>JAAKBH010000055.1:0-495000 GCA_019776075.1 Amaranthus palmeri | reverse complement strand
ATTATTTCTTCCTCCCCCTCGATTATTGTACCTTCCTCTCTGTTATTATAACCTCCACGATTACTATAGTCGCCTTGGTTATTATAAAATACCCGGTTATTGTAATGATCTTGGTTATTATAACCTTGACGTTTATTATATGCGCCTCGGTTATTATAACCACCTCTACGAGGTTTAACTTTGCCACCTCTAGTGGCATTACTTTCAAGAGGAATTGCTTCAGAACCTGTGGGTCTTTGGTTGTGATTTGATAAGAGAATTTGATTATTTTGTTCTGCGACTAATAGAATAGCAATTAAATCGCAGAATCTATCGCAACGCCTTTCCCGGTATTGTTCTTGTTGAACAACATTGTTTGGGTGCATGGTTGTGAGTGTTTTCTCTATCATTGCTGTTTCGGTCACTGATTCCCCACAAAGCTGTAATTGGGAGGTAATACGAAGTACTGCGGAATTATATTCTCGTACAGAAGTAAAATCTTGAAATTTTAAGTTTAGCAATTCATGTTGTGCCCTTGGTGCAATTATACGTTGAAGATGTTCAAATCTATTTTTCAGATTTTCCCAAAGTTCTCTGGGATCCTCTATGAGCAAATATTCAGATTTCAAATCCTCATGAATGTGGTGTTTCAGATACACTAGTGCCTTAGCTTGTTCAGTACATGTCGGATTCCATCTTTCATTAGAGCATGATCAAGGCTTTGCGCTTTTAAATATGCCATTGCATCGACCCTCCATTCCAAATATCTTTGTCCAGAAATATCAAGGATTTCAAAATCTCTGTTTGTAATTCTTGCCATTATTCCGATTACATATTAATTATGATAAATAGTAAACTAAGAAACATTTTAGCATAGGTTAAGTCTTTAGAAACCAATATTACATCTGAATGCAACCTCAATGGTCCGAGGGTTCTTATCCGTATTAAAAAGTTACGGGTTCGAACCCAAAATAAAACTAATAAATTTTTTTTAAAAAATTTTCTTTTTTATTGATGAAATATAAGAAAAGAAATGTAATTTATTAAAGAAATAATATTATGGTAAAAGTTTGAAATTTAAACTTTATTATACGTTGTTCCTTTTTTTATTGAAGTATATGGTAATGAAAATGTTAATAAGAATATAACTTATGATTTGTAGTGCAAGGAACAAGCAAGAGCTCAAGTGGGTAAGGCTTTGACCTGTGTACACAAGGTCTAGAAATCAGGCCTTCTTATCTACATCTTTGAATTGATACAACCAAAGATGTAAAGATTCTATAAAACTGAAATGTTGCAGAAAATTTTTCTGGTCACTTTTAATTTTTGTTTTTCTCTCTCTTCCCTTCTTTTTCTCTCTCTTTTATTTCTCTTCCTTGTTTGACAATTTAAATGAGAACTAAATTGCTATTTGAAAATCAAGCCTTCTTATCTACATCTTTGAATTTTTATTTTTCATTTTATTTTAATCCAAAAATTGAATCGATACAACCAAAGTTTTAAAGATTCTATAAAACTGAAATGTTGCAGAAAATTTTTCTGATCACCTCCAATTTTTTTTTTCTCTCTCTTCCCTTATTTTTCTCTCTCTTCCATTTCTCTTCCTTGTTTGAAATTCTTTTCAAAAAGCTTTTATAGAAAATTTTATATACATCATATCAATTTATATGAGAAATAAATTGCTATTTGAAAATCATTTTCATTCATTTATTATTTTTATCAATCTAGAGGAGTTTATATATATTTAGTTCATAAAAGAAAGCAAAATTTGATGAAAAATAAATAATGTAACAAAATATTGAAATAGTCATATCGTTTAGTACAAAGCTCAGTTTTAAGTAAATATTGGGTCTAAATTTATTAACTCGAAAAGATCTACAATCTTTCAAGAAGCAACTACATGCAGAAAATGAACATAAAAGGCTAAAAATATAAAAATACGAAAAATAGGTAAATAAATTTTATTTTTAGTCTTTATTCACCTTAAGTGGTGGTTATTGTCTTTGGCGCTGCCATGTAGGCGGCTCCTTTTCATAGTCTTTGCTCTCCATGAAGGTGGTGTGACATGATATATATATATATATATATATATATATATATATATATATATATATATATATATATATATATATATATATATATATATATATATATATATATATATATATATATATATATATATATATATATATATATATATATATATATATATATATATATATATATATATATATATATATATATATATATATATATATATATATATATATATATATATATATATATATATATATATATATATATAAATATTGCATGGTCCTTGCCCTCCATGAAGGTGGCGCGACATGCAAATATTTATTCGCCTTATTGGCGTTTGCTTGTACGGTTGTATCTTCACCATCATCCTTACTCCTCTTATTACGGGGAGATTTTCGAATTTCCATAGGTGGTTCTGCTAGTATATTGAGATTAGGAACTGTGGTGGAAGGTTGATTTCCACCAGGAATATTAACCGGAGGAACAGGGCGTGGTTGATTGTGACGTTGAGGTTGGCTTGCAGCCCCCCTTGTAGGATTTGTGGTACTTGGTAGGTTATTGTGCTCAATTATAATATAAATGTTTGATAAAGTAAAGTTATTTAATATGTTGTTAATAGCATTATATTGATAATCCATTATGAAAAGAAAATGGATTTCTACCTTTTGATTTTAGGAGCAAACTGGTGCTGATAACGTATTATAATAGAAAGCAATAAACAAGATGTATTTGAGTAAGATTTTAAGATGATTGATACTTTTATTCATCCACAAATGGGGTATTTATAGCAAAACTATTTTACCTGTTCAAGCACTACAATCCTTCACCGTTTAAGATTCTATCCCTTAAATTACTAGTTCATATGCCTATCATTTCACTATTCATTTACATATATCTTTTCATCAAAATATATAATATTATAACACTAAAAAAATACTCCTATAGAATAAGAAATATAATAGGGAGTAGATAGAAGGCATACCAACTTACTTGAACATCTTTATCCACAAACAAGCCAAGAAAATGGCCTAAGAGCAATTTATAAAAAAAAGGCATAGAATAAGAGCAATTTTAACTTATTTCCAAAAGTAATCGCCTAAAATCCCATAACAAGTTTCGGTACTGTTTGCACTTAGTAACTGCGAACTGACTGCAACAGAAGCAAACTGGTCAAAAAAAGTCAACCAAGCTGTTCCCACTTACTAAGTGCTAACAGGTCAAACAGGGTCAACATGTTGTTCGCACTTAGTTTGTGCGAACAACTCTTTGACATTTTTTACTTTGGGGAAAATGGAGAAGAAGGAAGCAGCAGCAGGGTCATAAAAAGTCAACATTACTTGTTCACAGTTACTAAGTGCGAACAACTTGGACTTTTTTTTAAAAAAAAACAATGTTGTTCGCAGTTAGTAAGTGCGAACAACCTTGTTCCTCACGTTTGGAAATTAGACGCTTATATTTGAAATAAAGTTAACTTTGATCTTATTTGGTGCTTTTTTTTGATAAATAATCTTATATATAAAACCTTCCTAATACATAAATAGTTGTATAATTCCGCATTATGATTTACTAGTAGATATGTTCATTGTTAATTATTACTTCTTCTGTCCGGATGATTTTGCAACAAAGAGAAAACAATGAATATTTAGGAGCGCATTAGGAAGAGTGTTATTTTGTCCTTATATAAGTTTAATGATTTGTTTAATTTGAAGAGAGAGAAAACAACTGTTGTACTTAAATCCACACTTAAGGGGATTACTCTTAATTGAATGTGAGTCCTTAAAATTTATTTTCCCACCCTCTTTTAATCAGGAACCATTTTGGGTTTCTTTTTTAAACTTTCTTCCAAATTTGACATTTTTAACACTCTATCATCCCATTATAAATACAAGAAAATTTTGATTTAAAAGGTACGAACATTCGTTAATTTTTTAAAGGTTTGAACTTTGGGGTGCCTCCACTTTTAAAGGTTTTAATGACCTTTAACTGGTTGAACAAGTTTTTCTTCACCAAAAACACCTTTCTTTTTCCTCATTAATGACTTCTTTGTTTTCTTCTTCCTCATCCAAATTCAGCTTTTGAGCTTTCTTCTTCTTAGCAAGCTCCAACTTTGGGGTGCCAATGTGTTGTCGGATTGTTTATATCTAGAGTTAAACATAACTGTTGTGGGTGAGCTTAAGACTTAAGTGTAGAAACAATAACAAAAACAAGTTCAAAGAAGCAATCAAAACAGAGCACCACAACAATGAACACAAACACAACAATATATGAGGTATATCTAGAGATACCTCCTCCTAAAACTAAGTATCTTATCATCAACATAAACAAGAGTTCATTAATGACTCACCTTACAAGCTTTAGAACAATCCTCCAAAGTAAAGATTAGAGCTTTATTTCAATCTCCCACAAAATACTCTAATACAATGGAGTATACTCTCTTGGTGTTAAAACCCTAGTAATCCCTTTGTATTTGGCTCTCACTAATACCTAACACACTCCTAACCTAACACACTCCTAAGACTCCTATTTATAGTCCCATGACATATAAGAGAACTTTGGACAAGTGGCTTAAAAGCCCATAAACCATAACTACAAAACAGAATGCACACAAAGTATTCTGCTACACTTGCTCGCCCAAGCGAAATGACTCGACCTGGTTGAGCGCTTTCCCAGACCCACTGCCTTGCTGCTGCTTCCTTTGCTCGATCGAGCCACGAGGCTCAACCTGATGGAGTGCTTACTTCAGTAGCCTTCAAGGCCCTTGCTTCCATGCTTGATCATTCTTCACATGAACCTCATCAAGTCACCATCATCAATCACTTTATTGATCGACCCAAGGCATATGTCCTCATACTTCCTTGTACTCACTACCTCGTACTCACAAGTGCAAGCCAAGGAGTATGCTATGAGGTGATTGAATTCACCTCCATCAAGGTGCGATTTGTGGCTTGACTCAATAACAACTAAAAATTATCAAAATTTGATATTATGAAAATATGCTACTAGACGAATAAAACAAGATATAACATGAGTATGTTTTTTTCTCGTATAATAGCCAAAATATGTAATTACCATAAAATAATAAATAATGCAAAATTTAAATTGGTGCAAGACGATAAGTAATACTCTCTCCAAATCATTTTAGATGTCCTATTTGGATTTTCACGGTTATTAAGGGTGAAGTAGGGTCCATTAAAAAGGTGATAGTTGGGTATTTTAATTGATTAAATTAATTGTAAAGGTGGTAGTTGAGTATTGGGAGTTGTAAAAGTTGGGGTATTTAGGAAAAAGGAAGATAGTCAAAAAAGAATATGAAACAATTAATATGATTTTGCCAAATAAGAAAATGAGACAACTAAAGTGATTCAGACCTAATTACGAAACGAAGGAAGCATAGAACAACAAAGTAGAGCTAGCCAAAAGCAATTTTTCCTACGAATCATGGGGTTAACAAATCGAACAATAGCGGGTTGACATTTTTACTGGAAGAGGCAGAAAAGGGCTGCAAAATAAAGTGAGCATTCAATTTTCAAGAAAAGACGGCAAAGCATGTCGGAGCTTCCAGATGAACTATGGCGGAAAATTCTTGAATTGGGAGTCCAAACTTCCGCCATTAACACTCATTCTTTGAGCTTCAAAGATCTTTGTTGCATCTCCATCTCTTGTAAACGCCTTTATCGTTTATCGAATGAAGATTCACTTTGGTCCTCTTTACTCTCCGCCGAGTTTCCTTCGATTATCTCCAATACTTCCTCTTCTTCTTCTTCATCTAAAGAACTCTACAAGTCATGGTCTTTTTTCTTTCCCTCTTGAATTCTCAAACTGAATTCTCAAAGTTAGGGTTTCGTATTCATTTGATTTAATTATGAATATATAGGTATGAGAAAGATAAGGCTAGAAGAATTGCGGCACATAGACGAGCTGTTCTCAGAATCGAGAGTCGGATTGCTGAACATTCTAGAAAGATAAAGGATTTACAGGTGCGTTTGGATGAAGAAACTCAGAAAATGAAATTAGCTGCTTCGGAATTGTCGCATTTACATAAAGTCAGGTAATGATAAAATTAGTATAGGAGATTTCTTCCGTTCAATTGGATCATTTGCAATTGATGGGCCAAGTACTGCTCTAATGGATTCCGGCGTCTATTAGGCAAGCTTCAGTAGCTTTGAATGTGTGGCAGCCAGAAATAATCCGAGGGAGACAAAAACAAATGGTGGAGCAATGTGCTGTTCCTGTTGATTCACGTATCAATGCGCTTCAGATGGAACTCAAACTCTGTAAACAACATCTTATAGTCTTCCAAAACACTTACGTAAGTGTTCGTCTTTAGGATATTTTCATTTTTATAGACAACAACAGAACAACTAGAAGTAATCTATTGGTCTGGATTAGGTTTGACTTGACATTGTTGCTGTTGTATGAAAATAGATTAAGCTTTTCTAATCAATTATTTATTGGATTTCTGTGTGTTATCAGAGAGATGAAAAGAAAAGGCTTGAGGAAGCAAAGGAAGTGTTAATGTCAATGAAGTATCATCCTTTGCAAGAATTTACAGTAATTGAGAGAAAAGTTGGTGATCCTAATGCTAAGAGAAAGAAGTTGAAATCACACATTACTGGTTAGACTTACATTATCGCTCAACATTTCTGGGTCATTCATGTAGCAATCAACTTGGATAAATATATTTGTTTGTTAACTGCTGTATATGGAAATTTGTTTTAATTGTATTTTATGAGGCCTGGAGTTCATCCTTTATTCCCTTGGGTCTTGAACACTAGTTCTGTTTCAATCTAGGTTATTTTCAATTTCTAATACAAATGTCAACACCAACTGTAATATAATAGGAATCTCAGCATCCCAATAGATGTTTGGAATAGAAGTCTTGGATTTAATCTTTTAATTACAAATTTTTATTTTCAGCTTTATACCCAATTAGGCATATTAGCTTGGATGCTTTCTAGGGGCAAAGATGTCGAGCAAAGTGATGCTTCTTATCATACACACTTCTGTTGGTAGTTCTGGTATTACTTTTAATTAGTTTGAAGGGATATTATTGTCTCATATAACCTTGTGGTATTGCCTGTTTCGGATAGTAGTTTCGCGCTCCCATACCACTAAGGAGTGTAGTAATGGGCGTTTATGTTTCGTGGGACTTGTGAAAGCATATCAGGTACATTTTCAAGTGTCACCTCAAATAATTTACAAAAATTTTCCATTTTCTTGTAAAAAATGAAGTGTCGAAGTGTCATAACTATTCTCGAGTATCAGGGATCAGACACGGGTAGTCGAGGTAAAATGAAGCGTCCGTGTAATGTAGGCGGGCATAGTTCCAAAATGTGTTGCTAATTGCGTAGTCAATTGCTGACTGTAAGTTTGTTACATAGAGATTCTTCCAGGACCTTGCTCCCTAAAGTGTTGTTGAAGCAGAGTTTACGTTCCTTGGATTTTAACTGTACTTTGTTTTTATACGATTCTGACATAAAGAGCTTTTTAGCTTGCTCCTTAATTCAGTGTTCTTTCACATATTCATTTGTTCCTTCATACTTCAATAGCTCATATACTAATGATCTTAACCAAATGAATCTATAAGTTTATGAGCTTGTTGACATATTGAGAATTTTGTAGTTACCTTCGTAAGATTGCCCCTATAACCTTCTATAAGTACTCTTCGTTTTCTTGGACCTTGTTTTAAGACCACATGTATTAACACTTCACAACTTTTTTTTTCTTCCTTAGGTTCATCCATTTCCTCTTATATCTCAATGCTATTATTATTCAATTTTCTTCTTTTCTCCCAATATTATGAGTTTTGGTATCCAATTTTTGGTTTTTCATCTCTCAAATCAAAATGCATGATAAAGTGAGAAGGCACTTCAACTCTAAATTAAAACATCTATCAAATGAGTTTGTCCAGTAAGTGCTTTCTAAATTCTTGTTTTTAAGTTTGATTCTTTGTTATTTTGAAGGATGCCAACAAATTTACTCAAGGTACAAAAGTTTATTGCTTTGTGTTTTGCTTGATGGGTTTTAATGGGAATTCATAAATATTTAGGTAGTTTGTATAATTTTTTTATGATTGTACTTTTTCTGGCAGATTTTTATGCCCTTATATCCATTTTTGATTGGATATTGTTTTAGATTTAAGGAATGCTTAAAATTTTGCATTGTTATGAATGAAGGGCCTCATTTGCTTCGCCCAGGTGTGGAAAGTAAGAGCATTAATGATATTAATCAATGCGAAGATTGATACTAAAAGGTAACTCTTAATTATACTTCTCATATAGTTTCTTATAATCTTGCTTTTTAGCAAGCTTTGAAAGGTTGTTAGCCCAAGTCAGTTTTTTTGTTAACTAAAATTTTATTACCATAAAACCAATAGGTTGGAACCTTCATAAGCCTAAAGGTTTAAGAAACAATATAGGTACACCTCATAGAACCTAGCTACAACAAAGCTAGTACAAGAAGTAAATCCTGTACAATGCTAGTATACAAGCTTGTATGCATAAGATTAACTTTAATAAGGAAAATTCGTTTCTAGGAGTTCATAAGGTGTTGAACAGCTAGGATGTTGCCTCCTCAAATTGCCATATTTCTTTCCTGTAAACCATTTCATTCAAAGCTGCTAATGTCAAAAGTTTCCACGCTCGCATACTACTGATGACATTGAAAGAATAAGCGAGCAACTGATTCATTGTCTGCTTTGCATAGAGGACAAACAATACCACCATTATCCTTTTCACTTTAATCATAATCCAAGTATCCAACTAATAAAGTTACTGCAGTATAATCCCACCAATTGACCCAAAGGGATTCTTTATTTATCAGTTATTAAATATGGCCAAACCATCTTGCCAATAGTTTCAAAGGTGCCATGCCATAACAAGGACCTACAAATGCCATTAACTCTTTTCTGTAGCTTTGTAGGTAGTAACATAATTTGTGACCTGTATATGGTGATATTGGTGAGTAAAAAATTTTGTAGCTGCTGATAAGTTTTTACTTGACCAAATCTCGATCCTGCTCACCATCAAGCATCTGATCCACAAGATTAGGGGGTTTGAGGGTGTGCGAAGTGATCCACAAGACAGCTCTACACAAGATGTACACATTCATATTCCTTCTGTTCAGGCAAAAGATGGGGACTCAAGGCAAGGAAGTAATGATCTAGTGAAGTACTTTGCTGTTTTGTTGTTGTCAGCCTACAAATAACTGCAAAACTTAATTGGTTCAAGCCTTCAAGGCAAGGGATTTGTAGAGTGGATGGAACTTCAACCCATGCCCGTTGCGCTCTTTCTCTCTTTGCGATTTTTTTTGGTCTCTTTGTTGGCCTTTTCTCTATCTTCTCCCCCCTCCCTCTTTCTCGTCTTCGGACATAAATTGCATTGGGAACAAAAGGTTCTTCAAGTCATTCATCCAATTTGATGAGTGTCATGCTTCACTTCGTTTTTTAGACCACTTTTGTTCTTTTGTGTCGTAGCTAGTACCTAACTGAGATTTATTACTAATCAAGCGGAAATTCAATTTTGCCACCGAATTCCACGGTTACTTAGATGTTTAAACGGATGTCCAATTAAAATACTTGGATCAAACTAATGCAGGACATAAATAAGTAACACCTTTTTATGATTTTTTTCAAAATTTTTTCTTTAAAAGTAACACTTTTTTGTCTAATAACTGCATAAAAAAAAGTAACACCTTTTTTGCCTAAAAGTAACACGTAAAAAGTAACAGTTTTTTGTAAGGCAATTTGGTTCTCACGGTTCTCGTATAAGGATGGTTTTCACTGGAACTTCTTCATATATATATATATATATATATATATATATATATATATATATATATATATATATATATATATATATATATATATATATATATATATATATATATATATATATATATATATATATATATATATTACTTGGTGAGCAATTTTTTAGCGTGAAGCAAAAAGTGTGAACCAAGAAGTTTGTCTCCAGGACGTCTCTAAAGCCATTTAGCGAACACCTGGTGATACTTTTTGTCGTCTTGATTTTCGCATATTTTATAGTTTAAGTAGAATTTCGACAATTATGACGTATTCCGAAAATATTATGTTCTAAGTTTGTGCATTGATATAAACGTATTTGTTTCTCAAAAATGATATCACAATCTAAATTCGATAGAGTTTTGGAATTGTATGGGAATAGTAGTCGTTGCAATTCCTAATTGAGAGCTGGCATAGGTAAAGAGTAGAGTAGTAGCTGCTAACTTGTTGATCTCAATCATAAATATTTTGGAGTTATCTGCTGCGAAACCAAACAATTTATGGATGATTGTTTTCCAATTTATTCTCAACATCAAAATCAAACACATCATATGTCAATCTCCTTCTTTTGGATTTAATACAAGTACAACTACGTTTCTGGACCAAGCTTTTTCCTTTTTCTTTTTCCATCGTGAGAGCTTGTACTACAACTCAGCTCGTCTTGCGTATGACATCATCATCATTCTACAAAATGTATTCTGCTTATAGAAAACTATGGACAAGGTCTGGAGAGGGAAGGACGGCGACAGCTCATACCCATAGAAGAGAGGCGGCCGAAGGAGTCCCCCGGTTCGAGAAAGATAAAAATAAGTATCTGCACGAAAAATATAAATTAAATGTATATAGATAAAAAAAAATACGTAAAAACAATTTTAAAAATAAAAATGAAAATAATAATACTAATAATAAAAATAGATATGAGAAAAGTAATAGGACAAGAACACCAATAAGTAATTTAAGAGGAAATTAGTAGTCTAAAACATGGATATGGAGCTTCCAACTACCCCTATCCCAGTCAGGTCCTCGGAGAGATTTTGTGTTCATATTATTTATTTATTTCTCTAATTTATCATTTTAAGATTATAAGTGATTAAATTCAAGGTTATAGGTGATCATTATTTTAAAACTATAAAAATCATTGTTTTAAAACTATAAAAATCATTTTTAAATTGTTAGTGAGATCACTCCAGGGACATAAGTAATCGCTTTAGACAATAACTGAATATTGGGGTAGCTCATTTGAGATGGTCTTATTATAAAACCGTTTTATTTAAAATTTGAGAATTTTTTAAATTGAAATTTTAAAAAATTCGTGACATGTTAACTCGATCTAACTCGGCAAATAAGAAACGACCATACCAAATATTAATCCGTATCAAATATAACCCTTATCAAACGAGTATATTGAAATCGACATAAATATATACAATCGACAAGATATAACATACCTATGTAGTATTATCTTTCTTGGTACTTTCACTGATATATTGACAAATAATCCATGCATGGATATATAAATTTTATTATTTTTGTTATTATAGCTGATTATAGTATTCTGATTATATTTTGTTAGGGAAATTTCACGTGGTAATCCTGAGATTTTGGGTTTTTCACGTGGTAACTAAAACTTTTGAAAAATCCACGCGGTAACCCTGAGGTTTACGTATTCCACTGTGATCTTTTTGTACAAAAACGTTAGCAAACGTTAATTTCGAATCTTTAAGGCTATTGTAGCCTATTTATGCAACTCACCATTTCAAATGTCATCAATTTTAATCTTTTCCCCCTAAAATATAAACCTAACTCTACCATCTTTGGATTTTGGGGAAAAATATGATTTGGATGAAAGATGATAGAGCTGAAGTTTATGTTTTGGGGAAAAAGTTGAAAATTAATAGCGTTTGAAATGGT
Source organism: Amaranthus palmeri (assembly GCA_019776075.1). NCBI lineage: Eukaryota > Viridiplantae > Streptophyta > Magnoliopsida > Caryophyllales > Amaranthaceae > Amaranthus > Amaranthus palmeri. The sequence continues at coordinate 483,269 of JAAKBH010000055.1, read as the reverse complement.
GAGTCGTATAAGTAGGCGCACAACAATCTTAAAGCTTCGAAATCAACATTTGCTAACGTTATTATTAGGGCCGGCCTTAGATATTTGGGGCCTAGGGCGAAAAAGCACATTGGAAACCTTTCTCTTTGCAATTTATCACCTATATAGACCCTTCTACAACCATTAATTTAACTTCGTTGGCATTAGGCCCTGGGCGACGACCCCTCTTGCCCACCCTTAGGACTGGCCCGGGTTATTATGTGCAAAAAGGTGACGGTGGAACAATTACGTAAACCTCAGGGTTACAACGTATATTTTTTAAAAGTTTTGGTTACCACGTGAAAAACCCAAAATCTCAAGGTTACCATGTTGAATTTCTCTATTTGTTATTAATTTAAAAAATTTAAAAAGATGAATGCATGAAAAAGAGTTTAGTTTACGTGGTCGATCCATTCCTTTTTTGATTGTATTAACTAATTTTTGATGTAGTCTTATCATATTAACAATAAATTGGATTTAAATTTTAATATTTACTTTAATTTCGGTTATATTCGTATAACATTAATTTATATGAGACACATAATGTGAATATATAATGGCAACCCATGGATGATATCATTGTAGCTTAAAATGCAAAAGTCATTATCACTCCAATCAAAATAATAGTACAAGTCTTGCAACATCAAATTCAGTACTCTTCTAAGAGACTGCCTTATCGTTAAATTAATAGTCCGATCGATTAAATTATAATTTTTTATATTATAATTTTTTACAATATGTGATCAGTAATTGATTAATTTAAGGTTACAATAAATACCTTGAGATCAATTAAAATTGATTTCTTCTAAAAGTTATAGGTGATCTTTTAATTGATCAGTTTATATATAATTGATCATTTTAAGGTTTGAATTGACTCACTTTAATGTTAAAATTGATGATTTTAAAAAGATTATTATTGATCCATTTAAGGTTATAAATTTGTAAATAGAAATTGATCACTTTTAAGTCAAATTTGAAAATTTTTATTTTGATTGATCCATCAAGGTGTATGTTAAATTGAAATTAATTACTTTAATGTCATAATTGACACATGTAAAATTAAAATTAATTTAATTTTTTTAAAGTTCGAGCCAACCCCTTAGTACCCACCTCATAATTTTTTGTTTGAGAATTTATGTCTTTTTCATTTTTTGGTGTATTCAACAGTAGAGTTGTATGAGACTTTTTCATTTCGAGACAATCAATACAACTTGTCTTATTTTTAATTGATCATTTTAAAATTATAATTAATCACGCTCTTGTATGAATCAATTTAATAAAAATAGTATCACTATATAACCGTGTCATTTAAAAATTTGTGAGTTGCATATACTTAATTTTGTTTTATGTGGAAGCTCAATCATCTACTTATATTTGTGGTCCATTGACGGGTTATGTAGAAGCTTCTTTGCGATGCATAGGGACTATTCGCTAGGCTCTTCTTCTACTTTGTTTTTTCTTGTCTTACGTAGGAGAACTCGTAACCACAAAGTACCAACAAATAGTCGAGTTCAAATGCGAACTTTGTTTAAGTGTGAACCGTGCGAACCTTGTTATTTTTTAGCAAAATCGTGTTACTAATATTTTTCTTTGATTTTTATGGCTGAAAAGTAACACATTTTTGCCAAAAGAAAACACGTTTTCAGAAGTGTTACTTTTACATTAAAAACTGCTACTTTTATACCATACAAATTTTATACAAAATAGTAGCTACTTTTTGCTAAAAAATAACAAGGTTCGCACGGTTCACACTGGAACTTCTCCATATATATATATATATATATATATATATATATATATATATATATATATATATATATATATATATATATATATATATATATATATATATATATATATATATATATATATATATATATATATATATATATATATATATATATATATATATATATATATATATATATATATATATATATATATTCAAATAAAGTACTATAATAATGTAGACGTACCTTTCATGATTATTATTGAAAATCATTATATGTCAGTCGTTATTGAAATACTTACTAAAAAAGAAGAGAAAAAAAATAAAATCAATAAAAATAATTTATTAACCATAGTAAAAATGATTGATAAAAAAGAGGATGACCTGGTTTAATTGTGAGCTAATTCGTGCGGATCATTTCACAGGGCTGTTAGATTTTTGGGAACCTTAATGGTTCACGGTTTAGGTGTGTTCGGAACTTGTCGCAGATAACCCACCTCGTGATCATATATAACTAGGTGCAAATATTTTAGAACAGAGATAATAAAATATTGAGTTTAGAGTTTATGTGTGGGCACATTAATTAATTAAGATATAGTGAGATACAAAGAAAATAAAAATGAAGTGTCAATCACATGATTTAGCAGTAATGACATGAGATAGTGAATAAATCCAAGTCATGGACGACAAAATTCACATTGGCAAATGGCAATAATAAGTATAAAGGATAATTAATGATACTAATACCTAACAAACAACTTGTGTGAGATTGACAAGTACATAGGTAGTATGCCTTTTTTTAGTATTTTTCTTCTTTGCTTTTTCTTTTTTTTCTACTTTCGTTCTTAGACATGTGCTTTTTAAACTCGACGTTAGCCTAACATCTCTAAACCCACAAGGATATATTTTCACATGCATTTCTTTTTTATTTATAAATTCCTCACTTACTTTTTTATTCTTTCTATTTATTTAAAATATGGTATTGCATTTTTTAAAATTATTTCTATGATTTAAGTTAGTTATATGGTAGCTAATGTCATCATCATCATCCTACCCAGTGTTTTAAGTCCATAAGGAACTACAGATAAGGTCTGGGGAAGGAAGGACGGCGGCAACTCATACCCATAAAGGAGAGCACGACCAAAACGAGCCCCCCAGTTCGAGAAAAGATGAGAAGAATAACCCCAGAATATACTCTCAAGCAGGCCCGGTTTTGAGCCCATTCCGGGTAGCCGACCGCTTAGGCCCCCCAGAAATAAGGGGCCTCAAATATTAAATTATGCAATTAATAAAAGAAAATATTATTGGAGGAGATGGTAAGAGTGTTACCAGTTATTCAGTAGACCAAGGTTCAATTCTTGACAAAACTAATATTTTGATTTTTGGAAATAATCAAGTAGGGCCCACGCATTAAATGTCATTGACATTCTTTCCTGTAATTAATTCTTATGTCCACTTATTTCTTTATTAATCTTTCAACCTTTCCTATTCTCAAGATTCCATTAACTTCACCGTTAAAGTAATTTTTTAAATTAACTTTAACTTAATATGATGAAAATTATTATTTTTTCTTTATGAAATCAATTTTTTTTTTTTTGAGATAATATGAAATCAATTCTTAAACCGTTAGAATTATTTTAAGATTTATAATTTTCGTATTCTAATGTTGATTTAGCAAAGAGAACATTACTAATGATTTTCAACTTCAGTCTCTGGGTATTTTATTTATTTAATTAAATTTTAATTTTTTTGTTGATTGTTAGATTAAATCATTTAGTTCCTTTTTCTTTGTATATTTGATAGTTTAGAATTGATTTTTTGTGTTTTTATTTTTGTAAATTACTGTCAGAAATTTGTTTAGTCAAGAAAAGTGATTTTTTGACCGAAATTTTCAACTATTCATAATTGTTTTGAGTTATTTTCGAAGGGCCCCATTTCAAAAGATTATCACAAAAATAAATGGGGCCTCCAGTATCCTTGCTCCGGCCCTGCTCTCAAGGAATCAGCAATCTAAAACATGGATAAGACGCCTCCAACTACCCATGTCCCTAGTCAAGTCCTTAGAGAGGTTCAACTCGAGCATGTCAATTTTAATTTGCTCATCCTATGTTCTCTTAGGCCTTCCCCGATGCCTCTTACCCTCTACTATAATGCTTTCAGCCCTCCGAACAGGGGTGTTGAATGTCTTTCGTTGCACATGTCCAAACCATCTCAATCTACTTTCGCGCAATTTTTCAGAGATAGAGGCAACCCCTAGTTTGTCTCTAAACTCTTGGTTCCTAATCTAATCCATCAATGTGTGCCCGCACATCCACCTTAATATGCGCATTTCTGTGACTTCCATTTTATGCTCATCCCTTTGGATGATCGAACCCAAATACTTATACTTGGTCGTACTTTTAACAACTTCTTCACTAATGGACACCTCTGACTCACCTACCGGTGATGTCCCACTGAAGTCACAACGCAAATACTAGGTCTTCGTACGACTAATGTGCAACCCTCTACCTTCTAGAGCTTCTCTCCACTCAGATAATTTACTATTAACCTCCTCTTTAGTCTCGGCCACCAGCACGATATCGTCCGCAAGAAGCATGCACCATGGTACCGTCTCCAACATAGATTTAGAAATCTCATCTATAATAACTGCAAAAATGAAAGGACTTAGAGACGAGCCCTGGTGCAGTCCGACTCTTACCGGAAAAGGCTCTGTTATCTCCACCGCTGTTTGGATTTTGGTTGACACCCTATCATACATATCCCTTATAGCCTCAAAGTTTCAGTACCATGGGAATGATATAGAACTTTTGATAAAATTTTACACTATAAATCATTCATATTACCACCATTTAGTACCACTAACCAAGCAGGCCGTTAGTGTAAATGGCTAAACATTAGATATTCGGGATGAAGAGTCATGATTATCATTTGTTCATGCAACGATTAATTCCCATAGCATTTCAAGAATTGCTGCCAGTTAAAGTACGGGAATCTCTACATACCAACTACATTTAAGTCAGAATCTCACTCAAAGTAAATTATGTTGTAATGATTAAATTTTATTATCATTTTATAATTGGTGCAAAATAGAGAAACAGGAGAACACAAGCCAACCTTTTAACTTTTGTTTTTCATATTTTTTGTCATATTATCTCCGAGTTAATAATCAAATCATCCTATTTAATAAAAGAAAAAAAATAATCTTTTTGAAAAATTAAATATGGAAATTGTGAGTGTACCTTTTTGTCAAGACCGGTGGTTTTGGAAAGATTCAAAAGAAATGTTTTTATTTTGCTATTGTTGCGTTGATCATATCATATCCAATATCCTGCTCAGAGGCAGGGTCTAGGTGAGGTAAGGTGACAAATAATCCATACGCGTACATCCTTTAAAGGAGGATTTGAGAAAAGTGATCTATTTTTACTCTTAAGAGGAAAAGAGTCCTGCATAAGATAAAAATAGGTAAATGAAAGAAAAATTTAGTTTTAGAGTAGATGAACAAAGACATTGAAAAAGAAGAGACATTGTAAGTTAATAGGCAAAAATAGATACTATTTCCTTCTAATTATTATACGTGGTCGATTTAGTTTCGCATAATTTTAAATTTACATTAAGATAAATTAATTCTATTCAATTATGGTTTATAAAATAAAAGTGATAAATAAATGAAAATCGATGGAACAAGTATAAATGAAAATTGTAGCAAAGTGCATGGGCGGAACATACTCCCATTTATTCACTATTACTATCACATTTAATTTGTATATTTGTTAATATACATAATTAATCCTAAATACCTCCAGTCGTGAATAATCAAAAGTTATAAAAATTAATATTAATACATATTTACATTGAGATAAATTAAATAAGATCTCACTTGATTATGTTTAACTTATAGATTAAGAATAAAATACAAATTAAGAATGATCGATGACTATATCAAAAAAATCAAATAATACAATAACAATGGAATAAGAGATAGATTAATGATTAAATAGAAGAAAAAAGAAAACAAGGGTATACAAATGAGATTTTTTTTTTAAATTCAGTGTAAGGCTAAAAAATTATCTACAAATAAAGAGAATGAGGAATCAATCAAATAATTTTTCCTAAATAATGAGGATTGAACTTCTATACACCTTCAACCACTATATGTCAAACCATTATTCTCTACATAAAAATCATCTAATCATCTCCTTCTTTTAGCCTACCTTATAATAAAAAAAGTCTTATTATATGAGACTGTTTAACCTTGAGACGTACTCATATAATCAGCCCTTTTTTCAAGTAATTATTTTAGACTGTAATTAAATGATCAATTTAAGGTAACTGTAAGTGATCAGTTTAAAATGTTAAGTGTTAATTGGATTAGCCCAATAAATATAGTTTCATCGTGAGATCGTCTCATTTGAGAATTTATATAAAAAAATAAAAAAGAAAAAGGGTTAGCATAGAAAGAGAAGTTAATGAGATCTATAAATAGTGAGGATAAGTGCATGATGGGGTCTCTTGGGATGGACACAACAAGTAGAAACTCAAAGCATGGATAAAAAGGCAAGCCAAGTTTCATCTCTAGATAATGAAGTAAGAAAAGGTCCTTGGACTATGGAAGAAGACTATATTCTTATCAATTATATTGCTAATCATGGTGAAGGTGTTTGGAACTCCTTAGCTAGATCAGCAGGTACATTTTTTTTATTATTTTAAAAATAATTTGCGAATTACAGGCTTATAGTTTAGCACTTTTGTGAATTATAACCTCAATGTTTATTTTTTGAGAATTATAGCCACTAAAATATCAAAGTTTACAGGTTCGGGCCAAAAATACTGAACTCCGACCACTTAGCCCCAATTTCCCGCCACCAAAATCTTTAGAATTTTGTGTTTTGATATGAACCTGTAAACTTTTGCGGTAATTCGCAAAAATTAAACATTAAAAGAAGTATTTCGCAAAAATGCTAAACTTTTAAGACTGTAATTTACAAATTAAACATTGAGGTTGTAATTCGCACTCGTCCCATCAGTTGCATAATCAGAAATTTTATCTTATTCTTTCTCGAGCCTGGGGACTCTTTTGTCGTGTTCTTCTTTATGGGTAAGAGTTGCCGCCGTCCTTCACTTCTCAGACTCTGGCCATAATTTTTTATGAGCGGGATATACTGTGTATGATGATAATAACTCCTACAAGTAAATAGAATGAGACCGTGACGATATATATATAGATTTACAGGCGATTCTTATTATAAAAATATAAAAATAAGTCTTTAATCACTAAGCCAACTTATAGTTATCGTTCTTATTATTATTTGTCGATTTTGATGTTAGGTCTAAAACGTACGGGAAAAAGTTGTCGACTCCGATGGCTAAATTATCTAAGACCAGATGTTCGTAGAGGTAACATAACTCCTGATGAAGAATTATTGATCATGGAACTGCATGCTAAATGGGGTAACAGGTAATCTTACATTACTAATTCCTTCATACATAAATATAATTATTGCATCTAATTATTCTATTCTTTGACAATTTAAAGAACTTATTCTTGTTCATCAATAATTTTCACGACTCTAAATTAGTTGGAGAATCTAGATACGGGTTTACCAAAGTCATGATTCGGTTATTTATTTTAAAATCCTGTTACTATTGAATTATGTAACATGTGACTTAAAAAATAACTAAAAAATTTTAATCAATCATCGTAATGTGTAAATTATCAAAAAAAAAAAAACAAAATTAATATTAATAAAATAAAAATATAAAAAAGGTAAATTAAAATAGTAAAAGCCCCAATCTATTAAATTCTTTCACATGAGGTGATTTCTTTATATTATAAATAACGACTAGTCGACTATTATTTATTTAGACTACCTGATATAGGTTAAGTACACATGCAAAGGTCCACCCTAGCTATAGTAGTTTTCTAGATTCGTCCCCTCGTGTATCCTTTTAATAAAAGCTTGTATCCTTTTAATAAAAGCTACTATACTTTTGGTAAGTTCTGGGCACAAAGTAACCTACTTTTATACCAAGTTTACTTTCTCGTTAATTCTCATAAATTGATAGAATATAAAAGATCGTTTTATTTATTGTTTTGCATAAAGATAAATTCTTTAAAAGTCCCTCCTATTCATTCTAATTGATAGAATACAAAGTGTTGATTTACTTGCTTACTAATCAGGCTACCTTGTCTTGGCTATATTTGTATAATTTTTACATCACGTATTAAATTGCTAATAAACTATTATGAGAATACTATTATGAGTATACTTTGGACCCATTTATATTTTATTTGTTTAAATTATTTATTTATTTTAGTTTTATGTACTTAAAGTTATTTTTATAGAAGTTTTAAGGCGGCTAAGGACATTTTTATCATTTTAATTAATTAATAAAAAATAAAGGTGACGATAAAATGAAATGGGTGGTAGTTTTTATAAATTGGGTAACTAAATGTGTGTAATTAACAACAAAATTTAACATAAAGTACATGGTGAATTTTGAACTATATATGTTTTGAGTATATTATAGTAAGCATATTTTTGAGCATAAATCAAGTTGATAAGATGAACGTGTAACATGTGATGTTTTTCCATTAAGGGATAATCACATGCATGTGCTTAAACATGTAACATGTAACATGTGGAGATTATTTTATCCAACACGTTTATGACTTTTTATGTGGTTCTCCATTTTTTTAATTTTTTTAAATTTTTTTGAGAAGATATAATTAATTAAGGGTAGAGAATTCAAACCACTTTAGCCTAGTTTCACCAAGAGTAGTTTGATAATCAAAAGGAGAATTTATTATTTTATTTTTTGGGTCAGTTTGGCAAATAATAGTTGACTAGAATTGTCGGCTAGTTTAAACCAACTGAATATATATTTGTTGATGAATTAATTGTTTGAATTAGTTACTATGAAAATAGTTGGTAAAAATTAATATTTGATATTGGTTTTTTAATAGAGAAGAAATGAGTTAAAAGACAAAAACAACAAAATAAAGCCAATTTTTCAATCAGCTTAAAAGTTATTTACCAGACATAACAAATTAAATGGCAAAATGCTTAAAACCAATAAAAAAGGTCATAAAAAGGCTAATAGTCAAATCCCCTATATGCTACGTTAAAAGTAATAACTTTTTCTAAACATATTCATACATAAGAAATGTAGTGATTTCATTACAGCTTTGTTACCATAACAAAAGAGAAAATTAAAAACAGTGAAAATAAATAGAGTTATCAAGGCAGATGATTGAGACATTGTTATTAGAAAACTATGATCAGGGTCTGGGGAGGAAAAAAAAAAACGACAATCCGGCCATACCCATAAAGGAGGACGTGATCCAAGAGTCCCCCAGCTCTAGATTGTTCCTTGGAATGAAAAGTTCATGCAACCAAAAGGGAAGAGTGAACTTGAGTCTGCCAGCTTTACATATTACTATACAAGCTTGGACCTTATGAGCATAAAATAAGAAATAAATAAATAAAAATAACTAGGTAAAAAAATTACGAGTATAAGAAAAATATATAAAAAGCAAAGGCAAAAAATAAGAATACCAATTGATAAGCGAGAGGATTTCAGCACTCTTAAGACATCATTAAATGAATAGTTAATTTAATTCTCATATGTTAAATCATTAACTAGTCTAGTGTTTTTTTGGCCGCAATTTCTTTTGATAAGGTTATATTATGCCTTCTTTCGATCCTCTCTTTCTCAAAATCTGATCATAACTTTTATAACCGCAATATTTTAATATAATGTTGATCATATGGTGCGTTTTCTCTTGTTTCTTTTGGGCAAGAACTAGTTTGTAGGCTTCCAATAGAACTTGATACCTTTAGCTTATTTCTTTATAGTGGCCATAAATAAAGGATGTAATAAGAGCAAAAGTTATATTCCACTTTGTTACAAACTCCTACAAATACGAGGTTTACTTTTCGTCTAATGCAACAATACAAAAATTTATTAGTTTCATTTTCCCAATATATTTCTTCATTTTACATCACCCATAACAAAAAAGGAACAAGTATTATTATTGTTATGTCAAGGAAAGTTCTGAAAATATACTTAGAATTACTCCAATAGTAAATATGAGTTGAAACACTACTAATTAAATCAAATTGTTAATTGCATGGCTATATTATCATACTTAGCTATATACCCCCTCTGGTCCAGTTTAGATGTCCCATTTGACTTTTCACACATGCCGAGGCAACATTTTAACCCTTAATATCTCTAATTATTCTTAATCAAAAATTATAAAAAATTGATATTAATAATCCTTGTATTGAGACGAATCAAACAAGATCCCACATGACTATGTTTTAACTTATAGATTAAGAGTAAAATACAAATTAAGAGTGATGAGTGAATAGTGCCAAAAGTCAAATGGGACATCTAAACTGGACCGGAGGGAGTATTTACTTATTGAGTAGTTTACCCGCGTGAGATGATAATAGATAATTAGCTCATACTCCTTTTGAATCAATTTAGTTGTGTTATTTGCTTGGACATGGTTATTAAAGGTGGTGTGGGGTCCATTAAAAAGATGGTAGTTGATCGAGGTATTTTAATTGATTAAATTTGGTAGTTGGAGTATTGTAAGTAGTAAAAGTGGGGGTATTTTAGTCTTTACTTGTGTGAACATGGGGTGTGTAGGTAAAAAAGATTGACAAAAAAGGAAATTGGACAATTAATATGAATTTGCCAAATAAGAAAAATTGGTTCGGATCGGAGAAAGTAAAAAGATAGTTGGTAAATAATAATAAATTTATATAATCTTTTATATTATCCATATTATTTTATGTAGAAGATAAGTCTATATGCTTAAGCCCAAGCCCAAGCCCAAGCCCAAGCCCATAAGCATTAGTTAACACCGAAAAGTCAGCTACCAGCGATAGGGGCCTGCTCATAGCCATGCAGATAGCTTCATAACCAAGTTTTCCTTGAAAATGTGAAATAAATAAGCACAATTTTAAAAAAAATAAGCATCGGAAACTTAATGAAACAGCCCAAACCAGCGGAAACAGTATAATAACACTGTCCACTAACACAACGGAAGACTTACAGATGTCTGGACTGAATCTGACCTATGATCTGATGATCATAGCAAACTAATATTAGAGTTAACGAAAACTTTTTAAATACTTAACTTAAGTTTAATTAGTTACAAAATAGTTCTTAAACTTTAAAGTCTTACATTACAATACCAAACTAAGAAAACGTTTACATAACCAAAAGTCAAAAGGGAGTGATAACAAAACGGAATCCTTGCCGCGCACGTAACACATAATGCATATATACATCACCTCCACGACCAAGCTACCCTGAAACATGGATCTACTCTCGTAAGAGTAGGCCCCATCAAAAGCAGTCAATAATAATAATTATTGAGTAACCCAGCAAACAACCTAATATTGAAAATCATTTGTAAATTCAGTTATTTGTTCGACATTGTAACCTCTTCCAAATAAGTTTATATTAAAAACATAGAAAATAATTGAAGAGTGCTTTTGTTAATAAAACAAACACGGCTAAGAACTACACAAGTTCAAAGCTAACATTTTGAGGTAAATTCCTCACAAAAGTCACAACACTTGCCGAAGCATCAAAACAATACTTAAATCAGTATTTAAAACATAATACCAAATTAACACGAAAACAGGGAATATGTAGTGACCACCAGAAGCAGGCTTGATCTAACATTCTGGTAAACGGGTGATCGTCATCACCTAAACAGCTCTTACAAGAACTAAACGGGATCGGGGGCTCGAGGCCGATCCTAAAAGGTACCTGGAATCAAGCTCTAGGGTTTTCACACAAAACCAGATACAAAGTATCCGTTGTCGAATTCCCAAAACAAAAAAAAATATTTATAATGACTAAGTAAAACATGCTTTTGTTTTATCTTTAAAAACAATGATAACACGGTAAATTTCATTAAAATCATTTTACAAAGCTAATAGTATCATTACATAAACAAAATGATAAATAATTTGTTAGAATGCTAAAAGACTCGGCCTCAACCATGAAGGAGTTTAACCAATATTTAAACAAATCCCAAATACAAAACTTATATCATAATCCAAATAACATCAACTAACCATATAAGAAACCAAAACTCATCAAGACCAATCTATAAAACCCAAATCCAAGAATTCGTCACTAAACTGAAGTAAGCAAACCTATTATAAGTTTAAAGGTCAATCCCAAGTTAATAATATAGTTTACACACTCACCCAAGCAATATCCAAGCTTAGTGAAATCATTACACTCTTATAACCACTTGTATGAAGACACATGCTCACTCAAAGGCTTATAAATAAAATTATAATCAATATTTTTCAGTAATTCCAATTGGATGATAAACTAGACTTCCATACGGTCGTAACGACTATAAATATGCCTAAATCCGATTCCGGACGAAGAAGATATCGCGTTTACAAAACAGGGTAGAAAGCTGCCAACTACTGACTTCAGCAGCATAAAGTGCTCGTTCGAGCACTCTATGTGCTCGTTCGAGCAAGATCTTCCAGAACCTACTGTCTAGCTTACTGACTTCAATAGTATAAAGTGCTCGTTCGAGCATTTCATGTGCTCGTTCGAGCACAACCTTCCAGTACGTACTGTCTACTTCTAATCTTCATGCTCACTCAAGGCAATGCTTTTCTCGGTTCAAGTTCCTAGTAATTGCTTCATAATCTCATGAATTCAATACCCACTCAACACCACACACACACACACAAACATACACACATATTAAGACATACATAACCACCCATTAATTTATCCATAGAGTTCCATCTCTAAACACATCATAATGCATAGACTTGAATGATGCACACAAAACCCCAATTACATCAAGAGTTTTACTTAAAACTCAAAATCATTTAAAAACATTAAATTTATACTTAAGTTAATAGAATAGTTTGTGGGTTACCTTTATGAGCAAATTCTTCACATTACTTGCAATCCACCAAAATTAGGGATTCACTTCTTCTAAACCACTAAAAGAGCTTCTACCAAAAGAAGATTCTACCAATAGCCCTAACAATTAAACACATCAATGTCAATTGAAGGTCCTTTTAACCTTAATTAACATACACATAATCCAAAATGAAAAAGAAGATATTTTGAACTTACATAACATAAAAAGGATGGAAGATGATGATGAAGATGCTATCTACTTGGGTTCTTTCATTCTAACAACATCTAAACAATCCAAGGTGAACTTCAATTAGACTCTATACTCCATATAAATTCTTTAGAGATTGAAATCATAAGAGAAAGAAGATGAGATTCAGATTTTTTAGTGGCTTGCTCACTTAGAGAAAAAGATGGAATTCCATCATTTTTGCTTTGCTTGTTCAATTGGAGAAGAAGAAATTCTGATTTTGGGTTTACTTATAGACTTGGAGAAGTTGGGAATTCAGGTGTTTTTGTTTTTAGAAATGATGGGAATACATCTCATGTATAAGGAGAAAAGGGGTAGAGTGTTGTGTGAGTATGGATTGAGGTGGCATCACTTACCCATTAAACAAACTTAAGGTGTATAAAACTACCCGTATTTTTGTCTTATAATTTATTTTGTCTGCAATTAATAAAAAAAAAGTATATTTAAAACGTAGAATTTTTTTTTATTGAAAACGACAAATTCATTTTACTTATTAAAATAATGATTTTTAATGAAGACGTTTTTTTTTTTATAACTGTTTCATTCTCCCCTACTTAAGAAATTTCGTCCCCGAAATTTACTTACTCTTCAAAACAAATGTGGGTATCGACTTCTCATATCAGACTCTTTCTCCCATGTCGCTTCTTCCACCCCATGGTGAGTCCATAGTACCTTCACTAAGGGAATTGACTTATTCCGCAACTCCTTAACTCGTCGATCGATAATCTCCAATGGTTTCTCTTCATAGCTCAAGGTTTCATCTACTTGTAATGGTTCATAGCTTAGGATATGTGAAGGATCATATACATACTTGCGCAACTGGGACACATGAAAAACGTTATGTACTCGATCCAACTCTGGCGGCAAGGCCAATTCATAAGCAACCTCTCCAATTCTCCCAAGGATTTCAAAAGGTCCTATGAATTTCGGACTTAGTTTTCCTTTTACTCCGAATCGTTTCACGCCCTTCATTGGTGAAACTTTTAAGAACACCTTATGACCGACTTCGAACTCTAATTTTCTCCTGCGGTTATCATTGTAGCTCTTTTGACGATCTTGAGCTCTCTTCATTAAGCCCTGAATGACTTTCACCTGATCCACTGTCTCTTGAATTAAGTCTGGCCCGGTAGGAACGTTAGTGTCCAAGTATTCCCAACACAAGGGTGTTCTGCACTTACGTCCATACAAGGCTTCAAATGGTGCCATCTTGATACTCGAATGGAAACTATTGTTGTATGAAAATTCTACCAATGCCAATCTTGATTCCCAATCATTACCGAATTCCAAAACACAAGACCGCAACAAATCTTCTAAGGTTTGAATAGTCCTTTCCGTTTGACCATCAGTGGTCGGATGGAAAGCAGTACTCAAACTTAGCTTGGTTCCAAAGGCTTCTTGTAATTCCTTCCAAAAATGTGATAGAAATTTGGAGTCACGATCAGAAATGATGGTCCTTGGCACCCCATGTAATTTGACTATCTCTCGAACATAGATTTCAGCCAATTGCTTCACCGACCAAGTTGTCCTTACCGCAATAAACCGACTAGTCTTAGTCAAACGATCAACTATAACCCAAATGGAGTCATTACCTCTCCTTGACCTCGGCAAACCGACCACAAAATCCATGGAAATGGAATCCCACTTCCAATCAGGTACATCTAATGGTTGCGTTAACCCTGCTTCTTTCCTTCTCTCTGACTTGACTCTCTGACAAACCAGACACCTTGACACAAAAGCAGCCACATCTTTCTTTAGCCCTTTCCACCAAAATGATTTCCTGATTTCATCTACCATCTTATCTCGGCCTGGATGTATCGAATAAGCACCAGCATGTGCTTCGCGAAGGATTTCGTTTCTTAACTCTGCATCTTCTGGAACACATAGCCTATTTCCAAATTTCAACCCTTGATTTTCCTCATACTGAAACACAGAAGTTGATCCCTCTCTAGCCCGCAACATCAATTCTACCAAGTATGGATCTTCAAGTTGCTTCATCACAATCCTATCAAACAATGTAGGCTTCACATATATTGCATTGATTATCCCCTGAGTCTCCCCTGAAGTCACCAATTCAATACCCATCTTCTGCAGATCTAACCATAACTCTCTCGGCAAGCTTCTCATGGAATTCAACCCAACATGAGGCCTTCGACTTAAAGCATCTGCAACCTTATTTGCTTTACCAGGATGGTAAAGAATCTCTGTCTCGTAATCCTTAATGAGCTCAAGCCACCGCCTCTGTCTCATATTTAATTCCTTCTGGGTGAATATATACTTCAAACTTTTGTGATCTGTGAAAATCTTACAAGGGGTTCCAAATAAATAATGGCGCCATAATTTTAAAGCAAACACTACAGCAGCCAACTCTAAATCATGAACTGGGTAGTTCTTCTCATGAATCTTCAATTGTCTACTTGCATAAGCTATTACCTTACCCTTCTGCATTAGGACACACCCTAACCCTTCCTTGGAGGCGTCACAGAATATCTCAAACTCACTCACGCTGTCTGGTAAAGCTAACACTGGAGTGCTTGTTAATTGTCTCTTTAATTCCGAGAAAGCTTCCTCGCATGCAGAAGTCCACTCAAACTTCCTATCCTTGCACACCAACTGTGTAATTGGTCGAGCAATACTTGCGAAGTTCTCCACAAACTTCCTGTAATAACTTGCCAACCCCATGAAACTTCGAACCTCATGCACATTCCTAGGCGCAGGCCAATCTAGAATTGCTTTCACTTTCTCCGGATCAACTGAAATCCCCTCTTTAGAGACTACATGACCCAGAAATGAAACCTGGTCGAGCCAAAACTCACACTTACTAAACTTTGCATATAGCTTCTCTTTTCTAAGCAAGTCCAATACAATTCTCAGGTGCTCCCCATGATCCTCCCTACTTCTCGAATATATAAGTATATCGTCTATGAAAACAACCACAAACTTATCGAGGTACTCTTTAAAACATCTCTGCATGAGGTCCATAAATGCAGCAGGCGCATTAGTCAAACCGAATGGCATAACTACAAACTCATAGTGACCATACCGAGTCCTAAATGCAGTCTTCTGTATATCTAACTCCGCTATTCTCAGCTGATGATAGCCCGATCTAAGATCAATCTTAGAAAAGACCCTTGCACCTCTCAATTGATCAAAGAGATCGTCAATGCGTGGTAAAGGATATCGGTTCTTCACTGTTACTTTATTCAACTCCCGGTAGTCAATGCACAATCTCATCGAACCATCTTTCTTCTTAACAAATAATACCGGAGCACCCCATGGAGATACACTCGGTCTAATGTACCCTTTCTCCAAAAGTTCATCTAGTTGTTTTCTCAATTCTGCCATCTCGGCAGGAGCCATGCGGTATGGTATCTTAGAGATAGGTGTGACCCCAGGCATCAAGTCAATGTGGAAGTCAACCACTCTCTTAGGAGGCAAACCACATAGATCCTCTGGAAATACATCGACATACTCAGAAACAATTGGGACATCCCTTAGATCCTGTTTTTCTCCCTTATTCTCACCCAAAACATAACACAGATACCCAAGCTCTTCTTGACAACTCTCATCATGACTTTTACAAATTGAGGACAAATTCAGACTAGGTCTAAGCTTAGTACCCTTAAAAATTACACAATCCTCATTAATCGACCTAAAACTGATCATCCTCTTTCGACAATCGATCCTCGCACTGTATGCATTCAGCCAATCCATACCCAAAATGACGTCAAATTCACCCAACTCGAACCCAAACAAGTTCGCGAATAAAATCTTGGAAGAAATTTCAATAGGGCAGTTTTTATAAAGTTTGTTACATGAAAATCGTGAACCATCAGAAATTCCAACTTTTAAATTCACTTTTTCAAAACTAGGGGGTGATTTAAGTTTTTGAAGAAATCTATGTGAAGTAAAAGAATAATCAGCTCCAGTATCGAATAACACATAAGCTAACTGATTGCAAACTTTAAGGACACCAGAAATGACATTACCATGAGGCTCTGAATCTGCAGGAATCTCTGACTCGTCTCCCATAGCATACATTCTCCCCACTACCCTCTGGTTTTTGTTACTAGAGTTCCCTTTCCTACCCCCCAACTGAATCTTATTGGGATTATTTTTCTTGGAACAGTCCTTGGACATATGACCAGCCTGACCACAAGCAAAACACAACCTTCTACCTTGGCAATCAAGCCCATAATGTTTTCTCCCGCATTGGTTACAAACCCAGGTCTCCCTCTTCTGCTGCACAGATAAGCTTTGTTCCCCAGTCGAGTTGTTGTTATGCTTATGGTACTGAAATTTTGGATTTTCTATCCTAGGCTTCTTTGACAGGTACACCACTTGTTTACCATTATCCCTTTTGAACCTCTCTTTCTTTTCTTGAACTCTCTCCTGTTCTAAAGCACTATCAAGTAAATCTTGGAAGTCTCTATACTTAGTAACATACTTTTGCAAATTCAGGTTCAACCCCTCAAAGAATCTAGAAGCTTTCATCCGGTCATTTGCCACAAAATCTGGTGCAAACCTAGACAACTCCATAAATCTGGCTGAATACTCTAGTACATTCATCTTATCCTGGGTCAACATAAGAAACTCACTTTCCTTTCTCCTTTGTAGGGAGATCGGATAAAATCTGGTCCTCAACCTTACTAAGAACTCTTCCCAAGTCAATCCAATATGATCTCTCCCAGCTTTTACAGTTTTCCACCACAAGTTCGCAGTCCCCTCCAGGTAAAAAGAAGCAATTTTCACCATAAGATCTCTCGGGCAGTTTACAACGTCTAAAATTTTCTCTATTTGATCAACCCAATTTTCTAACTTTACTGGATCTGACTCACCATCATAATACGGGGGTCTATGGCCTCCCAACCTCTTATACAACTCAGTTTCTTGGTCTAGCTCACCTCTACGGTTCTGGTTTTCAAGGATCTGAAGTAACCTCTCGTTTGTTTCCTCTAACCTTCTCATTTGGGCATTCACGCCATCATTCTCCATCCCGTTAGGCAAAACACGACCGCGACCTCTGGACATTTTGTTTTCTCTAAAATCAAATAGAAAGGCAGAAATCACTTATAAATTCTACTCAAAGCATGATAACATAAACTTTACGCTTTACTAACA
The DNA here is from genome assembly GCA_019776075.1 of Amaranthus palmeri. Lineage (NCBI taxonomy): Eukaryota > Viridiplantae > Streptophyta > Magnoliopsida > Caryophyllales > Amaranthaceae > Amaranthus > Amaranthus palmeri. The sequence goes on along the minus strand of JAAKBH010000055.1, from coordinate 465,231 downwards.
ATCGTTTAGTCTACTAGGTTGAACTCATTTGTACATATTGATACTACTTTCACATACTTTATTGTTAAAACAACACTCTAGGGTTTTATCTATCACATAAGACAAGTAAGCACATCGAAATTACAAGTAATATCCCCAGACTTGACTTAGACTCGATTCTACCGATCTCTCATTTTTTTTTTTGAAATTGGTTTTTCAATTCTTTTTAAAAACTTTGGCTCTGATACCAATTGAAACAGCCCAAACCAGCGGAAACAGTATAATAACACTGTCCACTAACACAACGGAAGACTTACAGATGTCTGGACTGAATCTGACCTATGATCTGATGATCATAGCAAACTAATATTAGAGTTAACGAAAACTTTTTAAATACTTAACTTAAGTTTAATTAGTTACAAAATAGTTCTTAAACTTTAAAGTCTTACATTACAATACCAAACTAAGAAAACGTTTACATAACCAAAAGTCAAAAGGGAGTGATAACAAAACGGAATCCTTGCCGCGCACGTAACACATAATGCATATATACATCACCTCCACGACCAAGCTACCCTGAAACATGGATCTACTCTCGTAAGAGTAGGCCCCATCAAAAGCAGTCAATAATAATAATTATTGAGTAACCCAGCAAACAACCTAATATTGAAAATCATTTGTAAATTCAGTTATTTGTTCGACATTGTAACCTCTTCCAAATAAGTTTATATTAAAAACATAGAAAATAATTGAAGAGTGCTTTTGTTAATAAAACAAACACGGCTAAGAACTACACAAGTTCAAAGCTAACATTTTGAGGTAAATTCCTCACAAAAGTCACAACACTTGCCGAAGCATCAAAACAATACTTAAATCAGTATTTAAAACATAATACCAAATTAACACGAAAACAGGGAATATGTAGTGACCACCAGTTGCAGGCTTGATCTAACATTCTGGTAAACGGGTGATCGTCATCACCTAAACAGCTCTTGCAAGAACTAAACGGGATCGGGGGCTCGAGGCCGATCCTAAAAGGTACCTGGAATCAAGCTCTAGGGTTTTCACACAAAACCAGATACAAAGTATCCGTTGTCGAATTCCCAAAACAAAAAAAAATATTTATAATGACTAAGTAAAACATGCTTTTGTTTTATCTTTAAAAACAATGATAACACGGTAAATTTCATTAAAATCATTTTACAAAGCTAATAGTATCATTACATAAACAAAATGATAAATAATTTGTTAGAATGCTAAAAGACTCGGCCTCAACCATGAAGGAGTTTAACCAATATTTAAACAAATCCCAAATACAAAACTTATATCATAATCCAAATAACATCAACTAACCATATAAGAAACCAAAACTCATCAAGACCAATCTATAAAACCCAAATCCAAGAATTCGTCACTAAACTGAAGTAAGCAAACCTATTATAAGTTTAAAGGTCAATCCCAAGTTAATAATATAGTTTACACACTCACCCAAGCAATATCCAAGCTTAGTGAAATCATTACACTCTTATAACCACTTGTATGAAGACACATGCTCACTCAAAGGCTTATAAATAAAATTATAATCAATATTTTTCAGTAATTCCAATTGGATGATAAACTAGACTTCCATACGGTCGTAACGACTATAAATATGCCTAAATCCGATTCCGGACGAAGAAGATATCGCGTTTACAAAACAGGGTAGAAAGCTGCCAACTACTGACTTCAGCAGCATAAAGTGCTCGTTCGAGCACTCTATGTGCTCGTTCGAGCAAGATCTTCCAGAACCTACTGTCTAGCTTACTGACTTCAATAGTATAAAGTGCTCGTTCGAGCATTTCATGTGCTCGTTCGAGCACAACCTTCCAGTACGTACTGTCTACTTCTAATCTTCATGCTCACTCAAGGCAATGCTTTTCTCGGTTCAAGTTCCTAGTAATTGCTTCATAATCTCATGAATTCAATACCCACTCAACACCACACACACACACACAAACATACACACATATTAAGACATACATAACCACCCATTAATTTATCCATAGAGTTCCATCTCTAAACACATCATAATGCATAGACTTGAATGATGCACACAAAACCCCAATTACATCAAGAGTTTTACTTAAAACTCAAAATCATTTAAAAACATTAAATTTATACTTAAGTTAATAGAATAGTTTGTGGGTTACCTTTATGAGCAAATTCTTCACATTACTTGCAATCCACCAAAATTAGGGATTCACTTCTTCTAAACCACTAAAAGAGCTTCTACCAAAAGAAGATTCTACCAATAGCCCTAACAATTAAACACATCAATGTCAATTGAAGGTCCTTTTAACCTTAATTAACATACACATAATCCAAAATGAAAAAGAAGATATTTTGAACTTACATAACATAAAAAGGATGGAAGATGATGATGAAGATGCTATCTACTTGGGTTCTTTCATTCTAACAACATCTAAACAATCCAAGGTGAACTTCAATTAGACTCTATACTCCATATAAATTCTTTAGAGATTGAAATCATAAGAGAAAGAAGATGAGATTCAGATTTTTTAGTGGCTTGCTCACTTAGAGAAAAAGATGGAATTCCATCATTTTTGCTTTGCTTGTTCAATTGGAGAAGAAGAAATTCTGATTTTGGGTTTACTTATAGACTTGGAGAAGTTGGGAATTCAGGTGTTTTTGTTTTTAGAAATGATGGGAATACATCTCATGTATAAGGAGAAAAGGGGTAGAGTGTTGTGTGAGTATGGATTGAGGTGGCATCACTTACCCATTAAACAAACTTAAGGTGTATAAAACTACCCGTATTTTTGTCTTATAATTTATTTTGTCTGCAATTAATAAAAAAAAAGTATATTTAAAACGTAGAATTTTTTTTTTATTGAAAACGACAAATTCATTTTACTTATTAAAATAATGATTTTTAATGAAGACGTTTTTTTTTATAACTGTTTCACTTAATTCTAAAAATAAGATTTTTATGTCAAAGCCTAAGGTTAATAATTTGCAGTTACTAATAACGAACAATTTCTGCATTATCTCGTTTTAGATCAGCATCTCAACATAGAATAATTTATGACTCTTATTTATGTTTGTATTTATTGTTTTACTAATTAATTAAGTACATGAAATTGACAAAAGGAGAATGAAAAATGTATATATATAGGTGGTCAAAGATCGCAAAACATTTACCAGGAAGAACAGACAACGAAATAAAGAATTATTGGAGAACAAGGATTCAGAAGCATCTAAAGCAAGCTGAAAGTAGCACTAATTCAAGACATGATCAAATCAGCTTAACCTACTCTTCTGATAATAATAATAATAATAATAACCATGAAATTATTCCAACTACTACTACTAATACTATTTCTGCATTATCTACAAATAATAATATTCAAAACTACGTCGTTTCATCTTCAAATGATCATCATCATCATCCACCTTATCTTCCTTCTATGGATAATCCGTCGTCGTATCATCATCATCATCATCATCATGATCATCATCATGATCATCATGATGAACATGGCATGGATCAAATAAGCAACATTGGAGGTCATCCTCAATTGCATCATCCTGATCAACCTTTTAATTGGGAGACTACTGAAGAAGACCTTTGGTCTATCCAATTATTTAATACCTATAATAATTAATTATTACTTTTTTATTTTTATTATTCTTAATTATTATTATTATATATTTTCTCCTTACTTCTATTTATTTTACTATACAATATTATATTATATTATAATATATGAAAGTTTATAACAGTATGATATATAACGTATAATTAATATGCATGCTTTGGATTATTATATTAATTAATCCTACATGTATACTCTACCTATAGATAATTAATTTGGGTGTGTCATGTATGTATTATTCTGTATGTATTTGTTAAATATACTTATTATATATACAAATTTAATCTTATATGGATAATGATTTTCACTTTCCTATCCATATTGCGTGACATGTACAAATGAACTTTTATCTTTTGTTTTTTTCATGTAATGATATATTGTTTTTAGAAAATAATATCATAGGATATTTCACATAGTAGCATTGAGTTTTCATGAAATATCAGTGGTATTAGTTTTTTTTAAGAAAATTCCACATGGTAGCATTCAGTTTATGCACAAATTAATTGTCGTAGCATTTTCCATTAAGTTCTTGTTAAATTTCGTTAAATTCGTCATTTTGTAAGTTTTTTCCACATGGTAGCATCCAATTTTTGTTTAATTCATCAATTTAACATTTAATTCACCGTCTAACGCCCATAAATATTATAGTAAGTTTGTTTTCATTCAAAAATGACATAATTTATTTAGCGACATTAATATTACTCATTTAAAAATAACGCAATCTATTGTCATTTTAGCGACATTAATATTACTCGTTTAAAAATGACACAATTTATTGTCATTATAAAGTTTAAAAGTAAGTAGCCAAGCACTAATAAATAATTCAACGGTGTATTTCTTCCGGCAGGGGCGAATCCAGAAAGAAAATATCACCTGGGCCGATGTAATAATTTTTTTCTTCTAGTGACTACACTTTGAAAAAGTCTTACTTAAATTAAAGTGTTACCAATCGAATTTCATCACCACTCACTCACTCAGATTCTGTTATCGTATATATCACCTGGGCCGATGTAATAATTTTTCTTAACTTTAAAAAGCTAAAATTTTATTCGCGTAATTATTACTCCCTTCGTCATACAATAGGTGCAAAAATCTTCAAATACCAAAAGTTTTTATATTTAATATCATAGCATGTATACATTATTTGGGACCTCTTTAATTAGAAGGAAAAGTTACAGTTAAAATGGGACGGTAGAAGTATATTATTTTGCAATCTCTTTATCTAATGTACAAATTAGCTATAAGGAAAAAAATATTTTTTATTTGGAACAATATAAATTTATTAAACTAATAGCTATTAAAATTATTCATTGTTATCTAATAGGAACAATTAAACTAAAGTTGAAAACTTGGGTTAACAAAAAAAATTTGCTCCTTATAGCATTCGAACACCAGACCTCCCATAATTTGGCCAATGTAAGAACCAACTCCACTACTTCATACTTATAGCTTAACTTACAGACAATCATAAGTATATTTTTGCTGAATGTTAACCTGGGCCAAGGCCCAGTCAGGCCCAGGCCTACATTCGCCACTGTCTTCCGGTCAAAATGCGTCCTCCAAACACTAGTAGTACATATTTACTTGATTAGCATTATAAAGTTCCAAAAAGTGCATTCAAGCGCTAATACATATGTTCAAAGTTCAAAAACAACTATTATCAAAGTTCAAAGTTGCATTTCCAGCACTAAGACGTTTAACATAACTATATTTAGGATGCTTTTGAAGATGACGGTGTAAAAACCATCCTTTCACCCCTATTTTGCTTAACTATCAATTCACCCTTGCAAGTCTTGATGAACTCCAATGTTATTGTATCTTCCTCAATCTTAGCCCCAAAATATTGTGGTTCCACCTCTGAGATAAGCACAATCATAAATTATAACTTTTAATGCACAAAAGACGAAAAAGAATGATAAAGTTTACTCCTCCCGTTTTCAAATATTCTTCTCATATTTTTTGCAAATTTTTCAAAGTAAATTTTGAGCCTAAATATCTCTAAATACGCATCATAAAAAATTATAAAAAAATATATGAAAAATTACCTAGAATAATCCAAACTATTCATGATTTTCCTACAATAATCCCAACTATTGATTAACCATGAATAATCCCAACTTTGAGGGGTATTTTCCTAGAGTAAACTTTGGTAACCCGATGACCCGCTATAGTAGGTAATTCACAAAAAAATAAATTAAATATTAATTTAAAATTAGAAAATATTTTTGAAAATTTACATAAAAAATTCTAAATAATAAAAAAAATCATAAATTTTTTATGAACATTTTTTTAACATTTTTTTGACATTTTTTTAAATTTATCTTTTTTTTTTAAAATAAAACTTACTATAGCAAGTTATCCGGTCACCGGGTTTACTCTAGGAAAATGCCCCTCAAAGTTGGGATTATTCATGGTTAATCAATAGTTGAGATTATTGTAGGAAAATCGTGAATAGTTTGGATTATTCTAGGTAATTTTTCCAAAAATATATAATAAAAAAGTATACATTAAAACAATCTAACGAGATCTCACATGGATATATTTTGTCTTCTATATATGTCTTAAAAATCTTAATCAAATTTCTCTTTCCAAAATAGAATATTCTAAATGGGAAGAACATTATCAAACGGAGAGAGTAATATTTAATTCAACTAAATGAACATCTCAAAAATGCCATATTTTTCCAATTCAACGAAGTAACGCACAATTTCAACCAAAAGCCCTAAATTTCGATACAGATCAACATATATAAACACGAATGTGTGGGACTCGAATCAAACAACATAAACCCCAAAGTTTGCTATTACGATAGAAACAGAGACTCGACGTCATACCTGTGCTACCAGTTCGAAGGTGTGGGACTAGAATCGAAGGTGTTATGGAAGTGAAGGGACTGAGAATCACAGGCAGGAAAATGAAAATCGCTCGAGTGAAAATCGATCACATGTTAGAAATTCTAACGAAAAAAGCAATGTTTTTCTGTTTTTAATGCTACGGAAATTTTAAAGGCAAATGTTGAATGCTAGCATGTGAAATTTTCTTAAAAAAGTGTCACCATTTGCAAATCATGAAAACTCAATATTACCATATCGAATTTTCCTAATATAATTAATGATATAAAAGAATGAAGAGAAAGAGAGTGTTTATAAATTGAAATAAAAGAATGGGAAATAACATATTACACATGGAGATTGGAGATATAATTAATGATAGAATAGAAAAACCAAAATTTGAAAAGTGAAAGTAAGGTCTCAATTGGTTACATTGTTTAGTTTTAGGGATAACAATTTAGTTTAAATTCGCCTATAATTTGACCTAATTCGAAAAATTTTACCTGATTTGAGTCGAAGAAAAATAATATACAATTAAATTCGATTTCATAGTCCAAGTCCAATTCATATTTTGACCGGAGTTATGCCTCATTAATACTCCGACTCGTTCCGACACATGACTCTGAATTATATATAACTAGGTTATCGCCCGTGCTAAGCACGGGTTACTAATACTTAATTATATTTAATATATACTTTTTTAAACAAATGAATAAATTATCAAAAAAGAATAAAATAAAAATAATTATTGGTATTTCCTAATTTTGACCTATACATATAATAACGAAAAATAAAGTTAAACAATATATATACTTATTAGTGAAAATGGACATATTAATTTATATCGAACTATATCAACTATAAATATTAATTTAACCACCTTTTTAATTTGTATACAACATTGTATGTTGAAGTATAAATATTATTATTATCATCAATTATTAAAATCTTTAGTATTTGCCTAATTTTGACCCATAAAACCACTACATATGATTGATCATGCCTTAATACGTTTTAAATCACTTGCAACATCAGCAATAGTTGAATTATTCACTTATCACCCTTAATTTTTAATCTATAATTTAAAACATATTTAAGTGAGATTTTGTTTGATTTGTCTCAATTCAAAGATTGCTAATAATCAAAATTTTATAATTCTTTATAATGTATATAATTAGATATAATTTTTTGAATTAATTATTAAATCATGATATCTTTACAAATTTCACTTTTATTGGTCAAATTTGTTTCCAAAATATATTCCTTAGAGTAGTAATTACTAATTAATAATTAATTAAGGAAATAACTGTTTCCAATAGAAGATGCACTTAGAGTGGTATTTGGGCGGGAAAAAATGTTCTGAGAGCTTGACATTTGTCATTAGATGGTGTCTGTTTTAGTATTAGATATATAGATAAATTCAAAGATTACTAATAATCAAAATTTTATAGTTATTTAATTATAATGTATAATTAGATATAATTTTTTGAATTAATTATTAAATCATGATATCTTTGCAAATTCCACTTTTATTGGTCAAATTTGTTTCCAAAATATATTCCTTAGAGTAGTAATTACTAATTAGTAATTAATTAAGGAAATAATTGTTTCCAAAAGAAGATGCACTTAGAGTGGTATTTGGGCGGGAAAAAAAGTTCTGAGAGCTTTACACTTGTCATTAGATGGTGTCTGTTTTAGTATTAGATATAGATTCAAAGATTACTAATAATCAAAATTTTATAATTTTTTATAATGTATAATTAGATATAATTTTTTGAATTAATTATTAAATCATGATATCTTTGCAAATTCCACTTTTATTGGTCAAATTTGTTTCCAAAATATATTCCTTAGAGTAGTAATTACTAATTAATAATTAATAATTAATTAAGGAAATAATTGTTTCCAAAAGAAGATGCACTTAGAGTGGTATTTGGGCGGGAAAAAATGTTCTGAGAGCTTGACACTTGTCATTCAATGGTGTATGTTTTTGTATTATATATAACTAGATAGATACCCGTGCCATTGCACGGTTTACCAAATTTTTATATTGTCAAATATATTGTTATGCGGATGAAATAAATGAGCATTTCAATTAAAAGTTCATATATTAATCATAAATTACTAAATGACGATATACAATTTAAACATTATTGCTAAATATTTTGTACTACAATTTTAATAACTTTTATATATAGTATGATATTTGTATATATGGTAAATTGTATATATGGTAATGAAAAATATTATGATCATTATTATTATTATTGTTATTAATTTTTTTGGTAAATAAAAAGCTTTTTCATTTAGCAGAAAAAAGCCAAATACATCAAGTCTAGGAACTCAGAAAATCCTATTTGCATCAGTGAGGAACCGAGGCCCACTTTGTAGGAAGGGTTTCCACGGCCTATGATATTATTATTATTATTATTATTATTATTATTATTATTATTATTATTATTATTATTATTATTATTATTATTATTATTATTATTATTATTATTACTATTATTACTATTATTATTATTATTATTATTATTATTATTATTATTATTATTATTATTATTATTATTATTATTATTATTATTATACTATATATAAATCCTAACCGTAAATTAAGAAGTCAACTTAGTAATGATATTAGTATGGTATGATATTAATATTAGTATGATATTAGGAAGTCAACTTAGTTATGAAATTAGTATGGTATGTTAAAATATAGTACATTATCATTAAGAAACATTTGTAGTAAATTAATTTAAGGAATTTTATGATAGCCGCAAATTAGGAAAATAGGAAGTATATTTTTAAGTATTCTAATACCAATAGCCATTAATTAGGAAGTTAGTAAATATATGTAGTAATTTAATTTAAGAAATTTTCTAAATTAGAGTTTAGAAAATATATAGTATTATCTAATGCCGTAAAATAAGTAGTAGGAAATATAGTATATTATCATTAAGAATATTTAAAATATGTAGTAGTATTCCAAACGTAGACTTTTTAAAATATATAGCGGTCAAACGTTTTGGAAATATAGCTGTAAAATAAGTAGTATTCTACTACCAATAAGACCAAGTAATTTAATTTAAGAAATATATGTAGTATTTTAATTTAAGAAATTTCCTAATAGTCGCAAATTAGGAAGATATGAAATATATTTTTAAGTATTCTAATACCAATACCCGTAAATTAGGAAATATATGTAGTAATTTAATTTAAGAAATTTCCTGAATTAGAATTGGGCTTGTGGCGGGAAAATTTTGCTTCAGAAGATGACACGTGTCAACAGGTGGTTTCTGTATTAGTTTTATTTATAGATTATAGATTATAATATTCAAAGCTTAAAACATAATGTTTTTAGTTCTATAATTTTATATCAAAAGATAAATCAATTGAATTATAACCAATGCTAAAGCGTAAATTTAACTCAAATTCAAAACAACTCTCAATTAGATCGTAAAAACAAATCATAGAATCGAATGATTCAAAAACTTTGCAAAATAAGAAGTTGTAATTGCTTATGTATATTCTTTAGCCATTTTTATTTTAAAAAAACACTTAAAACTCATTTAGTTTTAAAAACTTTGTTATTATTTAAAAAAATACAAATATACTTCTTATTTGTTTCTTTTATCAATTATTTTTATGAATTGACAAACATAAAAAATACACTAATCAATAATTTACTAAAAAAACACACCAAGTAGATACAATAACAACGATCCTTGTTAAATTAGTAATGCCAAGTAGAGTGATCTTGTAATAAGTTTATCACAGTCACTTCGTATTATATTGTAAATTTTTTAAAGCCCTAATAATTTTCAATCATTTACAAGTCAGTGACACGTACAGTATAAAATCAAGTCTCAACTGGCAATCTAGAGAAATAAATAGTTTATATTATGGTAAAAAATCTCAAACAAATCATTCGTAGGCAAAAAAGTAGAAATTAAGGTCCAAGGATATAGTTGATTAAGGTGGGCTAAGGCCAATTTAGCATTATTGTGGAGTATTTTTAAGAATTGTGTAGAATTAGTAGAATCGTACGATTTTATTTGCGATTTTTGAACTTCGAAGACATATTTTCTTCGTTAACTTCTATTTGAAAGTCAACTCTATTAGTTTTTAATTACTTTAAATCATTAGAATAATATCGATAAAAATAAAGCTTGATAATAATCTGCTCTCCGTCTGAGGTTTGAGACGAGTTAGAGCAAGTTGCTTATGCATAATCCGACTCTAAGGGGATGTGGAATGAAAAATATAATCTAAGTTTTATCTGGAGCAATCTGAGGTTGAATAATCCGAGTCGATTTCAACCCATTGTCATCCTTAATTAATTTGTGTGTGCGCCAAGAAAAAAATTGAGAAAAAGGACAAACAAAATAAATTGACCTAAATGAAAAGATGGAAATATAAAAATAAATTTTAGGAGTAAATAATTACCTTTGAAATTTGGATATGTACTAGACGTTCTACCGGTTTAAGTGTAGGAGTTATATAGATTTAATTTGGTTTGTTTATTGAAATTGTCTTTTCAGTTGATGCTTGATATTTACATTGTTTACAGAGCTTAATTTTTTGGGATTTATTTAAATGCGTGCAATCATTTTATCTTTGTTAAATAGAGTATAAATATAATTTGTTTGTTATTTTTTTTCAAATTCCGACGTATGTGAAATACTGAATTAATCGTTTTTGAAGGAAAGTATAAACCAGTAATATTCATTGCCATGGTTAGAATATTATGGAATATTTTTGGGCGGATATTATGACATTTTGTAGCCGTTACTTAGGCTCAATTAGGCAAATCATATCTCTTAATTATAGTAGCTTTACACATATATATATTGTACATGCTGTAATTCTTTTTTATATCAATGAAATATACACAAAATTAACCCAGAAATTGAGAGCATTAAGCTCTTTATGGTATCAGAGCTTACGGTTAGTTCGAGGGACCGAAACCGTGTCTAGCCTCATCATTTACCCAGAAACCTACCTTTAACCATGTCGGATGCCGATGAACCAAAGCAAACTCTTGAGTTGACTGAAAATTCAGTCACAATGAACCACCTACTGCAAATTATCCAAAACCTTACCTCAAACAAATCTGGCCACGAAGGAGGGTCAAACCAAAACGTTAACCTCAATGTGAAACTTAATCATCATAATTACAGCCGGTGGTCTAAACTCATGTACCTGGCCATAAGTGGGCGGGGAAAGCTCAAACACATCATCGCTTCCCCACCACCACCAAACGACCCAGGATACGTGGTTTGGACACAACAAGATGCGACTGTGGTCTCATGGATTATCGAGAACATTGAGGCAGATCTGGTCAACAACTTCCTCGATTACCCCACAGCACGAGACTTGTGGAAAGGGATTGAAGTTCTTTACAGCAGTGGGCAAGATGAGTTGCAGGTCTATGACCTTACTGTAAAAGCAAACACACTCAAACAGAACAATGATTCCATTGAAACCTATTACCAGAACATGGTGTCTTTGTGGAAAGAAATCGACAGAAGGGTCCAAAACCCTATGAAGTGCCCGGAAGACATCACGATTTATAATGAGATATCACAGAGAAATAAACTCTACCAATTTCTCTCAGGTATTAACGAAACTTTTGATAAGGACAGGAGGGACATTCTCAACAAACTTCCTCTACCAACAGTAGAGGAAGCTTATGCTTATATCAGGAGAGAGATCTCAAGAAGGGAGATCTTAACAGGGAACCTATCATTGGGCATGGAGCCCTCAGGAATTGGTGAAGGACTTATCACAAAACCAGTAATATCTGAACACAAATCAGGCCATAGTCAACCTTCATCGGGCCATATTCAGCCCTCAGGTGGAGGATACATCTCGAAAATTAGACCAAACAGAGACCACATCAGGCGAGAAGAAGAGGACCGGTCTCACCTTTATTGTACCCACTGTGGTGGGAGCAAGCACACTAAAGAAGGTTGTTTCAAACTCATAGGCTTCCCAGATTGGTGGGAAGAACACCAAGCACGCCGGAGAAAAGAGGCCGGAAAATCAGAAAACCGAAAAGGAGATGGTCGGAAAAGGTATGGACCACAAGCCCACTTAAGCGTTGAGTCAGAGAGGAGAACAAATCAGAATAGCAGAAATGATAATGGCGTGTTTCTGTCTTCAAAGATGGAGGATGGTATCAATGAAGGTAACTCAAAAAGCAAAAAAATTGATGCAGGTAAAACGGCACAAATTGTGCCTTCTCTCTCCTCTCACTCACTTAAGCCCTCTCTTTTTAAAGGAACTCACGTTCCAGAGGCTTCCAACCCCACTTGCATGAACATCCCACGAAATGAGTGGTCTTTTCCCACTAAGCATATGTCTTTTCATTTCCCACAAAATGAGTTGTCTTACTTTAATGAATTTCAATGCCCACGAAATGAATTTTCTTACTTTAATGAATTTAAATGCCCACTAAATGAGTTGTCTTCCACTGAGTATATGTCATCTTGTTTTAACACAACACGAAATGAACTGGTTTTATCTTGCTTTAATAAATTTAAATGTGCAAAGAATAATAAGTGGATTATAGATTGTGGGGCCACTGACACAATGTCATATGACCCATCTGATTTTATTTTTCTTGAAAAAGTTAAGAACCGTTTAATCCAGACTGCAAATGGTGAATGTATAAATGTAGCGGGTATAGGAACAATTAAATTACTACCGAATATGACTCTTAAAAATTGTCTCCTTGTACCTGACTTATCTCATAAGCTACTCTCAGTTAGTCAGCTGACTCGAGACTTGGATTGCAATGTTCTAATGGACTCTTCCTCTTGCATTATACAGGATCTGCAGACAGGGAGTACGATTGGGCGTGGTATTGAGGAAAAAGGTCTGTACTATGTAGCGGAGGCGTCTCTACAAGGCTGTGCGGCACTTGTTCGCGGATCTGTGGAACACCAACTGTGGACTTGGCATCGCCGTCTTGGTCACCCCTCCCTAGGTTACCTAGAACACCTTTTCCCTACTTTACGAGGTTCTAAGTTAGTTTTTAATTGTGAGTCCTGTATTTTGGCAAAGAGTCATAAACAATCATATTATCCTAGTTTGAGTCGTGCTAGTGAACCTTTTATGATTATACATTCTGATGTTTGGGGACCAGCTCCTGATGGAGGTGCTTCTGTTTTTTCTTATTATGTGCTGTTTATTGATGATTGCACTAGGATGTGTTGGGTCTATTTTATTAAACATAAATCGGAAGTCTTTGATATTTTTGTTAAATTTTATAAGATGATTCTTACTCAATTCCAAAAACAAATTCGCATTTTAAGATCAGATAATGGTAGAGAATACGTTAATAATCAAATGCATGATTTTTTATCTAAAAACGGGCTTATACACCAAACATCGTGTCCTAATACCCCTCAACAAAATGGTATTGCTGAACGCAAAAATAGGACACTCTTAAATATAGCTCGATCCATCATGATTGAGTCTTCTGTCCCGACTAAATTCTGGCCCGAAGCCATAGCAACTGCTAATTATCTCACTAATAGACTTCCGACCAGGAGCCTTGAATACAAAACTCCCCTCGATGTTTTATCTTCCCATACTCAATCTTTGTCTGTTCACTCTCTTCCTCCAAAGGTTTTTGGTTGTGTTGCATATGTGCATCTTCCTAAACAAAACAGGACTAAGTTGGAACCTCGCGCTATTAAATGTGTCTTTGTTGGTTATGGGGTAAACCAAAAGGGTTATCGTTGCTTTGATCCTGTCTCTAAACGTATGCACGTTACCCTTGATTGCGACTTTCATGAGGAAACCTATTACTACCACCTTAGATGTCAGGGGGAGAAATATGATAGTGACGATCTAAGTTGGCTCACAGTTAACACAGGTCAAATTGAGCAAGATGATACAGCCACAGAGACTGCCACGAACAGAAACGTACAACCACAAATAATACCACAACCAACCCTGTCTAGCGATCCTCACGAGGTAAATTCTAACTCCTCTAATGATGTTATTGAGATTGAAAATGCTATTGATGAGTCCATACAGGTTGAGAATTGTGGCGATGATTGTACACCTTTGGATGAATCTCCCAAGTATAAGCTTCCACCAAGGAGTACAAGGGGAGTTCCTCCTAAGAAGTATGATCCTGATTACGAGGCTCAAAGGTCTAGATATCCCATTGAGTCGGAAAAAACAGGTGAACTTGTCAAAGTCTGGAAAAGCCTTTAATACGGTTCTTTACTCCACTCATGTGCCGAAAACAGTGGATGAAGCTTTGAAATCGAAAGAATGGAAACAAGCCATGGAAACTGAGATTGAAGCTTTAATGAAAAACCGGACATGGGAGAAATGCATTATACCTAAAGGGAAGAAAGTTGTGGGATGCAAGTGGGTTTTCACGATAAAATATAAGAGTGATGGGACAATTGAAAGATATAAGGCTCGGCTAGTTGCAAAAGGATATACGCAGACCTATGGGATCGATTACTCCGAAACTTTTTCTCCTGTAGCAAAAATCGATACCATTCGGGTTCTGTTCTCCATAGCTGCAAACAAAGATTGGCCCTTACTCCAGTTCGATGTTAAAAATGCATTCCTACACGGAGAAATTAAAGAAGAAGTTTTTATGCAAGCTCCTCCTGGGTTCTCAGAAAGTTTCAGAGAAGGAGAAGGATGTAGACTTCGAAAGGCTCTGTATGGTCTAAAGCAATCTCCTCGAGCATGGTTCGGCAGGTTTACCTTAGCAATGAAGAAATTTGGCTATCATCAGAGTAACTCAGATCATACTCTGTTCCTAAAAAGGAGAGGTAAACTAATAACATGCCTTATTATTTATGTTGATGATATGATCATTACAGGAAATGACCGAGAAGAAATCCAGTCGTTGAAAAGGAAGCTGTTTGGAGAGTTCGAGATGAAGGATCTTGGAAGGCTAAAATACTTCCTTGGTATAGAAGTCCTAAGATCGAAACAAGGGATATTCATATGTCAGAAAAAATACATTTTGGATCTCCTTGCAGAAACAGGTATGCTAGATTGCAAACCAGCTGATACACCGATAGTTGTCAACCATGGACTAAGAACTATCGAAGGAGAAGAGGCAGCAAACCGTGAACAATATCAAAAACTTGTGGGTAAACTGATCTATCTTTCCCATACTCGGCCCGACATAGCATATGCAGTTGGGATAGTAAGTAGATTTATGCATCAACCTCAAATTCAACACATGGAAGCTGTCATTAGAATTTTGAGATATCTGAAAGGGACACCAGGAAAAGGAATTTTCTTCAAGAAGAATGGCCATCTAGATCTTCAAGCCTATACAGATGCAGATTGGGCAGGTGACAGAGACGACAGAAAGTCAACATCCGGATATTTTACTCTTGTGGGTGGAAATCTCGTGACATGGAAGAGTAAAAAACAAAAGGTGGTGGCCCTATCAAGTGCAGAAGCAGAGTATAGAGGAATAGCAAAAGGGATAACTGAGGTATTATGGATTCGAATGCTTCTTACAGAAATTGGGTTTCGACCAGAAAGCAGTTGTGAATTGAACTGTGATAATCAAGCAGCCATTAGCATTTCAGAAAACCCAGTTCAACATGATAGGACTAAGCATGTGGAAGTCGATCGTCATTTCATAAAAGAAAAACTCGAAGGAAACATCATTCACATTCCCTTTGTTCGGTCCAAACAGCAATTGGCAGATATCCTAACTAAAGCCGTGGGAACGGAACAATTTCATGATACTTTGAACAAGTTGGGCGTGTGGAATCCCACGACTCAACTTGAGGGGGAGTGAAGGAAAGTATAAACCAGTAATATTCATTGCCATGGTTAGAATATTATGGTATATTTTTGGGCGGATATTATGACATTTTGTAGCCGTTACTTAGGCTCAATTAGGCAAATCATATCTCTTAATTATAGTAACTTTACACATATATATATTGTACATGCTGTAATTCTTTTTTATATCAATGAAATATACACAAAATTAACCCAGAAATTGAGAGCATTAAGCTCTTTAGTTTTATTGTCGAAAAAAGTAGAGTACCATTTATAAAACTAAGATTTAATAATTTTAAGTACCCTTTTGTGCAATATCAAATCAAGACAAGATGTTAATTAATGAAAAGACATGAATGCTTAATGAGAAATGAAAATAATAATATATAGTAATTATAAGAGATGAGACAAATTAGTTTGGCAAATGCTACATCTTATGATAGGCTGCAATGATTTTACTAATCCAAGTACAACTCATTTGAAAAGTAAACATTTACTCTCTGGTCCCTCTATTCATATTAGGTCTTCTATTTATTTATCACTCTTAAATTATATTGTATTAATAATACATTAGTTAAAATATAGTATTATGCGATCTTATTTGATTCGTTTAAATTTAAAATTTATTAATATTAGCATGTCATAATTTTCAATGACACATAAGTGGGTATAATTCTATCAAAAATTGAATACCTGCATTTGATAGAGCGCATAAAGTAAATAGAACACTTAAAATAAATAGAAAGGAATATAAAAATAGTTAATACATAGACTCATTTTAAGTACGAAAAGTAATGTTTTGATTAATATAATTAAGCAATTAATTAGTTTAATTTAAAATTATTTCACGTTAAAAAGGTCTTGAATATTTATGTTGCATTAATTATTACAATCCCTATGTCCACATAGGACACTCTATAACATATTTCCTTTGACTTCTTTTAAAACCAAACACCATCTAAGATAACAATTTATTTTTACTTTCAAATCAAATCCCTATACAGAACTCGGTTTGCGACGACATAAGGGGCTAATGTTTTGCTTATTGATTTTGGCTATCGGCTATATTCTCAGACCTTGGGCTCAATCACCACGATGTTTCCTGATGTCTTGGGTCACACGGGATATAATTGTCTCATTTCGTCTCCTCCTGTGACCACACATCACTCACATTGGAATACACTTGGCAGTGGTTCCCCTCAACTAAGTAGTTCTTCTTGATCTTCTCAAGGAAGTAATTCTTCTAAGAATCTAGAGATTCTTTCACAAGCGATTGATCTCCAAGCTTCAGATATCCAATAGCTTCAACTTCTGTCAATATTTTATTACCATTTGTTTCCCTCGAATATATTTTTACCCCTTCCCATCCATCGCCTCCTCTTTATATGCAAGACAAATCATTGTCATAGTAAATGTTCACAAACTCCTCTTAATGCCATCTCCAAGACCGGTGAATCCACACCGACCTCATCACTACCACACATAGCAAAGCAAAGTTAAGAAGTTCAAATATTTTTTATATCAAACTTTATATATATATATATATATATATATATATATATATATATATATATATATATATATATATATATATATATATATATATATATATATATATATATATATATATATATATATATATATATATATATATATATATATATATATATATATATATATATATATATATATATATATATATATATATATATATATATATATATATATATATATATATATATATATATATATATATATATATATATATATATACTAGTATAGAATCCCGTGCAATGCACGGTTTTTTAGCATCGGCATATATGAATATAAATATATTAATTAAAAAAATAAAGCCTGAGATATTATGTACTCGTAAATTACTCAATTTTTACACTACTAGTTGTGGGGCCGCGCGCTACGCACGCGGTCCCCCAAGTTATCCTATTGAATTTTCAAATACTATTGTATACACTTTAATTAACAATGATACATATGAAAATATTAGAATGTCAAATTTATGAAAAATGCAAGGACAAAAGATGTATAGGTAGCATTAGACAACAACATTAATGTAAGGAATGAAAACGTATTAAAAGCTTTATACGTTCAGCCATAAAACGTAGCTCGATTGTTTAAGAAACCAACAATTCAAATGTAATTGTAGATGCTATAATACTTTGTAAATTAACTGCTTGTTATCTTTGATCTAATTGCATTTAACATTTATAGATTAATGTTTTCATTAATAAATAGACGTGTTTACATTGTAGTTTGTAGTGGATCTATGATGACATAATTATTATGTTAGATGAAGTTTTTGTGAGACGGAAAAAACGCATTATTAGTAGTGCAAAATGACTATGTGTTGCAAAATGATGTATTACAAAATTATTATTAATAAATATTAAAGTATTGATTTTGAAAAGTCAAATATATTTTGGAATTAGATTTTTAGTTAGGTGAAGTATAGTTATAGCATTGTTGCAAGTTAACAATTTTTGTATCCCTTAAAAGAAAAAAAATAATTACACTTAATATAAACTTAGTAGTTAGTAGCATAAAGCACGAAACAGTTTCATTACAATATTAACAATATGATATCAGTTATACAAGCAAAGAATAAAACAGCACATGCCTATGTATCTCTCCGTTGTTCCAAAAGAAAAATAATAAAAAATCAATGGTTATATTAAAAATTATTTGAAATTTACTGGTGAAAAGAACCCAAAATTTTCTGGAAAAGATCAAAAAATAAAGAATTAGAATTGATTGAGAAAAATATGAAGCAACAGGTATATCAACATCTAAATAACAATGGACATTTGAGTAAAATTTGAAAAATCATGAGAAATTGAAGTTGAGTCAATTTAAATTTTTTTTGGAAATTGAATACTATACACTGGACATTGCACATCTGAAGTAGCTACAAGAATTATCTATGCATATTTAGATCTCACATTAGTATGCAACCTCCATTGGATTTTGAGTTCTAATAGAAAAATGTGGAGACTGTGCACGCTTATACAATCTAGTATCGCTTCTTTGGGATTTGATCTCCATTACTTGCTTTCTCCTCAAAAATTGGGCTCTGTATCTCTACATTTTGCTTATTATCACTTGACTCTTCCACATTCGCTGGTTTTCCCTTGTCTGGTCAATAAGCAGCGAACATAATATTTCAGTTAGAATTCATAAGCAGCTTGCTCTCGAGTTTGTTTAGCATGCATGAAACCATAAGATTTTCGCAATAACAAACAATTATTACATGTCTAATATATCTGCTAATCTTCTCGCGAATCTAAAAGAGTGAATTTATATGTAATAAAATGCTGGCTAACGACATTCAGGCAGCAGAACTGCTGTTTAGATCAAGCAGCAACACAAAAACAACAGCTTCTGTTCGAATGATGTTACAAAGACCTGACATCAGAATTCTTTTGTTGTTCCTGTGCAGAATGCAAGACAGTAACAACAATCTAACACCAGTTTATGTCAAGAGATACCATTAGTTGAAAAATTACAATTGCACGTCTGCACATGACGGCAACCCGACAGCAAATCAATTGATCCCAAAGCAGCCAAAAATGTCGACTAATGAAACTGGACAAAAACTGACAGCAATCCTATCAACATAACAACCTCTGTATTTGATTAAAACACCCAACAAATCTGACTATGTTCAACATCAAGACTACAACACACAAAGCAACCATTAAATTTTGCTGCACATCCAAAACAAAATTCAAGAAACTATAAGTCTTTGAATGCTTCTAGATTATTTAGCAAATGAAGAAGGCTGAAATGGTTTGCCCATGTGCCAATTCATTTATAGCATGACACATATCATGCCTTTGTCAACCGAACAGGTTAAAAAAACTTAAGCCCGAATCTTCACTGGTACAGATAACAAATTGAAACGGAGCAGAAACCAGTTAATCCACCAAAACCCATCCTCAACTAAGACCAAAGCCACCAAAACCCATCCTCAACTAAGACCAAAGCCACCAAAACACCACCTCCCAAAAACCAACAATGCTCAACACAATCATGCTCCCCTAGAAGGCTACTCAACACTTAAATTCCACACAAGCAAGCATAAAAGTAAGCAAAAGAAAATGTCAAGTTTTGTGCAATGATATTGCATGATGCTGCAATTATTTTTCACTTGTTCATAGATAACCGGACCGATATGGATAAGCTTGTCATTCCCGATCAAATGAAAGTACTTATGATGGCTTTCGCAATCCATGCGTCAAGTCTTGAACAAAAGTTTCATTTACTCGAATGATTGTGATAACAATAATTGGGTATCAAAAAAATCAATCGTTGGATGTCAACTTTGGTATGAAACAGATGTCTCTAGCTCACCAGTCACCACATGTATGGAGCAACACTAAAGTACAACAAACATATAATGTTTTATTAAATAGGTCTCAAAAGAAGCAATGATGTGAATTAATCAAAATCTACCTTTGTAAGCTCCCATTTTCCTTTGGCTAAATTAAATTAGCCTGAATCAAAGTTAGAGAAATCAAAATTGTTCAAAAGGATGAGAATGTTAGAGAGTAAAGTTCAATTTACAAACAAATAGCATATAACATAATACTAATTAAACAAAAAAAGAAGCAAAAAATAGAAGGAAGAACAAAAGCACAAACCAAAAATCAAATACCAGCAAAACAGTTCCGACGGCTGCATCCCTAATTTAGTTTATAGCTCACATCATATAAAACAAAAAAAAAAATGAGCTTTAAACCGTAAATATCCATTCCCAGATAAAAAAATATAATTTCTATATTTTTTTAGCAAAAGTAAAGCAATTACAAAAATAACCAAGAATCCAGTAAACATAAACAAAGACCCATTAAAAAGAATATAAGTGTAGATCTTTTAAATATCAATCAAACAACAGAAAAGGAATTAAAACCTTAAACTGAGAAATACTCATGAAATTGATGAAGAAATTACATTAACTTTGCAATCGGGTTCGTGGCGACGCTTAACGTGAATTGATCAATCCCTAAATCCAAATAAAAATCTGATCAGAGTTCATTCAAAATAAACAAAAGTCCTAAATTTCCATTAAACAAAAACCCTAAATTTCCATTAAACAAAAGAAAAATTGAATAGAAAATGGAATGTGAAGTAATACAATCGAAGTTCGAGAGAAGTAAATGTAGAACACGTAGAAGACTCAATTCCCTGGCGCGAATACACAATCCTTTCCATTCATCACTAAAGGTTTCTCCTCCTGCGGCTTTCCAACTCTTTCTCGTAGATTTATATCTCCATTCTCGCCGCTAAAGCTATCAAGCAGCCAAAAATCCAATAAACCCCCTGGATTTCAAACATTTTAAATTAGATCCGAACAAAAATAAAAAGTCATTATTTCCAATTGAGTCATGGTAGCAAATATCACTGACAAAGTCACATAAATAAAAACGTCATATGATTTAAGTTATTGCAATCAGTTAATGAAAAGAAGAATGATTCAATCTACTCTCTTTATCCAGCTTATTGATCCATTATACTATCAACTATCATATACCCCTAAAGTTCATGTCTTTGTTAGTGTGTTGTTAGTTATTACATTAAACCTTTTTTTCTAATGATAAACAAATTAAATAGAATAATAATAATCTTATAACAATTATACAGATTCCTCATTTCCTCCATCAGAAACAAATGGAATGGCGTGAACAAGAGTTTAAAAAAACATAATGTAAGCATTGAAACATTCCACTACTAAAAGGTATAGCAAGTAGATACATATAAGTCTGTAATCTTCTAAAAATAATAATTAAGCTCCATAATTGAATACAGGTTTTCATTGGCATCAAGAGTTAAAAGTGAATAAAATTAAGTGAAAACTAACTTCATTTGCATCAAGTAGACCAAACAATTTTCATTTGCATTAAGCGAAAATTAAGTGAACAAATTCAATAGATGAATTATAGTTCCTGCCGTGGCACCGATTCCCATTGCGAACTAAACTACCATTGCTATAGAACACACAAAATTATTCAGGTTAATAAAAAAAAGGGACTAATAACAGAGTCAAATATGTAGTTCAAATACTCCAATATGAACACAAAAATTCAATCAAGATAAAATTAGCATTAGAACTTGCAAGATGTAAGATAAGAAAGACGAACAACACATATTCAAGGAATGACAATTCGTTTCTTTGCTTCATCGACCAAGCCACGAGCAGTCCAGAGGCTTCTCATTATAATTCTTCACAATCCATGGTATATTGTAACGGAATTGCAAACTCGAATTAAGAGAGGTCTGAGGGTGCATTTATAGTATAAAAATGAGACCACATCGCACTGCATCGGCCGAGATGTAAAGGTTTTAAACAAATGAACTAATACTTCTCGCGTTGTAATGGTGTAAAAAACCCGTGATTTAGGTTGAATCATTATCTAATGATTCGATTGATATTTAGTCGTTACGATGACTACATCACTTTCATTAATTCCACATTATCGTTTCGTTATCGCAATAGAGAATGTTACTGCATTTTTACACTTCAAATTTAAATATTGATTTTGGAATTCTTGAAGGCAAAAATGTTGATTACTGGACTACATAATTCAGTGAAGGCTTTGGATTTGTATCATTCAATGGCTTCTTCTTGGATTTATGCTTACTGCTAGTGGATTGAACATCCTTGAATCAATCATATTATAGATTTTATGTGTGGTCGGGATTTATGCTTAGTTCATTGAACATCAATAATTTAAAGAGAGTATGTGTGGTTGGGATTTGAATAGATCCAATAGTTGCTCATGCATTGATATGTTGGATCTTTGTCATATTCTTTCAGCTTGCATTCCATAAAATCAAAATTTAAACATGATAGCAAAAAAACAAAAAAAAAAAAAAGGATTTAGGCCCTTAGTAATCTTGTACTCTATGCAATAGCTTTATGTTTGTATAAGTAGTACCTGATACCTATTGGAACGATCATCGACAAATCCAAGTTCGGCCATGTAGAGTCTTGCACATTCGTTAGGGCAGCAAGTAACCTTAGTACAATTGATTCATTGTGTTTGAGACCAATCTGAAAGCAATATTATATGCTTGTAAGCAATCTTCTTGCTACCCTTCGTAATCCGGAAAACAACAGGATTGATAATCAAAATTGAAAGATGAAAACAGCAATAAATTACCTGGTAATGAAAAGAGCAACCAATTACCTCGTAATGAAAACTACAAGAAATTACCTTGTATTTTTTATCAACCAAAAAAGATAGCAGTTTTTTTAAAAACCCAAGCATAGAGATCAATGTAATGCTTCATTTGTTGGTCTTCACTCGACATCCAAGCAACTACTCCTTCCTTTTACTTTCAGTCTTTCATCTCCCCCAGTACTAAAATGGCACATTTGAGTCAAGAGTAATCAAAAGAGGAGTAAAAATGATTTGATTGGATGAACAACTTTGTGATGCCAATTGAAAAAGATAATATCCAAATTCTAACCTCATCATTGGCATGATCAGTTCTTTTGATATCTATCCCCAATTTGATATCTATCACAATTTAAAAAAAATACCCAGAATTCAGAACAATTATCCAGTAAAAAAAAGAAAAAACAAATAATCAATGAAGCTTACTAATTATAGTGATAGAGAAAAAAGGTGGGGTTTTGACAAAAATATAACAAAACCTTTTCAGTGTTGTACAGTAGGAGACTGAATGAACAAAATCAGAGATCGACATCATCAAAATCAAATCTGGGTTTTTCGTAATTTGTTCTACCTTTTGAAATCTGATAAAATTCTGGAAAAAATACCTTGTTTAGATGAGAGCAAAATTCAAATTCGGGTTTATGAAATCAGCAACATCAGCTCACATTGTCAATTGAGAAGCCCTAAATTAAAGTGTTCTTGGATGCTATCGAAAAGCTTGGAAGCCTTGGAGTAAGCTTTCTGGTTCCTCCATCACAAATTAAGTAAAGCAGTCTAATACCCACCAAGAAATATGAAAATCCAGCACACAATTCCCACAAACAGCAAATTAGATCTGGTTATAAGTCCAACAAACATTATTTTCCTGAAACTTTGTACTACAAAATCTGGGAAGATATTTGATGAAAAAACAAAGGGACAACTCAAGGGGAACCTGAATGCTCAAATAAAAATCTCAACTTTCATAGAAATATCAATCAAGAGGAACCTACAATCGTAAATGAAAGAAATCCCATAAACCCAATCAACCAAAAACTTACAGATCAGAAACTAACCTTCATCATTGTCTTCATCATCATCGCCGTTGAAAAGTAAAATGAGAAGCAAGAAGAGAAGTAACACCACCGTCTTTTCGTCTTCGGCAGTTTGGCATCATCAGAACCACAATCACACCCTAAGATAAGATGAATTTCACGCAAGAGGAAGAGGGGGAATGAGGACAGCAAATGCAGAATCAAAGCAAAAATCGATGAAGATGAAGATCCAAACTAAAAATGAAAGTAATTAAAGGAGTAAAACGTACCTAAATCCAAAAAGGAAAGAGGAAAGAGGAAAGTAGAGGGAAAGAAAGCCATCAATAGCGTGTTGAAGCACTGCAAATCAGAACGAAATGGAGTATAAGGAGTGAACAGTAGTTTTACTGTTCATGATGAACAGTATTCACTCCTTACACTCTTTTTATATTTAGAGGATATGTATAAATTAAATTTGTAATATTAAAAATTGTCTAGAATACATGATGCGATTTATGCGATACATATATATTTAATAATTTACTCAATTTAGCCATAAATAAATAATAGTCAAAGTTAATTTAATGGTAGAGATATTGGTCAAGATTAAATGCAATTTATTAGAATACTTAATTTACTTAATTTAGTTTAATAAATATAACAATTAATTAATTTGATTATTCCATGTGAGAATAATCTGTTATATTTGACTGCATTCATTTAGGCAAATTAAAAATTGTGACATTTGATACAAAAATAATTCAAATACCATAAGTTCAGAAATTATTTATGGTCTAATAAATTATTCTTTAAATTAATTATAATATTCTAATAAATTATTTCTTAAATTAAGCAAGCATTAATGTATTATACATTGAAACATCAATGCATATTAGGCAGTATTAATTGAAGAAAGAAATTTGTTAGCTTTTAACCAATAGAAAAATTACAAATGGCACACCTTCTCTTACATTGACATTTGTCATTTCCCAAGAATTTTATTAGAATGTATGATATATATATATATATATACTTCCTCCGTTCTGAATTACTTGCTACCGTTGCATGGGCACAAAGATTAAGAAGTTACTGTGCAATGATGAGTAGTAAGTGGAAAGTTGCTTTTTGGAATTTTTTAATATTATTTATTGAAAAATGAAAAAGAAAATAGGAGTAATTAGGTATAAAGTAGGATAAAAATATGAGTAGGTATAACTTTAAATGATTGGTTTTTTACTAAAAAGGAA
This sequence comes from Amaranthus palmeri, assembly GCA_019776075.1. Lineage (NCBI taxonomy): Eukaryota > Viridiplantae > Streptophyta > Magnoliopsida > Caryophyllales > Amaranthaceae > Amaranthus > Amaranthus palmeri. Next base: position 439,517 of record JAAKBH010000055.1, on the reverse strand, counting down.
AATGTAGCAAGTAATATGAAATTTCCCAAAATGGAAAATGTAGCAAGTATTTTTCAGCAAGAAAAAAAAGACAAATATTATATAACCAAAAGTTAACCCTAAACCCAACCAATCAAGTGATCAACAAATTAACCTAAACACTGGAAATATATGATTCAGAACGTAATCTGCAATTTTCATCTCTCGTATTTCTGACCAATCTCCAAACCATCCAAACAGCATCAACTTAATGCAGCTCATGGTACAGCTGCCATGAAAACTTCCAGAAAGAATTCAGCTTGATCACCATCTCAATAAACCGAGACACCGGCTGAGAATTGAGGGTTCATGTATGTATTAGTTGGCTTTGTTTAGTCTCAAAACCTGCAAGTAATTACATTTAGTGACATGCTTTAATTAACAAAGGTAATACTCAATAGTTAGCGCACGCGCAGCTACCCCGAAACTTACATCTAAATCACAGCCTTGAATGATTTTTGCTTGTGATGGACACAACTCAAGCTTCCGTTCATAATCGCACATCTTTTGCCCCTCGGATAACTATTCTTCCCACATATTTTGTGCCTCTTTGTAAATGGATTGGAAAAGAACTGTGGGGATATATCTTTCACCAAAACTTGGAAATATAACCTGCAACATCAACAATTTGAGAAGGTTATCGTAGGACGCAAGTTGTATCCTTCGTTCCCCTATGATGTACATTTGGATGAAAAAGGACATTATCAGAATAAATGACACCGAACCAACACTCTACGATCTCAGTTATGGTAGAAAATTGCGTCTCAACCTTATTAACTCCTGAAAATACTTTTACGAGTTCAACATCTATGATGAATCTGTAAATACATCTAAGAAAGATTCATTAACCTAGATATCTTCATGGATTAGCAAGGTTACTTGCACAATCCTCTCCAGAAATAAAAATTACGAAGTACATGAATGAGAATACTGTGGTCTCACGAAATAAACTATAAATCAACAATTTTCCGTGGTTCAATTTTCATGAAAGTAGTCTTATACTCAAATACATACTCCATTAATTCTCAAGTATTCGTAAAAATTTTCCTGTAGTTAAACATACCACGACGCGTAAAAGAGCACTTCAATGACAAATCTTAACAGCAAAAGTCTGTTTTCAATTACATACTGGTCGTAAATGTAATGTGATATGAACTAGACCATGGTCCTTTTCCATTATCTTTATTTGCTTTAGTAGGAATAATTTTCATGGTACATGGTTTTGCTTTACCAATTAAAAGTGAATACTCAAGATGTTTACATGTGAAAAAATGTCTTATTGTCTTAGTTTAGTAGAAAAAATGCAAGTGAATAAATAATGGGCAATTTTCGGACAATAAATTAGAAATCAATCGTTAAGATGTTTTATTATTTTGTTTTTTTCTTATGTGATAAGGTTTGTTATTCCTAGTTGGAGTAAAGAACCGGTTGGACTATAAAGGGGTCGAGGGTTGTAGTTTTGAGGAGAGCATTCAATTAGTTTGTTTAGCTTGGCTATTCGACTTTGTTAAGGTAGTTCCAAATTAGAATATGGGCAGAGCTTAACTAGTTCATCAAATCATCCCATTAAATTATTCCCATATAGAATTTAGCTCGGCTACTCAGTATGTTCCATTCAAGTCGGTATATTTCTAAGCATCAGAAGTGATGACAATAATGATTATTAGTAATCTGTCATAAAACACTATAAGATCAGCTCCAACGTCCAAGGATCAGATTTAACCAACAAAGATCTGTTCTCTGTTTCTTCCAAATTCATTATTTTGGTGCCACATTGAAATTCCTTAATAAAAGGGCAGTCTGATTAGCCAAACTAACTGGCTGCGTTTTCAAACAGGAGCCGTACTGATCTGAAACAGAAAAAAAATGATCAAGATTGGCTCAACATTCTCTCTCTCTTTCCATGGAGCGGAATTAATGTTTATTAAGCCGTATGAAATGCTGGGGCAAGTAACTTCTCAAAGTTTTCGACGAAACAGAAACTCTTGTTCAATGAACTACAGTATTTAGCTGGATCTGAATTACTGTGAGCGGTCTAAACATTGACCCTTCTTTCTTCGACCACGGGAATACTAAACTAATCTCCTAAGTCATAAGAAACGGCCTGTTCACCTAACTTTTAAATCAAAATCAGGTGGAAGCCAGCATGAACATTTGATCCAATGAATGGAGAAGAGGGACAAGGGAATAAAAACACTCACTACAATAAGTTTTCCAGCATTTTCAGGCCTCTTTGCAACTTTTATTGCTGCAGCAGCAGCAGCTCCTGAAGATATTCCCACCTGCAATAATCAAGACTGACATTCAATTAGAAATGGCATAAGAATGCTCTGCAGGAGCTAAAATAAACATGGCTTAACATGAATAAATATAAATTGAAATCTCAAGCATCATTGACATTCAGAATGACCCATCCACAAGTAACATGAAAGAAAATTTGTATTCCCTCCATTCCTTTAAATTTGCATCATTTGTCTTTTTGGTTAACCCCACTCATTTTACATCATTTCCTTGTTTGGAAATGAACCCCAACACCTTTTAATCAATACACTCTTTTAAACTCTTTAAATATCAATCCACAAAATTCAATTTCTCGTACATTTTTAGAATAAACACTCATATCCCAAATAGTGCTAATTCGTTGGGACAAAGTACTATAATAAAGGACATCTCAAAATCGCCAAACTGGATCCACCACTAGGCGTGTTCAAAACTGGATATCGGATCGTTCCAAATCCGGATTTCCATTTTTCGGATAATGAAAATCATGATCCGGTTCCGATCCGAAAACCTTTATCCAATACATCATGCTGGATCCGTGTTGCACGTTAAGATAACCCGAGTAAGTATGTTTTACTGTTATTACACATAATGTTTGATGTTCTGCTTCCTCACAAGGCAGACAAAAATTTACCAGTAAACCTTCCTCCAATGCCAATCGTCGTGCCATTTGAATCGCTTCATCATTAGTAACCTACAAGTTTTCAAATCAAACAACAGTGAAATTATATTCACAATTCACATTGAAGAGGTTCAAAGTGTCTAATAACAAATGTTAATATATAGAACCTAAAAGAACATACATCAATAAAGGGAAAACTTATAAGCCAAAAGGTGATTAATAGGGGATAAAAGAATAGATTACACAATTAAGCATTTAGTTCTATACAGAACTAGAAGAACAGGATAATGTAGAACAAATCATAAGCATAGAAAAAAAATTGTGGATGTCGTCGCGAATGCAATAGTGGTCACGATGTGAAGGACAAATACCGAAATTAAAGCTTGTAATAGTGGATCTCAATGTAAACTGTTTACTCGACTAGTATACATTTTATTCATAATATATCAAGTTTTCTAGAACAAATACCGAAATTAAAGCTTGTAATAAATCTTTAAGTCCCTAGTACATTTTATTAAAAAAAGAAAATTTGTAATGACTAATATGTTAAATTAACAACTAATATTTAGTTACTCCATGATTTTAAATCATGAGTTACATAACGTGGTTTTGTTGAATCGTAAGCTCATAATTCTTTATATAAAGTTCATAAATTAGCCGTATGACCTCAAAATCATTTATTCTAAAGCAATGATCAAGAAAATGGTTTAGAAACAACATACAAATAGAAAGATAGAGCAACAGTAAAATGTCTGGGTACAGAGAAAAGGGAGGGAAAAAAAGAGCAAACATTGTAAATGCAAAAACAAATAAAAAATCTTCATCCTACATCTCAAAAAGTTCACACTTATATCCATCATAATATGTAGTTGTTAATGTCAAATGTTAATTGCAGTTACAAAGAAAAAAAAGAGAAACTTAAATTATATAACCTTAAATCCTAAATAAAGAGTATCAAAGGAGTAAAAGTGACCAAACTTCCCAATACCTAAAGTACTGAAAGTAGAAATGAACAATTCAAGTATAATCATACAAGTTTTTCCAAAATGGTTTACACTAGCCTAAATTGCAATCTATATCACCACCACCACTATGCAACAAGTGATCAACTCCCTTAGGCTAGACTCTTTGCTCATCCTGGAACCATGTGAAATGTAAGTATGGAAAAATGAAACGACCTAACTCAACTATCCTTAGTCTTAAGCAACATAATGAAATAAACATATCAATCAATATTTTTTTTTTTTGATATGGAATTAATCTTCTTATATACGGCAAAAGTAGAAGAGAAAACCTTCTACACTAGGCCAACTCCTAATGATCAACACAATAGACATTTACTTGTCCTACAAATAGCAAAATCATTTCAGAGATACATTCAATAATACAAGAGAGAAATAAGACATTTCTCACGATCACCAAGGAGTCCTTCTAAGTGGACTTTCAATGCTATCAAGTAAGAACCAAATAGGCTTATTTTACAAAATTATGAATCATGAAGAAGTACTCGATAGGTAACATCACCTCTTTTTTAAGTGTAATGTATAGGACTTCATCACACCAAAAACTAAAAATGACTACTAATTCCAAGAGTAATAACCCTTTCCTTAACCCAATTGCTCATGTGTCTATAAAGATATAATGACCCTTATTCCATATTTACTTATAAATAGAAAATAAATTTTGGGATAAGTGAAACCAATGATGTGGGTTGAAAACATAAGCTTAGGCTTAAAGGGGTTTGATGATGCTAGTGTTGCATAATTTCTAATAAAAAGCGAGTAGGCGTGGCAATGTAGTTAATTATATGTCAACAAAATCATTCATTCATTTCTAAACCATATAATAACAACAATGTCAAATTTTTAAATTGTAAAAGATAGGGGTCGACTACATAAACGGTTGAGCACTAGTGGTCGAACAAATGAATTCGTCATCACCATTTATAGCAATGAATATTCTTCATATCATTTTTTTTACTCATGCCCTTCTGGTCATATTTGGGTTTCCTATCTCTTTTGAAGTCCCCCAAGTTACAAGTCTAACCTTCTATTTTCCCATTGGCTCACCAACAATTATCGTTACACATGCCTAAACCACCTTATATTGAGCCTGACCTTCTATAATCCCCAAAAAACCCTAATTACCCTAATCAACCTAGTTCCTTCCTATTTTCTTTTTTTCCTTTTACCCCAAAAACACGTAGGCTGTAGCTTTCACAACTTAAACCCTAAACCTGGTGCTCCATCTTCACGGCTTCCTTAACCATCTTTACCGCATCTCCTCCATCCCAGGTTCTTGTTCTTCACTTCGAATCTTGTATGTTGATTTTGATATTTGATTTCTTCTTTATTTGTCGATTTTTTTTGATTTTCTAATTTGATTTGTATGGTCAAATGGCAAATATTATTTTGATTTTGACATCTGATTTTGAAATAAGTCTTCAGACTTTGAATCAGGTCTTCAGACTTCAACTCTTATTCGAATTACATCTGCTAATGTCAATTTTTAATGATTTCAAACTCTGGATTTGATGAAATTGATGATTTCAGACTTCAAAATTCAACCCTAATTTGATTTTGATTATGATTATGATGATTTATATGATGATTTTGAAATCTGAATTTCATTTTTGATGTTATTCATTTACCATTCTTAAATTTGTCTTATGGTTTTGCTTTCGTCAATTACAAATAAATGATTGTCCTATTTAATCAACATAACATAATGTCTTTTTCTAATAAAAAGAGAAAAAATGCATCGAGTGGTAGAATTGATCCAGGTTGGGAACATTGTATTGAAGTTGATAAAGTAGCTAAGAAAGTAAAATGTAAACATTGTGGTGGTGTGCGTCCTGGTGCAATTTTTAGGCATAAGCATATCTTTCTTGTACTAGTATTAATGTTGAAGGTTGATTGCAAGTTCCTAACGATGTTAAGTATAAGTTTAGGGCATTGTTAGAAGCAAATTCGGAAGCACCTAGTGCGAAAAATAAAAAAATAAATGACAATGGCGAGGAAGAATGTAAAAGTGGGGGTAATCATAAAAGACAAAAAAAAAATCTAAGCATGGTTTGCAAACAACACTTAAACAAAATTTAAAAAGAAAGAAAGAGAAGAAGTTTGTCAACAAGTTGCTCACTTTATTTACACAAGAGCTCTACCATTTAATGTGGTCAACAATCCTGAATTTCCAATCATGATTGAAAAAGTTGCAAGGTTTGGTATTGCACCTGAACCTCCTAGTTATCTTGAAATAAGGGTCATATTTTTTAACAAAGAAGTGAAAAATGCCATCATCATGCTTGAGGAGTTTAAAGTAAAATGGAAAAAGACTGGTTGCACTATTATGTCTTGTGGTTGGAGTGATAAAAGAAGACGTTCAATAAGTAATTTTCTAATTAGTAGTTCTAAGAGAATGGTTTTTTTGTCTTCTATTCATACATCAGAAATTTCAAAGACAGTTGATAAAGTCTTTGACATGTTAGATGCTGTTGTAGAGAAGGTTAGGTCAGAAAATGTAGTTAAAAAGACTAACCCTATTTTGGACACCATGTGCTGCTCACTGCATTGATTTGATGCTTGAGGATATGGATAAACATATTAACATTCATACATCAACTATAAGAAAAGCTAGGAAGATAACAACTTACATATATTCTAGAACCTTCTTACTTGGATGAAAGAGTTTACAAAAGGTAGGGAGTTTATTAGACCTACTATCACACGATTTGCTACATCATACCTCACATTGAGATGTTTAAATGAGCACAAAGGATCATTGTTGGCTTTATGTGCATCTAATAAGTGGAAATCAAGTAAATTTTCGTCAACTATCGAAGAAATAAGGGTTCAAATTATTGTTTTGGATACTAAGGGATTTTGGCAAGGCGTGGTTATGTGTTTGAATGGTGTATTGCCTCTTGTAAAGGCTTTTCGTATGGTTGATTCTGATGAGAACCCCACAATGGGGTTTATATATGAAGCAATTCATAGACTACTACATGCTAGTGCTTATTATTTGAATCCACAATATCATTATAGTCCCACTTTTCAAAGCAAGTGCGGACATAAAAATAGGCTTGTATAATTTTTTACAAAGAATGGTTCCTGATGCTAAAGAGAGGTTGATAATTGACCTTAAAATGGATGCTTTTAAAAATGCAAGAGGTCTTTTTGGCTTGTCTACAGCTATCATGACTAGAACAAAAAAGAATCCGAGTACTCTTTATTAAGATTCAATTCTCACAATTCCTTATTAAAATTATTTTACATGTATCAATTACTTGTTTGTATGATGTTTTATTTTTTATAGCAGATTAGTGGGATTCAGACAGTGATGAATGCCCCGAACTAAAGCGATTTGCTGTAAGAATTTTGAGCATGACTTATTCCACTCCTTGTTGTGAACAAAATTGGAGTGCATTTGAGTCGGTATATATATTATTATCTTTGTTCTACTAGTTGTGAACGAAATTAGAGTGCATTTTATTTAACTTGTTAATATTATAATAGGTTCATACAAAGAAAAGAAATAGATTGCACCAACAAAAAATGAATGATTTAGTATTCGTCATGTACAATTTGCAGTTGAAGCGTAGACAAGAGAAACGACTAAGTACATCAAATACACAATTGCCTATCATTTTAGATGATTTACCGTCAGATGATGAGTGGATAGCTGAGATTAAAGATCTCGTTTTTTCATCAAATGATTGATGGCTAAATGATCTTGACAGAGATGCACGTAGGTTTACGAGATCTGCACTACAAATTGGAGTAGGTGAAAACACTGATGCTGATGGAGATTTTATAGACAGTGAAAGTATGTTTCTCTTCTTCAATGCTTAATTTTCAATAATAGTATTTTTCATATAGATGAACTGCGTGAGAATGTAGATGCACAACCGTTAAGTGATGATGATGAAGCTAGAACATTTGGTGGTTCAAATGAAGTTGATGAAGATGATTTGGGTGATGGTGATGATCTACAAGTAACTACCACAGGAGGAACTGATGGAGGAACTAATGGTGATGATGGAAGCTTTGGATATGATGAGTGATGACATTTAAGTCAACTTTAAATCTTTGATAGTTTAATTAATATGTATTTTGATTATTTTGAATATTGTATTTCGACATTGTTTTTTGCTAGTATCTTTGTTCTTTTTTGTTGACTATGGTTCATTATATCCTTGGTGTGTATGTACGTCTTCTTAGCGCTTTTTTATATTGAAAATGATCAAACAATAAACATGGTCAGAATACAACTTGTTATCTCTGCAAATTTGTAGAATCGATCGATCAGATCCCACATGATCTTTCAATCCTACGTAGAATCTCTATCCTGACAACCTTGAACCACGTAGCAAATTGTGATGCTCTTAAAGATAGAATACAAATTCATCTATTACTCCTAATAATGTGCATAGCAAACTAAGTCACAAGATTGAGGTTGTATCCCACTTGACTATGATGACCTAACCACGACATATATGTTCAAGGAAATAACACCAAGCCATTTGACTGTAGATAGAGGAGCAAGGGCCTAAATCGGATGTACTAGGTATTCATCCGACTATTTTCTCCTTTTTGGTTATTCACTTTTTCTCTTGTTTTCCACGCATTCCTTCCCTTCTCCAAGTTTCCTAAGTATTTCTCCAATGTTGCGATCAAAGTAGAAAAAGCATGGAGCTTTTTGTGGAGAAAGATAAATAAATCGAAGCAAAAAGGTGGACGAAACCAGGAGGTGTTACTCTAAATACCAAAACCAAACAGACACTCGTCTTTCATGTAACCATATCACCATATAATAAAAAAAATAAGAAAGCATGAATATGTTGCTCATGTTCTTCATTAAAAGTATTTACATACATATTGTTTCTCTAGAAATCTCGCACCAACATAAGAAAGCATGAATATGCATGAGTCTATGTTTGCAAGATGGGTACTGCACTTGATTGTAAATTAAATCATATCAGCTTTTTTAAGTGAAGAAGCAGAAGGAATTTTCCATCAAGGGTCAAAAAAGAGACACTTTATCATTTCAATGAATCAATGATAAGCTTGTGTACTTCACAGTCGTCATATGTCAAGGGCATGTAAACTGAGCTAGCTAGTGGCAATTCAGAGAACAGTACATAAAAAATCAGAAACTAAGATGAAAGGAGGAACTACGTATTAGCTAATACCTTCATAACTTCATCTAGCACAGTAGTATCCAAGATACTAGGTACATATCCTGCACCAACATCATAGAATTGAGCATGGAGCATCATATGAAGAGGGAAGAAACATGTAATAATAAACCTATAACAAACCAAAGTTGGCGTAAATACAAACATTTATCTAAACAATCACCTGGATTTTCTCCAGAGATTACACCTCTTTCAGCAGGTTCTACACCTATTACCTAAAATTGGAAAACAAAGTCAACAATCTAGTCGGCCAAAAGGTCAATTAAGCATTAGGAAGTATGAGCAATAGCGGAAAGAAAATTGGAATGAGTACTTATATAGAATAATAGCATGTATAAGTGATGATTTGACAGTATTTAGTCAAGAACAAACCACGGAAGTAGAAGTCAACAGGTTCCTTAGCATGACAATGAGTTTAAAAAAACATTATAAGATGACAGCCTACTCTTTCTATTGGTCAAGCCATATACAGATGAGCATTCTGAAGTTTGCAGTTCATCTAAATTCCCTTAGAATCCTCATCATGATCGGCAATTACCAAAACAACCATCAAATCTTTCATCACTTGAGATTAAAATTTAAAATTGAGACATCATTTACAACCATTGTGGTTCTAATAGAAAAGTTGGAGAATTCATGGATAAAACATAAAGCTAAGAGAAACCACTTAATTCTAGATCTTTTGTTTCTTGCAATTGCTTGCTCCATTTTAGATCTATGAGGCCACAGTAGAAACAAAAATTAAATGTTTCAAATAATGCTATTACAAACCTTGATATTTTTGTTCACCATTTTTAGGTAACGCCCAGTACCAGTGACAGTACCACCAGTGCCCATTCCAGCCACAAAAATGTCAACACTACCCAAAGTATCTTCCCATATTTCCGGACCAGTCGTTTCAAAATGAATCTGCAGTAGCAAGGATTAAGAAGCATGGAGCAATTTGCGCACTCTTGTATATTAAATCTTATACTCCTAATAAATAAGTAATGTAATTTTAAGAAGTAAATAAATAACCTTAGTATTGGCAACATTATCAAATTGTTGTAACATGTAAGCATTTGGAGTGCTCAAAACAAGTTCCTCGGCCTTCTCAACAGCACCTTTCATGCCTTTCATGGGATCTGTTAGAACTACCTCAGCTCCAAATGCACGTAAAAGGATCCGCCTTTCTAAATTTACATATGCAGGCAGGGTGACTATCAATCTATAACCCTTAGTTGCTGCCGCAAAAGCAATACCAATGCCCGTATTTCCACTTGTGGGCTCCACCAATACGGACTGTGTATACCCATCAAACACAAGAGACATAACAACAAGCAAAGGCATCGCCTCATGAAATTATTAGTAGGTATATTGGGGAGTATGACAGACCCAAAAGCTATTAAAAACAGAAGATGTACCGCACCTTTTCAGGAGAAATTGCACCACTTTCTTCAGCCTCTGATATCATAGCACATCCAATTCTAAAAGAAACACATATATAAATTAAGATTAGAACCATCTAAAGTTAGTTAAAATTAACAGACTTATCTAATTCTTGAATATATAGATGATAACTACTTTCAACAAAAACAAAGGTATAGGATTAGAGACTAGGGAGTATCAAGTAGCATTTCACTGCCTAAAATAAGACTGGATGGAAATGGATAATAATGCAAGGAGGACTATCATATAGAGAACACGTTCTTAGTTGATCACATGTAGAAAATTTACAGAGGATGACTACCTAAAGGAGAATGTAAAAATTAGGATGCGGACTTGCAGAAAAGGTTGAACTGAACATAAACTATAGAAAATATAATTGAGATATGCTTGAATGTGTTTTAATAATTAATATGATGACAAAAGGATGATAAATGCTATAGCTACAATCTACGTTACCCGGACTCTTCATTTTTCTTCACATACTCGTGTTCGATCCTTGATCCATGGACATTGGTTTGACACTTAGACACTTCATTTTAGGCGTAAAATTGAATATTTAGACGTATCTGACACTTGGACACATACCCGTATCCAACATCAGTATCCATGCCAAGTAACCTTAGTTTTAAAAAGCGCGAGGCGCACCAAGGCACTAAAGGCTCTTAGTGCCTAGGCGCAAAGCGCAGGGCGAAGGCGTGAGCTTTTTGTATGCGAGGCGCATTTTCTTAAAGAAAGAACGATTTTCCGAACTTCACATCAAGTAAATTTGAGTTTTGAGTTTTAATTCTTTTTCGAACAAACAAGGATAAGTTAATTACTCAACCCAACAAGGAGGCGCCCAAGGCGCGCGCCTCTTGTAGTAGGCTTTGCCTCACCCAACTGAGGCGTTTTCAGCTAAACCTGAGCTCAAGGCGCGCAAGACGCGCTTTTTAAAACTAAGCAAGTAACACGGGCTACAATCACTCGTGTTGCAACCTTGTTCACTTTAACATTACAATTTTGAAACTACAAACAATGATGAACATTAGATGTACAATCTCTAGTGTCCTCAATGACCTTGTTGATGTCTTACTTAATCCACTTAGATCCTCATCTCACACTGGACACTAGTTTCCGGTCAAAGAAACTTGTTTTTTCTATGTTTATTTTCATTTTCTCCTTTGACGACATTCATAAATGAACTTTGGTTACTTCCTAATTGATAAAATGTTAAACATGGCAAGTCTGGAACATTAAATTTAAAGCAAGCTCTGCGTTGTGAATGATTAAGAAACTAAAGAAAATGACACATAAACAATCACAATTACGGACGAGTGTTTTATAATTTATCTACTTCTATAAATAGAGAATGAAATTGAAAGAGACACTAAAGCAAAAAAGGATAAGTTTTGAAATCACATACTAGCACGTACACAGTTCATAAAAAGCTCAAGTTTCAGACAAGCGGAAAAAACAAGTAAAGAAGGGCAACATCAGTAGAATCCCCGAGAAAATGACAATTATAATAGTTATTTTTTAAGTCGGTTAAACCTTGATAAAGCTTCAATTTTCAGTTGTAATAACCAAGGGCGGTGAGAAAATTTTTCTCAGCAAGCCAAAAGGTTCAGCAGCATTTAAAGGGTTTACCTGTCCTTCACACTTCGACAAGGTTCCATGGATTCAAGTTTTGCAGCAATGTTAGCCACACAACCTTCAGTAACTTTATTGAGATATACCATTGGAGTGCAACCAATCAACTACCCAACAATTCAAAGATTGATAGTTAAGTTATAGCTTTAACATCAGAAAACTAGAAAATTTAAGTAGCAAATGTTGTAATCATAGCTTCAAATTTATTGATCATTCAAAGAAAAAGCATAAGGCACTAATTCCAAGCAACCGATCAGTTTCAAGCAATAGTATCAACTATCAAAATACACTAACAACGATAAAGCTATGAGAAAAATAAGTCTATATTTTTAACAATCTCAATTAAGAATTCAATATCATCCAAACTTAATAATCTCCCAAAGTATGTAGCACAGCAAGACCCAGTGTAAACACTAATGGCCAGCATAAGCTAATAATTCCATATTTTGTTGGAAATAGAATGACCACCCATACAACGCAACAATGAAGAGGCTAAAATTGTAATGTATAATAGGCATTTAAAATCCTTAATTTTGAAATGAAAGCTTTTCATTATAAAATTAAACAACAGGACTTCATTCTACTAGCAATCCCTCTATTATGTAAAAAGCAATATATAATACACACATCATTTGCCTGTGAGGCTGCGACTTATACTTAATTTTATATAAATAGACATGAAATAAGAATGTATTTATGATGCTAAAAAGGTACAATAAGCTTCCTACGCCGCTCAAAAACCAATGCCAAAAGCCTAAACTATTACTATTACTTTTTATGAGCAAGGGGGATTTAGTATTAAGGAGCTATATTTAAAACCACGAAAATGGAGTTAAAGTCAAAGTCTATATAAATCGACAAACTGAAGATGATGCTCCCAAGCGAATACTTGAGTCAATACATAAAACCTCAAATTGCGTAACATCAAACCTAAATGAAGGGAACCTATATCCTCTTGAATCTATTTTTTCTAATTCCTTTCAATTATCAATTTAAGTCTCGCTAGTCATGCTCCTATTCTCAAACCAATATGCATTATCTGCTAGATTCTTGTTTATTTTGCTTCAATGGGTTTCATGAATCCTTAGTATATCATTAATAAGAAGAAATGATGAAACTTGGTGAATGTGTAGTCAACCAACACCAGTGTCACATGATTCGCTAGTTAATTCGCATGTCTCGATTCGAGATTTGCTCAAAATGGGCCAAAAATGGCCCAAAACCGACCAAAATTCGCTTTTTTCGATTCGCGATTCGCAGAGAGATTAGCGAATCATGTGACAGTGACCAGCACAAACTCTTACTCCAAGATGTTTTGTATGCAATCAAATATGCACTAGAATAAAAGTCGAGAGCAAGAGAAAATTGAATGGTAGAATCTTAATGAAGCAAATACAAAAACTTTGGCTCATAAAGCCATTCACGAAGCAGATTGAACAAGCAAGAAAGATGTAAATTCAACTAGGACAAATAGGACGGATTGTACCACTTGTACGGCTAAGCACATTATACGAGAAATAAAAATAAAAGATGAACTTCTCAAAGTGTCCAAGATGTTACAAGACAGTTCTAATTATTCAAAGCATGATCTCAAACTTCATCCACCTAATGTAAAAAAACACGTCTATAGGTAAAGGATTTCAGACGTGTTAGCCTGACTACTAGTTGCTACAAGAAATTGAACAAAGTCTAAGCAACCTGATTGGGAAAAGTCATACAGGGGAAAATATCAAAATAACAAAGTGCCTTTATTAAAGATCGTCAAATTTAGGACATAGTGCGGTGGCTTGTGAGTTGTGAGACAAGAATGCATGGTATAAAGAAACAATTTTTCATAGCAAACTTTGAAAAGGCTTATTAGTTATGAAAAAGTCAATTTATATTCATTTGTTAAAATAAAGAAGAGGAACGGCTTTGGATATGGATGGTGCAAGTGGATCAAGGGATGTCACAATTTCACATGCTTCTCTTTGATGTTAAATGGCCGTCCTCAAGATTGGTTCAACACATTTAGAGGCCCAAGACGAAGTTTTCTTTAAGTCTATTATGTTTATACAAATCTAAGTGAAGCTTATTGGTGTAGTTATTTAGTAATGACATTGTTTTAGTGCAAAGAACTAGAGATGAGGTCAATTGATATGAGTTGGAATGAAAAGGATATGGATTAAACCAAAACAAGACATAGTATCAAATATTATTTTGTTGTGAAGGGTCATGACAAAGGTGTTCTAAAGTTGCATGTGAAACAACTCCCTACAAATAAGTGTTTTAAGTACTTTGGCTTAATTTATTTTAGAATGGAGATATTGATCAAAATGGTAGGCATAGGATTATGGGTGGCTTAAATGGAGAGTGTCAAGAAAATTATCATGATCAAAGTGCGCTAATAAGGTTAAAGAGAATATTTTTTCATTAAATTGGCACTATGGTTAGAATGTTGGGCTTTTAAAAAGATCATAATAGGAAGATAGGGTAGCTTATATGCATACGTTAAGAGCTTAAGATAAAATAATTCCTATACCTTAGAGGATAGAGCTCGAAATGAAGGCATAACAAAGGTCTTGAAGTCACATATATTAAGGACAAATTGAGGAGAAATAGTGTATGTTGGTTTGATTAAACAAAATTGGAATTGGAAAACCAGTGAGAGACTTTGGTACCTTGATAAGAGTTTGTAATAACTTTCGTCCTTTTTTAACAGACATAGAACACAATTATCGAGTAAAATGACAAGATAATGCCATAGTTAATCTTTGTAAAGCAGAGGACTGAATATGCAATGAAGAATAAGAGATGGAGACAATATAAAGAGAACTAGAATTATAGAAGTTAATAATGACTTGATGAATTGGCTCCTGCATGATCATGTGACAATAGATAGAAATGAATGGAGAAAGAGAATATATGTGGATTATGATTGATCAAGAAGATTCTCAAGAAGTTCGAAAGTCGAAGTTAGCTGGTAAGCCAAAGTCGAGGAAGATAGAAGTAGTGAACTTAGACAATTTTGCTATAGGAGCTCCAAAACAAAAGTTGATGTTGGAGCAAAAATGATAGACCTCGAATTAGAAGAGGGTGAAGTTTTTTATGTAGAAGATGGTAGTGGAAATGTAAGATTTGATACCTAGTTAGACAATTAAAAAAAAAAAAAAACAAGTTTATTTATGTTATTACTTCGTTTACATTTGATGACCTCTATTTATAATATAGTCCTTATTAATTTCCTATTAATAACGAAATATATATATTTCCTTAAATTAACTAAAAGATATCCTACAAGATTTAGAAAATAACTAATTTTAACTAAAAGATATCCTATTAATAACGAAATATATATATTTCCTTATATTTCCTTAGATTACACAACTGCAATTTAGTATATGAGAACAATTGTGGAGTTTCTTTTTATTAACCTAAAGTTGCAACACTAATCATTTTACAGATTGACAATGCTAGATGTTATAATCTCTTCTTCAATCATCTAATAATGCAAGGTTTTTTAGCATTGCAGCAAACACCTTGACATTCTATATAGCAATTTGCAAGGGGCAATTCCCCATCATCCAATATTCTTCCAACGCACTGATTTTGTCACCATTGTTTACAACATCCGATTTTCGTGTTTTCAGTTTTAGCTGGTTGTTAGCGGGAATTCAAAACTAGCCATGTACAAAATGTGTAACTGAGATGAAAATAGCTTGAGCTAATATGGGATATGACAAACATTAATATAGAAAATCATTAAACGCACAAACGAAAGAAAATTGTAGCAAATTGAATGAAACGGAGTAAACCAGAAAAATAAGGGACGCGGAAATTATGCAGACATAAGAACAACAAAATGCATAAGATGAATGAAAAATAGCATGTAATTCAGAAATGAGCAAAATCCAGGAAGCAATCTACGAAATGAAAGGCAGAGACGAGAAAACAACCTGAGTGACATCATCCGCAATGTTAACTGATTCAAAGTCTGCTCTTGTTTGGCTTTTAATGGCGGATTTCATCAATTTTGAAGCGTCTACAAAAAGGGGAAGGGACTTGGGTGTTTTTCGTACGAAGTGAGAAATATGAGTGCGGCAAAACGAATGGTTTGGAATTGTAAGAGAGTTGAAGCATGAAGTTGCTCTGTGATGAGGCTTGAAGCAACTAGCCATACCTGCAATGACTGAAGATGAAGAAGCCATGGTTACTTACCCCAAGAAAACTCTATGACCTAGCATTTTATAATTTATACCACCAAAAATTAACTTTTTTTTTTTTTTGAATATCACCAAAAATTAACTTGAATAATCTAATTTTTTAATGATTTTCTTATAATAAATTAATAATAATCTCGTCATTAAACTCATGTAACAAAAACACAAGTTTTATTTTTAAAAAATAAAATAAATTAAAATAAAAGGTTGAGAAAAATATAAAAAGAATGCTAGATTTTTTTATGTAAATTTTCATAAGTTTTCTTTAATTTTATTTTAATAATTTTTAGTTTACGTTTTTGGTAAATTACCTACTATGACAAGTTATTAGATTGTCGCGTTTACTCTAGAAAAATACTGCATAAGATTGGGATTATTTATAGTTAATTAATAGTTGGGATTATTATAGGAAAATTATGAAAAGATTGGATAAATTTAGGTAATTTTTCCTTTATACTATTCAAAGAAGAATCGGACTTCCATAAGGTCTTGCTTATGTCGGAAAAATATTTAATGAAAATAAAAACTAAGAAAATAAGGTTATTGTAGTAGAAAAATAAAAAAAAATATAGTGTTGTTATCAAAAGTGAAAAATAGTTGTAAAATGATAGTGAAAAACAAAAAGAAGAATTAATTCCCTCCTATTTTTGGCAACAGTTACTAGGAAAATATTCTCTTTTATTCTACCAAAATAAGGTTGAACATCTTATTTTCGATAACCTTCCTCATATTATTAAATTTTTATATCCTCTATATTTCCTTTTAAATTCAACTTTACTTACCTTATATTTATTAACTTTTATTTTCCTTAATAAATATTTATCCTCACTACAAACATGAGTTATAGTAAATATCATAAGGAAAGAATCACTTTTCCAGATTTCAATTTCAATCTATCCACTATCCTCGACCTACAACGTAATAAAAATTATAGATGAATTATTCCCAAAACAAAATAGAAATGTTGAAAAATTTGTGAAATACCTCAACATATATTTTCACAATATTTTATTGTATACACACTCGGAATTTTTACTCTCTCTACAGATAATAAGGTCAAAGAAAAAGCTCTCAGCTACCAATCCATCATTCTCAATAACTCATATTTTTACTCCGTAATTTTAAGCTAAGACACAATGTAGGCGATTATAATTAAGGGAAACTGCACATGATAACACTTAGTCTTTAAGAAACACCAATGCAATGGTAGCATTTCTTGAAGAAAATCCACAGACATAGTGTAATAACATACTGTGTTAAATTAAAGTGCACATTGACATTAAAGGGCCAAAAATCTAATTTAAGATGTTAACTGGTATTAAATGTTATTAATGCCCTTTAATACAATCTCACGTACCTAATCTAACTTCCCTCCTCTTTTTTGGGATTTTCGAACGAAAATCAACATTCATCTTTAAAAACAGAGAATCTCATCACTGTTCTTCACCTCTGTCGAAGGTATGTAGTTCTTCCCGATTTCATTTGATCCTCAAAAAATAAGGGTATAGTTAGAGTATGCTTTCAATCGTATTTGTTTTTTTTTTTCTTTTTTTTTTTTTTTTTTGCATGATTAGGATATGCTTTGTCTTAATTGTTTTGTGAATTATTATGTTGCTAAAGATTAGAACTTTCATCATTTGTTTCATTGTCTTTCATGTTATAAAATGATGGAATCGGTGATCTTAAGGTTTAGATGGATGGGTAGTGAAGTTAATTCAACGGTACCAGACAAGACTAGAGAAACAATATTAGATTGGATTATTGATTGGGAGAATGTGAGTGTTAACTCAAGGAAGGACATGCCCAGACACCCCAGATATGCTTATATGTATAAAAGGAGCGTCATTGGTTGGATTAGGATCATGATTCAACGAGGATGTTTGCAAAGTTACCTTGTAAAGAATTGAAAGAAATTTCGATTGATGTACATGAAGAGGAGAGTTCATTGATGAAATCAGCTAAGAATCTAATTAGGAAGTTGCAGGCATCCAATAAGCAACAACCCCTTGAGCATCAAACTACTAAGCAATAGCCCATTGAGTATTATAATACTAAGCATCACTTCTTGGTCTACAGCTCCTTGAGCATCCGACCACCGAGCATCTATCTCTGAGCCCCTTGCCAAATAGCCCTCAAAGTCTACTACACCACTGAAACACATTTTATTTGGGCTAATCATTTGGATGAAGATGAAAATGATGATAATTACATTCAGATATTGTTTAAATATGGTCAAATGTATATTGATAATGGAAGGAACCATCACATTGTCTCATTGGCAAATATTTATTGATAAGCAACATGTGAGGAATGTTGTACGACATTATGCTATTGAATCAGGCTTTGAGATTTTAGTGAACAGAGAAAACATTAAGATATATGTTGTAAGAAGTGCATGGACATTAATTGCAGTTAAAGGCTTTATGCTAGTAGATTTTCTGATGGCATAACATGGGTTGTTAAGAAGATTGACAACCCCGGCCATACTTGTAGAGGTCTTGATGCTCATAATAGTCTTGTGACAGTCAAGTGGTAAGCTAACAAGTTAATGAAGAACATCAGGGAAAATAACAACATATACGGAAAGTGCGAAGATATTTAACTACAGTTCCTTCTTTTTGTTAATTTTATCATTAACAAGCACAAAACTACGTATATTCATGAAGATACTTATGGTCCGTTTGGTAGATGAATAAACGATGGTATTGAGGATGAAAAAATAGTGTAATTTTGGTTGAAAAATCTCTTTGCCACCTTGATGGTCATGCTTGTCTAATTGCAATCATCTCATTTTCTTTATAAAATTCATTCCAACGCATTACTACCGGGAGAGCTAGTATTAGGTGGTAATGAAAATTTGTAAACAAAAAAAAATTCTTTACTATGGAAATAATATGAAACTTTTGATGAAATTTTATACTATAAATGTAACACCCCGACCCAACGAACCATCGGTGACTACATACAGACTGTAAACTAAGCCCACAGATCAATGCAAATCTTTCCAGCGTACTTTAGCCTTACTCGAGCACTCATCCTAAGATTGCTCCCCACCAAGCACGCTTAACTGTAGAGTTCTTGGCAAATGAACTCCCATGAAAAGAAGATGCACCTTGTTGACATGAGTAGTCTATCAATCTCTTGTCAAGCTAAATCTAGGGTATACAGTAAATCATTCTCATTATCACCAGTTAGTATTACTAACCAAACAGGCCGTTAACGACAATGGGGTAATGGGAAGGAGTGTTGTATTTCCTCTCATCGATGATTTGTTCGGAGGGTAAAATACACATCCCGATGTGAAAATATGAAGAGGATGCGAAACTACTCACAATGCTATGTGCTAACATACATAAATATTTCATAGTCCAACAAGCGAGAAAGCAACCACAACAAAGTGGAGAACCCTCTCAAAAGTCAGGCCACATTTGATCTTTTTGTATGATCTTTCAAATAAACCATCAAGATCTAACTTAAACATTACACTTAACTTGATCGATGACGAAAGGAGAGAAAGACTTAAAATTCCAGAAACATTCATAACAGTTCTTCGGGATCCTGCATTGGAAGCGTTGATACAGCTTCAATTCCGATATTTGACGCTCTCCTCATGATATTGTATTTCCTCGGCACTGTGGCGGACACAGCAGTCTTTTATCATCTATAATCTCAAGTTTAGCGAGGATTGATCTTTATCTATTGACCAGATCTGGAGGAAGGCCAATGGTGTAAATAGCAACTGGAAGAATCCTGAACGGATTTAAGCCATCCATAAGAAGCCTCAAGGAGACTTTATTGCCTCTACAAAACACAAGCAAATCATCAGCAAAGCTTAGACGGTTAAGCTTCAAAGTAGAGCATATGCGAGGGAAACTGAAGTCGTGAAGTTGGCCAATATAGCACATAATCCTAGAATGGTATTCAATTCTCAAAATAAAAAGATGATACATTAGATCACCCTGCCTCAGGCCTCTCGTGGGAGATAAAGGACCAGCAAAAGAGACATTCAAAAGCAAGAAAAAGTGACGGTCTTCACAAACGTTGGAGGAAAACTAAAAGGCGTCATCATATAAGGTGTCATACGTATTTCTTAAATCTACAATCACTAAGCAACCACGAGCATAATGAGTCCTTCCCTACAATTTCACAATGTCTTGACAGAGGACATCAGCCAATAGATTTATCTTTCACAAAAGCCATTGGAAACTTTACTGTGAATAACACAAACTTTCGCTTATTTCCATACAATAATACCAACCTTTGATTAACCATGAATAATACCAACTTAGGAGTTTGTTTTCTAAGAATAATACAAACTTTTATTAAGCATAAATTTACCTTTGCTTTTTGTCAAATAACCTATTATAAACAAAAGTTGGTATTATTCTAGGCAAACATCCCCTAAATCAGTGAACATTTATATTATTCACGGTAAATTTTACAAAGCAATTTGGTTTTGGGATACCAAAGTATTAAGAACAAAACTTAACCTAGAACAAATGAACTTAGAATGATATTGTATATGGTAAAACAAAAGGCAATGGGTTTAAAGTCATTGGAAGTACAAGCATTGTTAAAAATGTCCATACTCACAATCTTTCAGGCTTTCTTAAATAAGCAGCTGTTGATGCCATCTACACCAGCAGACTTGTCGTCAGGAATTGACCAGAGGAGCCTTAATATCACCAGGGTGAAGTTGAAATTAAGGAGACGAAGCTGATCCTTAGTCAGTTTATGACCAAGGTTAATGATATCCATTTGTAGACAGAGCCTTCCTAATCTCCATAATAGCTACAAAAGGCTTTGCTGATCTCGGATACCCTCCATATCTGTAATAGTGCTGCTAATAGAATCAAAAAACTCTGATATTATTCCTAGATCGTCTGCTGAATACTTTGATGGAAGAGTTTTGTGTTATCATAATCATAATGCAGCCAAGCCATTTAAGCCTTGTGGTTGGGGAAAGACCAATAGTTGTCTTGAGCTTCTTAAAGAATTCAGATTGCTAGTAGCTAGCATCTGATCATTAGCCAAATTTTCACCCAAAGGACAAGAATGAAGGTGACCTTGGATCATCTACAAATAAAGATCTGCTTGACCAACATCTTCCTGAACCTCAATTGACTTGAGGTCTTAAAGGGATTTCTTCACCATTTTTCAGTCCACTGAATTTGGAAGCCTGTATAGCCTGCAAGGTTTTTCTAAATTTTATTCACATTAATGATACATTCAACGACTCAAGCTATTACGCTTAAAGTCAAACAGGGAAAATTACCCTCGAAGCACCTTAGAAAAACTTTGCAAGTTACTCAAAGTGTGATTAAAAAATTATGAAAAAAGAAACTGTAAATGAACAGAAGAATTTAGTAATAATTGGAAATGTGGGAAGAAATATGAGATGATGATTGATAGATTTCTTTTAATAAGGATTTTGAGTGGTGTAAGATACTCACAAATATGAAACAAGATAAAGCTCAATAAAAAATTTCTGAAAGCCTGTCCAATACATTTCCTCCTCCTTTTTGTAGTTCTTGTGACTCATCCCCTGCTTGCAAACCTCACTCCGATACACCCTAACAGCACTATGTCGAATTTTCCAAATTGCTCTTTCTGTTCCGCCTCGCATAAGTCAAGTATATGGGTGGTTTGACCTGATACACAACAGAAACATGAAGTCAATTTGAAAATTTAAGAAGAGACAACAAAGATGTGAACATTTAAGCCTCATCTTACAGGAGGTTTGGAGGTCAAATTGGATATACTCCTTTCTTTGTGAGCAATATCTTTCTTTAAGAGAATTGACAAGGGCAAATCTTCCCATTCTAAAGATTGATCAGCATGCAGCTCCCTTTTCTTTTTCTTCTTAACAGATTTTTTCTTTTTTGGGCCAGCTGTATCAATAGAATGGGTCTCATTACCATCTCTCAACTCCGTCTGCGCACAGTTATCTCCAAAAGAAGTTTCAGCAAAAGAACTGCTTGATTGCAATTGTGAGGACCTTTTATTCCTTGCCACAGCAACCATGTTAGACATATCTGCCTGGATTCCATCCTCTATCTGCTTCATACTGTTTCCTTGAGTCCTTCTTGACCTGGTCTTGATTGGCATGTTCCTACAACTAGCATCAGCATCAGAAGCATGAGTAATACACAATAGAGGAAACAAAAATCATTCAGAAGTCCAGAATTACTAGATATTATTCAGTGTCATCTTTTTAACAATTCAGAAAACTTGAAAACAAAAACATATACCATTACGCACCCATGTGAGCATCTATGAATGCAAACATGAGCAAATTAGGATATATAAGCTCTAATGTCAAAAAGAAAATCACTAAGATAGGTTTTTGCTGTGAAAATAGGATTCATAATAAACCATATTATTTAGTTACAAGTTACAAATGTTGGCATACATTAGTTGTTTTGTGTTATTGCACTTTAAATATGCCAGTTATCAAGTCATAAATGAGTTTGTAATCAATATGTTCACAAACATTAACAAGTCAAGAGAAGATGTTGTTTAAATTTGACACAGAATTAAACGAAATTCAAAATTTTGTTCAAGTATTTTTATTTGCTATATGGACAAGATAGTTCAAGCTTTCAGCTCTAGTTTAGCAGTCAATAGTTGTCCAGATCACCCACCCTAAAACACAAGTCAATGGCAGTCCAATTCATGAAACACTAGTCCTGCATTTGAGGCAGTTATACACTTCACTGAAAAACCTATGTTTCTAGAACACGAATTTGGGACAGTGCCCAACACATGTCCGAGTTCTGAGTCAATAAATAAAGAAAAAACCCAAAAAACAATAATTTGGACAAAGACAATAAATAAAGAAAAACAAAAACAAAAAAAGACACACTTGGTGGGTACCTATATATCCTATGAGACTAAAACCAAAAGACGCTCTAAGGTGCTTGACGTAAGCACAATAAAGCGCTCTAAGGCACTTTAATTTAGGCTCTATAAAGCTCTTTAAGGCGCTTACCCTAAGATATCACCTCGCCAAGCACTATCAAGGCGTCCAACCCATCGCACACCCAAGGCACTCACCTTAGATGTGCCTAGACGATCTACTAAAAACTAAGGATGTTTAGCGCATCAGAAAGTAAAGTAAGTCCACTAGAACAAAGTTCAATCTCTACCGTTATAAAAAAAAAATCAAGACATTAAAAAAGAGAGAGAGAGATAGCAAAAAAAAAAAAAAAAGAAAAAAAAAGAGAGAGAACAAGTAGTCAAGTACAAATAGCATTTTGCAATGGGGATTTGCCCCTTGGGCTCTAACACATACAAAGATAAATCCAAGGGAATGGCTTCAATTTTATAGGCTCAAAACTATTCATATCATTTGTTTCTTTGAGGTTTCATCCTTAGAAAAACAATTCTTTTCACATTCATTTATTTCCCTAAAGTTCTATTCTACAATCTAATAAACAAGAATGAAAGTGTATCGTAAAAAGAAATAGATAAGAAAAAGTAAAAACATAGTATCATTCCCTATTCATACTATGTAACACACCACATTTCCATTACCAAATTTTGTGACGTACAATGAACTATGTGTGCATAAATATGCACTATGTCTGCCAAAGTGTAAATGAATCACACAGTGTAGATCTAGTTTCACCCATTCTCCGTTTTCCCCGACTATCTAAACAATAGTCGATTCAAGTTGCATATATGTATCTATATACGCAATTTTTTATTTCTTCATGAAAAATAATGTTCGCCTTCCTGCTTGCTCACATAACAAGAACTAGTGGCAATGTCAAAATGAAATCATTGAAGAGCTAAATCATTCCACTAAGTTCACACGAGAAGTTTTCCCAAACACTTGTTTCTCAAATGGCTAGCTCAATAGTAGAAAACAAGTGTCTAAACAAGCAGTGAATAACTAATAGCTACAAGAATCAGTTACATAGAGCCAATGAAGCATAGGCTATGGCCAAATTATATCAAATCAGAAGAAGGAAGCAGAAAAATAAAGAAACTTACTCGGTCTCTTCTGCATTGCCCTCATGCGAGTGTGTGCTTTTACTGCATAGAAAGTTTTGAAAGATCAAAAGTGCATTGTAAGTGATGAGTTATAATAAGAACTTAAAAATGTTGCACAAGCATCATACCCTGACTTCAAAGGTTTTCTTGTAGTATTCAGATTTCCAGAATGCTTCTTTTTCTTAGAATCAGATCTAATGGCACTAAACTTCTTATTTTCAAGGATACCATACCCATCAGTGCTACATGCATCATTACAATTATTAGCATCCCCACTTGATTTATCATTTCTTTTACGCTTTCTTGATGCAACTCCTTTCAGACTACAGCACCATTGCAGGAACAAAAGTATTTCCCACAACATTAGATAGACATAAAACATTCAACCTTTAAGCACTTGAATTTTGAATTAATGGCAATTCAAAATGGAATATAAACCATAGTTAAAAATGAAAGACAAGTGTATGAAATCATAACAAATTCAAAGGAAGCAGAAAACCAGCTAAGAATCACTTACTGGGAAATGCTCTGTGTGTTTGGAGCTAATTGACTACCTTTCCTGCATAAACATTTTAGTATTCAATAGAAAAAAAAAATGATCCAAGCATTGACCATCAATGAAATTTAAAATCCACATTCACAAACAATACCAACACCTTTTTCGTGTTCGGGAAATCTTTTCCTTTTCCGTCTCATTTTCTGAATTTGTAATGGGTAATGGAACAAAGTCATTCATCCCAAGGGCAGGACGCTCTGACTCCCTATCCACAAAATTGGAGATCAATGCCACCTCTTTTATGTGTTTTGCAGCTTTGAGCAACGGAACTTCATTTGGAAACAACTTCTTCCATCTCCTACTCCAAATTAATATAACAAAATCAAACCAGATTATTGAAATCAAAGAGAATACACTAAAATAATTGTCATAGAAACGATGTTGACATGCTGTTACTCGATTAAGTGTACAAGTCTCTCAACATCACATCTATATTATATTAAACTCCATGCTTTTTAATTAAAAATGAAGTTGAAAAACGCACACTTGCTGTATTTCAATAATAATGCTGCATCCATACACTTCAATGATGGTGCTGCATCCATAGAGTTTCAATTTACTCTTTAGACTGCCTCTTCATATTTATTCTGAACTCTGAAGTCAACTTGGGCTAATCTTAAATTCATTGTTACAGACCAAAAATCATTTTCCAGCTGAACCTATTTTACAGCATTTGAAGTGCTAAACGTGAAATACTGCTTAAGTTAACTTCCAATTCTTTTTAGATAAACTTTTATTTGCTTCGGCTTACATTATTTGTTGAACTAAATTATTTTAGCTACGAACACGATTCAATCACGACCTTCTCTCTTTCTTGACTTTTTCAAGTTAGCATAATTTAGCCTTAAGAGACGTTTTACAATTCCTTATCATGAAGAAATAGGCTTTTCTGATATGAAAATTTCCTTCGCGACAGATAACCTTCCATTTGCTCCATTTTCTCACAACCTCTCTACAAGCTCATTAAATCATGCTTTTCATATAATAATCATGAAGCCATGTCTATCTTTTCTTATTTCAAAAGCCCAATATTGTTTCTGGATAGTTTAAAATTTGTTTTGAACATAGCTTATTCTTGATGCAACTTAAATTAACAAGTTAAGGTGAATACATCCATCTTAATAAAGCGTACATTTTAAATTATGGCTTATATTTATGATTTTCCCTTCATCTCCAATGATCTTTACACTTTGGGTTTTCATCTGTTTCATAATGTTCATTACATTTTCATTTTCCATATCTTCCACCATTTCTTTGCCTTTAAATCAATTCTTCCACAATATCCTCAATTCTTCCCCTTCCCCTTTTTTAAGGCTCATAATAACATATAGGGCACAGAGAGAGCCCTTGCAGTCCATTCTCACCTATCAAGTCAACAAACCCAGTCCTATAAGTTAGGCAATAATCTTATCTCTGATAAGTGCATATTACTGCTTCACAAAAACGCCAATTTTATAATCTTGACGGCTACCTTAAACTAAAGCTTTCCAAAGAATCCAGAACCGAAAACTTCTCTTTTTGGACAGAACTAGCAAGCAAGGGAGGTTTCCATTGTACTCCAGTTTACGGCTTACTCAAAATGGAGCATAGGAAGCCCTCATAGCACAATTTCATATGTACTTCAATTAGTAATACATAAAGATAATATGATTAATAAACTACAAGATTTCTAGGCAGTCTCAAGAATATAATGATCCTTTTGAGCTGAAGCAAACTAATTACTTCTATTAATGTTTTAAAGCCACTAAAAAAAGTATCAACAGGGCACATTTGTAGCTATCTTGGCCGCTAAAGTATACTGATCCTTAAGTTACTTAGTAAAATCCTTAAATTTAAGATCAAACACGTTAGTTGAATAGTTGTTTGCCTAAGGTGGGCGGATGGAGGAAACCGTTAAGATAATTGAAATGACAGACTTGTTAATTTGGAAAGTTAGTAGATGAGGCGTAGAAGACTCTGAGACAACCCTTGCCTCAAATTACCTATTGACACAACAAAGAATATGAAAACAGTGATTGAGGGACAGCTTTGAGTGCTGTCCAAACTCCCTTTCAACTTCGAGTGTTGAGAAAAATCCTTTCTATTCAATTCTTATTCAAATGACAAGATAATCACATGTCTAATACATGATGGCCTTATATAGTTATTCACTAATGCCACCTAAGCCCAAGAACTAAAATAGAATGACACCTAAACATACAAGAATAGACAAACTAATAAAAGACTCCTGACATAACACCCTAAAAATACAACTCTAACAACTTTTATTCAATTTACATTATTTAAAACCCTATGATTATGCTATGTATGACAGACTCCAACACATGTTCAAGGGTCTACTTACGTGTCCAAAGTAAAGAGTATTTTAAGGATAGGAATCTTCATGCTTAGTTAAATTAATTGAGTATTGTTTCATTTTTAATCATATAATTTAAGTTTAACTGTCCAATCTCGATAAATTTGGTTTTGCGTTAATAATATATAGTAAAAGGACTTGTTGAATTATGTGCACTTCTTGATGTGAAGCTGGAAATAATGCTTGCTATCATGGATCAACTAGTAACACTTTGTCTGTACAAGGGATATGTTATATTCATTTGACTTCGTCAACCTTCGCATAGATGACATCCATTTAATGATAATGGGATGATGGAAATAAAATCTTTCCGTTTGAATTGAAGTTGAATATTTTAGCTAGGGCAGGGTTCAATGAGAAAATTTTTAATTATGAGTATGATAAGATGGATAATATCTCGTTTTTTCATCATGCAAGAGAAACAATAAATCAATAATTAGGCAACGAAGGTAAAGAGAACATCAATTTCTTGGCAGACAGATTGGAGCTGAAATTGAAGCAGGAAGAAATAAAATACAGAGGAAGTATTTTTGGTGAAGAAAAAGAGCTCTACTCATGTATTATCCAACCATATAACTTTGTATTATTCAACATTCAAGAACTTAGAGAATTATTTTACTAGTTGATTAACAAATGTTGATGATTGACAAGTGACATCTACTAGGGAAGGGAGTGCCAATATGGAAGAAAACAGTAAATATTATTCCATCATACCTACGGCACTGGTTATCTGTTCTTGAAGGAACACATCCAGCAATTTTGGACCAGCAATATCCATATTCTGATATAGCCTCTTTTAGCTTCATATCTTCTTCTTTGGTCCATTCACCGTGTTTCAAAGACGGATCGAGAACATTAACCCATCTACAAGAAAAAGAAAATAAACATTGCAGTAGATGCAACAAAAGACAGCTAAAAATAAAAAAATTTTACCTTTCTCTACATTGAACTTGGGTCCTTCCTGGTACAAACTGAGCAATCCGATGCCAACTTTTATATCCAAACAGAGTGACAGCAACCCTTAAGCGTTTATCTTCATCAGTACTCCATTTCCCCACCCTTTGTCTAGCAGGAAGCAAAGTTTTGCGCCACCTAATAAATAAATTTTGAAACAGAAATTCAATGCCTAATCAGCTTTCCAGTTTCAGCTTGGAATCATATCAAACAAAATCCAACTGTAAAGGATCTTAAGACTAGACATTTTATATATGTAGCTGAGTCGGAATGAAGCCAAATGTAATGTACCCCAAAATAACATAACTAGCACAATTAGAATACTACAGTCTACAGCTAATACATAAACACAAATCAGAGAACATGACGTTGAATATGATTAACCTATCATATAATATAAAGCCATACGCAAAAGCCAGGCATTAAATCTGGCATACCCTCAGTATGATTTCAATTCGAATGCTACCACAACCAGAAAGATGACACTCTATGTTTATATCTGACACCCTTTTATTTCAGGTATACAGGGGAAAGAAGAAAAAACATTAGGCGGGTACAAAGGACGAGAGAGATAGAGACAACAATTCACCATTTGTGGATAATGAAAAAAAAAAGGAGCACATCAATCTGGAGTACTGAATTCAAAGAAGGTACATCATTTGTAACAAAGAAAGTAATCAATAATGTCTTCGAAAAACACCTAGGATTCACCCATATAAAAAAGAGGGCTCATTTATAAAGGCTCACATTCTAGTGCTGTATAGCAATTAATCTAGAGAACCATAAGAGAAGGATTGCTTTATGAAAGGAGAGCAGCAGTCAATAGGAAAAAAAGTGCGACAATGTCAAAGGCCTTATTTCTAAATATATCAACTGGTGAGATCTGCTTATCACTCTTTACCACAATGTCAAAGGCCTTATTTCTAAATACTACAATGTCAATTAATCTGTTATGTGTCTCTACTTATTGCTCTTTACCACCTCTCGTACCAATATCGTCTTTTAGGTATTTGTACGTATTTTATTTGTTGAGTATATTTAGTTAATTGATTACTATTCTTGGTTAACGTGGGTTTAAGTTGCAGGCTTTGGGATAGTTGCAAGTGCGTCGCTCTTTGAAGACCCTTCTTGAGCCGGAGCACTCTTTGACCATACTCTCCTATATGGGTATGAGCTGCCGTTTATCTTCCCTCCCCATACCCTGACCATAGTTTGTCTATGAGCGGGATACACTAGGTATGATGATGATGAACTGGTGAGATCTACAACAATCCTCCAATTCCATTGAGCCAATCAAGTGACTAGATACTCAAGCCATAAAGTTCATTTTAAATTAATGTAGGTCTATTATGATATACAAAAAATTTTGATGTATTTCAATGCTTAAACCTAATAGGATGAGATCAAGACATCACTTTGAAACAAATTAAAGGTTAAAATGTTCATTTTTATAGACAGTTCATTATTGCATCAGTTACAAACATTACATTCTTTCACATTAGCAACATACTGAACAACAGACGTGGTGTTTATACCATAAATTTCTCAACACATTCTAGTCTATCAAAAATTGTTACCCTGTTTACTGACCTATTAGAGCACTGCGCCCCCGTCCGTCCTTCAAAAACAGACGCAACAGCTTGCCAATTACTCTCCCCAAAAGCCTCCACAGCAGAGCACAATTGAGCATCTTCATCCTCTGTCCACACTCTTTTCAATATACTGGCATTCAGACTCCTTTGATAGCGTGCCAAGCACTGAAATGGAGTCCGGTTAGTTCCCAACTTTTCAGCAATATAACTCCAGTTATGAATCCCATTCTTCTGAAGGAGAAGCAAAAGATGCTTGTCCTCATCTGATGTCCAATTGTCTCGGTTGATCAAGCGGTTTTCATAATTTAACCACCTGCATGTTTTGACCAATAGAATATATTCAATTATTTTGATAAGTCACGTTACTGCAACATAGAGTTAAGCCTTCAACCTTGCTTCTCTTAGAAAAAATGTATTTAGATACAATATGATATACGATAAGAAAATTCTGTGGTGGCAAATGAAACTTTTTATATTGAAGTGAAAAGAACACACTTATATACAGTCTATGTTTCAGATGTAGTCCAAAAATATCAATTGATATTCAAAAATTTTAACGATCCACTAAACCTTTTTTTTTTACACATTACATCTAACATGAAGTATTTACTCGGTGACGAGGCATGTTTTACCATTTCTGAGGTAGGCCCAAACAGAAACTATTTTTGCTCACTTTTTTTGCTCTAGAAAAACTCATCACCAAACAAATTTTAATCTTATCTAAAAAAAACAATACAATAACACAACATTCCATCACCTGAATTTCACTAACCGGTCCCCACCTAAATTGAGATTTGGGTATGACAGGCGTAAGCAACCTTACCCAAGTAAAAGCAAGAAGGTTGTTTCCGATTAACCCTTGATTGCAAACATCGTGTAAAACTTCATTTAACTAGTAAACATGATTTGATGAGTCATTAGACAAAATTCCATTAATAACAAGAAACAAAGAACTACAGATCTATTTATTGGAACAAGCAACCTTCTCTCCACTACTCTATTGCACTCTTACTTTTAACAAAAGGACAATCTTTACAGATGAATTCAGTTGTGAAGTGGAGTCTTAAGATATCTTCCGTCTTGATTTTCATTCTGCATCTAAATTTTGTTATGACCAACCCTTATTGCTTGCCCAAAAAAAATTAGTGTAACGTTTTTCTCAAATGCATTTTAAATATACACAAACTACTAGAGCCTAGCAATATTAGAATACACTTTTTTCAAAGAAACTTCAGATATTTTACGGTCAGAGACTCAGAAGTCAGAAACAACGGATGAACGGCCCAGTTAACTTTTCAAACTAAGATATCACAACTTTTGGCCATGGGTCAAACATGGTAAGATTTCATTGTAAGCAGCCAATATCCTCCGCAACCTGCCCTACACTCCTAATTCCTAACAGTCTATGGGCAACAGCCTAAAAGGTTTGAACAAAACAGGCGATATCTGTTGTTTGAGCTGGGAAAAGAAGCTAAGAAAGCCATGCAACCAAATGGCGCATTAATACTTTGTAACAGATCGACCAAGACCCGTTACCGAAACCGATAGTATGGACACTTTGAGTTTTCCTACTAACTCCCAAAAGGACACTTATTATTCAATTAATCAAAAGCTAATGAATTATTACAAGGGTGGCTCTATATATAGCCTAAGCCCCCAAAAGACAATTAAAAGATAACAACTATTCTAATTACAAAATACAAAGACTAATTAATATGAAATGTCGATAATGCCCTTGGACCCCTTTGACCTGATTCATGACATACTTTTTCCAGTAACAAAGATTGCCACATCTTTAAGCATTCAGCATAAATTTCATAAATCAAACATTGTAACCACCATCCATCTTTTTCACACTGTTTGACCCTTTTCATCTCCAACACAATTTAACCCTTTTCATGACCACATTTACACATCCTTCTTCTCCTTTAGGTTTTTGTTTAATTATGACCAAAAAAAGATGCCAGATAGTTGCCATGAATATGTTAGCAATGGTGGTCGAGAACAAAAAAACAGAAGAGTAGGCAGCAGAATTATGTAAACCTTAATTCATCTACGATGTGCCTTGCAGCCTACACGGTTGGCCATAGATCAAGGGAAAGAACAGACATAATGCAATTTATGGGTAATGCCAGTGCATAGTCCCAAAAAGTAGGATTATTGGAAGTCACGTCCCAAGAATCATCAAGAACTACAAAAATTCGGCATGTTGGGTGAATCTGAATGTTACATCAGCTCGCTAAATCTAAACTAAAAGGTTTGACCTAAAGTAAAAGTTTCATGAAGGATTAACTCTCACTCTACATGATTTAACGATTTTCAAATAATTTCCAAGTGATGTCGTATCTATATGGTTGTTACTATTAGATCAAAAGGTTAATAAAAGCTCAAATATTTCATTTCATTTTGTGATGTGTTAAAGAGGATAAAGAGATAATTCTTGGGATATTGAGTGATAAATCAACAAAGAAACTTTGGAAGAAGAGAAAAATTATAACCAATGCTACTTCAAGTACCTTCTCACATTCTAGCTGAATAAAGGAAAGTTTCCTTACAAGTAAAAACAATGACCATAAAGAAGCAATGTCAATTTTGAAAAAAAAAAAAAAAAGACAATAAGCTCCCATAAGTTGAATATATACTAAAATGGCGCCACTGAAACTGCCAAGAGCACTTACCTTGCCTCACATTCGACTCCAGAACGACGAGGAAGCCTAGAAGCCAATTTATTCCAATCTACCTTCCTAGAAAACTCTTGGATGATTTCTGGAGTAATGTCAAGATTCGTGATTGATGAAATCATGTCATCCACACCATTAGCAAGCCCATGATCATCAAAATTACTGATATGTAAAACATCAGAAACATGAGCATTGAAACACCAAAAATTCACATGATCCGGAAAAAGAAAGGTGAGTAAAAGTTTTTCAAGAAAGAATTAATGGGAAATTAAAAGATAAATTTAGAATTCCTTATGATATTTATATTTAAAAAAAACATTTATAAACTAATACTTAAACTAGAAAATAAGAATTTTCCAGACCAATAATTTAAAAATGTAACTAATTAATAAATACTGAAAATAGCATAAGGACCATAAAATTAGTAGAACTACCTTAGTAGATCAGCAGATGTTTGGAACAATCTTTCCTGAAATTGCTTTATAATTTCTTTCTCAAGAACATGAATTTCATTCTTTGACCATTTCTCCCGCTGAAATAATAATGGGCAATTTTTCATAGTAGTTTTGTATAAAGCCACATGGGAGTTCTCTAGTGGACCATAATATATGGCAGAAGCATTTTTCTCAGAACCCTGCGCGATAAATCCGTCAGTGAAAAATCAATTAGCGAGATAAGTACAAATATATGTTCTAGTGAGTCAAAGGAATGTCTTCATAGAGTCAGTCAGCTATTCATGCATGAAGCAACAACCAAAATACCAAATCATATCATAACAGTTTGATAAAAGTAACAGAGATATTAAGTCGTAACCAACCACTATCAGGTATGGTTCATTATGTTGTAAAAAGGTTGGCTAATAAAAAAGATTTCCATAGTTACATACATAACCTTTGTGTTAGGTTTCTGCTTTGGAACTGAAATTAGCTGGACACGAGAGTCTTGCTTCTGAGATAATGCTCGGCCAATTGTCTTCTTGCACTGCACTTGGAAGTCTCTAAGCGTTTTCAGGCGCTTTTGAAGCGCTCTGTTTGCTTCCATTTTTGCTTCAATATGAAGCATCTTGTTTCGAATAAATTTCTGGCATGATCTGTTTTTCTTTATAGCTTCTACAAATGTTTGTGCACTTTTGGGGAAGTTAGAGATGCAACTAGAGGTCTCCACATTTTGTGGAACATCACAAGTGCTTTCTCCTAAATCATCTCCGTGTAGATAGACGAACTCACTTCCCAAAGAGGTGGTAATGGCATCCTCGTGGAGTGTTTTGTCTACACGGTTATCATTCTTACATTCCACTGCATCTGGTATAACCATCGATCAAGAAACCAACAAACTTCTGGTCAGTAGGCAGTTGCAGAAAGATGCATTGAATATCGCATTAACAAAATTAATGTTGTACAGAAGTCATTTAACATACTCAGAAGCACAACAATACATGACAGACTAAGCCATCTTAACATTTTGCATTACAGAAAACTAACTTGGTAAAAAAGAAAATGGTGTAGGAAAGCATCTTCCGATCTGTTAGGAGACCACATTAGTCTGATTAAATATTATCATCTCTTCCTTATGAAACTAGTAAATACAGAAAAATTCCGAAATATATAGAGCATCAAACCTTCAAAAGGATCTTAGTCAATCATACAAGTTACTTCAAAATTCATATTTTGACCTGAACATAACCCACTAAGAAATAGGGATAAAACTCACTAGTAATCATAAAATGCCATGTAAAGCTACTTCCCAAAAACCAGCAAACTGAATTAAACAAATTGAATACAATTTAACAACTAAAAAGATTAATTGCACATGGTGCTCAACTCACCAAAAGCCAGATGAAGTTCATCCTTAATCCACAAATTTATTAAAAAAAAGATCACTTCGAATCAAAACATTTCACTTTATGAACGAAAGGGATAAAGTAGTTTAACATGAACACTTTAAAATGGAATTTATCGATCAAAAAACCATACATCAAGCATACAAACTTAACTCACAGAAACAATACCATCCCACGTGACGAAAAAAACTAGTACAAGTATCTTTTCTATGTGGAAAGAATGACATAAACCCTGTCAAACCAAAAAAAATGGATAGAATATAGAAATATTGTCTAATAAATTTAAGAAATCAAATTAAAAAAAGATTAACGATACTAATTTATTTAGAATCATTTATAAATTAAAGCCACAAAGTTTAGCGCATTTACCAATTATAGCCGCAAAGTTTCTTTTTTTATGAGTTATAGCCACTATAAAGTCGCCGTAATCCGATGAATGGATTTTATAATGACTTGCAAAATAGGTTTTAACCTTTAACTTCACTTGTTTCCCTTTGACAACTAACACAACCCATGTTACCTAACCCTAATCAACCTATCCGCTAACTATTTTAAAATGTTGTTCTCCCCTACATCTTAACAACCAATTTTCACACCAAGACCAGTCTCTAAACTATCATCCCCAACTATATACAAATCATTATACAATTATAAGCTAGAATTATGTTTGCACAAAATCTCAAGCGATCCAAAACCATTAAGGTGACCTTAACGCGAAGCTGAATACAAAAATTGGAGGTGTAGGAGGAGAATGATCAAAATAAGTATGAAATATCAGCCCCAATAATTAAAAATTCACCATCAACAGAATCAAAAGCTCAATTAGAGTTTATTGTGGAAAGAAACAAAATTATCATCAATCCCCAAAAACCAACCAATCTTTCCCCAATTTCAACATTATAGTTCATCAAATTTCTAGAAATAGGTTTTTAAATGTTGAAAATAATGAATTAATCAACCAAAAAAAAAGTTGTAAAAACAAAAAGAAACCCATTTCAATTGATGAGTTATTAAAGCAAATGAGGGTATTAAAGTAGGGTAAAAAGGGATCTCGGAGGAAAAAATTGAGATTAAAAATGGCGAAAAGAATGACAGTGAAGGAGGAGGAGAAAAAAGAGAAAATGAGATTAATGAAGAACGAAAAATGATGATGGTGAATATCAAGTATGCATGAGTATGAAAAGACAGGAAACATAAGACACCAGCATCAAAATTCCAAGTCAAGCTGATGAAGAACAAAAAATGATGATGGTGAATATCAAGAAGAAGAAGGAGACAAAATTGGAAGGTGGGTTAACAAGGGTTAGGTAGGATGTGTTTCTTATTTTGGTCAAAGGTAAAAAAGATAAAGTCAAAGGTAAAAACCTCACTTAGTATTACTTAGTAAGTCAATAGAAAAAATCCGAGCACTTGACTGCAATAGATACACTTATTGATTTACAGTGGTTATAACTTAGCAAAAATCAACTTTGCGGCTATAAATAATAAATGTTATTAATAAATCATTCATTTAATTATAAACAAAGCATTTGGTGTTTCTCCTAGTTGCTAGGCATGCCAATTTTGCTATGAAATTCAATGGAAGCACTTAAATGCACACAGTATATGTGGTTCACATCTATTCTCCTTTGAAGGTTAAAGACAAAGGTGTCCAAAATATTTTTCTCAGTGTACCTGTAAGTAGTGTGTGAATAGCAACTAAAAAGAACACAATAGTACTTTGAGACATACTCTTTCTATCCTTCTCATTTTGCACCATTTTTCATTTTAATTTGTTTCACTGTTTTGCACCCTTTTCTTTAATGACAATGGTCTCCCTTTCCTTTTTCTAATCTCATCCACAAACTTATACTCTCTCTCTCTCTCTTAACTACTCATCTTTATTCTCCACTTATTTTTTGTCTCATTCCCCTACCAAATTTCCCTTTCCACTAGATTTCACACAAGGAGTATTACCTAAGGCTCTAACTTTGCATACTCAAAAATAAAGGAAAGTATGCAACAAATAAAAGAAGTCTATGTAAAGTTCAATATAGAGTAATAAAAAACATTGAATGCTCACCCGTGGATTTGTCATCACCATATTGGGAAAAACGCTTTTGAATAGCTCGAAGAGTTTCAAAATCATCATCGTCATCATCCGAAGATGCTGGTGGCAGAGAAATCAAGGGTTTCAAAGAAAGCGGTTTGGAAATATCAACTTCAATCCCATATTGTTCCTTTATACTGCGAACTAATTCTATGTCATCATCATCATCGTCATCCTCATCTTCCGAGAGATATCTACCATCGGCAACCGAATAAGTAGTGGCAGTGGCGGGAATGCTAGCACCATCAGAGTTATTAGAAGTAAAGCATTCCCTTGAAAGAGTTTGAACCTCCTCTTGTAACAAGTCATCATTGTCACTACCAGATAATTCTTCCACAAAATCATATTTGCCCATGATACTGTTTGGGAAGTATGTTGAAATTTTGCAGGGGTGGATCTAGAAAAAAAAATCAAATGATGTTGATAACGATAATAATAGAAAAAATTACATAATCAACGTTTCAATTATGGCAATTGACCACGTTGAGTTTTCATATTCTAAAAACGACAGCATAATATCATCATTTGACAAGTTTTGTAACAAATCACATACGAAATAAGTTACAATTGTATTCAAAAATTCATCAGCTATCAATTGTAGAATTAAATTATTAATAAACTAAAAGTCTAAAACTCTACTAAATCCTAAGAAATATAAAATGAAACCCATAATTAGAAATTTAACACCAATTAAACCAAAAACCCTAAATTGATTAACCCTAAAATCAAATGAATCATGAATTATTCATGATTCATGAATGATTATGAACAAAGTCAAGATTCAAGAAACAATTTTTAACAAATAACAATCAACATTAACCAAAAATGAAGGATCAAAAATCCATAACAATTTAACAAATTAACAATTGAAATTCAAAAGATTAAGAAAACTAGGACAGAATCAAAGAAATTAAGAAATAAAAGGAAAAATTAGAGAAACGGTGGTGGGGAGAGAAACTCACGGAGTCACGGTGGCGACTGAGCCTGGCGAGTGGGAGTGGCGACTGGGTCTGGCGAGTTGCTGGCTGCTTGGCGGTTGGCGGAGGAAGGGCTGAGGGCGGTTGGCGGAGGGCTGGTTGCCACAGGCCACAGCAGCAGGCGGCAGAGAAAGAAAAAGAAAAGAAAAAGGCGAGGGAAATTGGGAAATGTCGGGGTCATGTGGGATTTGGGATGGATGCGGTTATGAGTTATTAAAAAAAAAAAAGTTTTTTTTACGAAAAACAGCCTTAAAGTTTACTCTTTTTATGAATTAATTTTTTTTTATGAATTATAGCCTTCAACTTTTAAAAGTGACCACAATTACGGCCAAGTGACCGTTGACCACTATTATAACCGTTGACCATCCCTTCTTCCCAGTCACTAACCCAGGCTGGTTAACCCTTTAACCAATCCTAATAACTACCCAACCAACTTCTTTTTTAAATCCCCTTTCTTCTTCTTCCTTGACCTACTTTCTTTCCCTCTCTCCTGAAGAACTCCATTTTTTCGACCTTCATAGCTGACCAAGGTAAAATTCTTCCCTTTTTTTCGTTCATTTCAATTTCTTTCTTTGTATGGTTCGTTTGAAACCCTAATTTTAAGATTAGAACCCTAATTTTTTCGAGCCCTAATTTTTTTTTAAATTTCAGATGCCTGTTAATTTCCTCATGAATGATAAAGCAAAGGAATGCTACTGTGGGTATGATGTTACTGTTCAAAGGGGATGGACTACAAAAAACCCAGGTCGAAGGTTTGTTGCTTGCCCTGACTATGATGTTCACAGTAATTCAAGGGGTTGCAATTTTTTCCAGTGGGTGGACAATGAACAAACTGATTGGCAAAAAGATGTAATCTTGAAGTTAATGGATGAAAGGACTAAGCTGCAAAGGGATGTTGAATATTTTCAAAGGAAATTACAACTAGTTAACAAGAAGATTCAAAAGACAACTACTGAAAGAATTATGATGAAGATGCTTTACCCTCAAAGGGTTTGGAGATGTGGATTGATAATGATTTGTTTAGTTGTAGTTCTTGCTCTCATTCTAATTCTTAGTTACCTTATGTAGAGTTAATAGATTGTACTATAAATTATGCTATGTTTTGTAATCGGATATGGCTAATGCAAAGTGTTTTGTAAGTTTTCTAATTGAATTGGAATGCAAAAATTAGTTAATGTTGTTGCCCAAAAAATGTTGTTCATAATCTTCATAATCTTCAAGTTAATGTTGTTGCCCAAAAAATTACACCCATTGTTAATAAATTACAGCTACTTAATGTTAGCAGCAATGTTCAATCAAAATACCCTAAAAATTACAGCTACTTAATGTTCATACATCAAACTACATCAAACTAATACATAAAAATCCTAAACACAAGCAGGAGCAGGGCTGTCTGGGTATGCAGCATCATTCACAACTGTTGATGCTTGAGACAAGTTGGCAGCAGATGCTTGAGACAAGTTGGCAGCAGATGCTTGAGAAAGGTTGTTGCTTCCCTGCACAAACACATAACCAAGTTAGAAATTGAAAACACAAAGAGCATAGGCTATCTTGAACTTAATGAACATTACTTGTGTATTGCTTTGAGACTTAATCCTTTTAGCCCTATATAATTCAACAAAAGGGTCCTCTTGCAATGGCCTTCCTCCTTTTCCCTTGGAATCAGGGACTTGACTTGGCTGAGTAGATGTGCATTTCCTCTTGTTGTGACCCAATTGTTTACACACAGAGCATCTGCTCTTTTTTCCAACCTCCCTGCCTACCCTTTCACCCCCAATCTTCTTCTTCTTTTTTGATCTCTTTTCATCTGGCTCAAGTCTTCTCTTTTTCTTTGATGGTCTTCCAGGTAGCTTCCTAAATGGTGGTGGATCAGGCTGAGTGTGTTGTGTTGTCTCCCAATCAGATGGTCCAGGCATGGGCCTAATAATAGGAGCATAGGCCTTTGCATATGAAGCTCTGCTGTAATATTCATGGACAAACTCTTCAGGATTACCCCTACTCTCCATGATGGTTGCATATGCATGATGACATGGAAGTCCTGTTAATTGCCACCTGTAACAAGTGCATGTCTTCTCAGCCAAATCAACTAGGCAGATCTGATCTTTGTAGTCCACCTCAAAAAGGGTGCTGCTAGCAACCCTCACTACACATCCTTTGTAAGCCTCCTTGGCCCAATCAAATTGTTTCTTCACATATGGCAACAATTCATCCTCCAAAGCCAAAAGCCCCTCCCTCTTGCTGTGATGCCTTTGCATAATGTACTTTCGCATCCACTCCATTAGTGTGAGTATTGGCTTATCCCTTACAGGCTTCATTACAGCATTAAATGACTCACACATGTTGTTTAGCAACATGTTGGATTTGCAAATGGTGTCAAAAGCATGTATGCTCCATGCACTGGGAGGTATGGCTGCCATGTAATCATGTGCTTCAACACTTAATCCCTTCAACTCATTCATCTTTTCTTTGAACATATTCTAAAAAAAAATTGTAGGTATTAGATGCTGAATGTAAACACAAACAAGAGGAATTTACATGTAAATAAAGCAAGTAAACAAACAAATTCACCTGTGTTGTTGCCTTTGCAGCAGCCCATAACACAAATTTGTAAGCCTCTCCATTCCATTTTTGCTTGAAATTGCTCCAAAGATGTCTCTACACTAGTGGAAAAAAAGCTATTGGCTGCTGCTTATTGGCTGCGGTTTTTAGGAAAACGCAGCTAATATGAGTAATAAAATGCTTGGAAAAAAAAAATTATTAAAGGGCTGCGGTTTTTACCCTTAACCGCAGCCCAAAAGTGTTTCAAAAAGTGTAATAAAGAAAGGGCTGCGGTTTTTTATGTGTCCGCAACCCTTAACCATTCGAAATTAATATAATGAAATTTTAAAAAAAAAAATAATCAAGGGGCTGCGGTTTTTAGTTGTGCCCGCAGCCCTTATTCGAATTAAAAAAAAAAATTAAAAAAAATAAACCGGCCCATATATCTCCCTCTCCCTAATAAAACCTCTTAACCCTAAAAAAGGATTTTGAAACCCTAAAAAGAATAGCTAGCCCAGCCGTTTTCTCTATCTACTTGTCTTCAATATTCTCTCTTGAGGCGCCATTTCTTCAAAAAAAATTTCGAAACCTAAATCTAAAAACTTTTCGAAACCTAAATCTAAAAACTTTTCGAAACCCTCATCTCCTTGTTTGTTTCTTTTTTTGTTTGATTTTGAAGATTTTGATGAAGTTCTTTGAAGTTCGTTTTGAAGATCTGGGTTCGTTTTTGATGAAGTTCTGGGTTCGTTTTTGAAGTTCTGGGTTCGTTTTGAAGATCCTCAATTTCTCGATTTCTCTTCTTCTTCCTCGAGTTCTTCAAGCCAATGAGTTCTTCGTTCTTCATGTAATTTCGATTTAAGATAATTTCGTTTAGATTTTTTAGATTTTTTGTTCAGATTTTTGTTCTTCATTTTCGTTTTTGTTCAAAGGTTAAGATAATTTTTGTTCTTCGATCTGTAATTTTTGTTCTTCGATCTGTAATTTTTTGTTCTTCGATCTGTAATTTTTGTTCTTCATTTTCGTTTTGTTCAAAGGTTAAGATAATTTCGTTTAGATTTTTTAGATTTTTTTTGTTTCTGTTTGATGTTCGTTTTTTGTTCGAAGGTTTGTTCGAAGGTTTGTTCGATCTGTATTTTCGATTTAAGATAATTTTTGATGTTCTTTTTCTTAATTTTTGTTCTTCATTTTGATGTTCTTTTTCTTAATTTTTGTTCTTCATTTTGATGTTCTTCATTTTGATGTTCTTTTTCTTAATTTTTGTTCTTCATTTTCAATCTGTAATTTTTGTTCTTCATTTTAATGTTCTTTGTCTTAATTTTGAAGGTTTTTGTTTGATGTTCTTGCATTTCAGATCTAGATTATAAAACGAAATAAAAAAAAAAAAATTTTTTTTATTTTGAAAAAAGCCTAAAGGGCTGCGGTTTTTTGACCTGTCCGCAACCCTTTAGTCTTTTTTGGGCTGCGTATTTTGACCGCAGCCCTTCTCTAATACTAAGGGCTGCTACAATAATGGCTGGGGTCAAAATACGCAGCCCATAATGGCTAAAAAACCGCAGCCCTTAAGGTTTTTTCCACTAGTGCTAGCAATACCTTGATGATGCATCTGGTACAATGTCCTCCAAAGCCTTGATGAGGCCCTTTTGTCTGTCTGACATGAATGTAAACCCACTCCCTGTGTTTGATCCCAATGAATCTTTCAAGTGTGTCAAGAACCAGGCCCAGCTATGATACTCCTCAAAATCAACCACAACCCATGCTAGAGGGTATACATTGTTATTTCCATCCTTACCCACAGCAGTTAGACATATTCTAGGGTGAGCTCCAGTCAAATGACATCCATCTAGCCCTATTATTGGTCTACATCCAGCTAAGAATCCATCCAACACAGGCTTCAAACACATGAGGAACTTCTGAAACACAGGCCTCTCAAGCCCTGTCATTACTCTAACTAAGGCTGTGCTACCTGGGTTGTATTTCAAAACAGTTGTTGCATAGTCATGAACCCTCTTATACTGCTCTGCCCCATCCCCATAAAGCATGATCTTGGCTCTAGCCTTTGCATACCAGCATTTGGTGTAACTAACCATAATGCCATAATCTTCCTTAACTTGATTTTGAAGGCCCTTCACTAAATCCCACTCTGGGTACCTTCTCCACACTTCAAGATACCTAATTGCTAAAAATTTACTAGTAAGCTTCCTAGTTGTGTGCTTACTCTAACATTGGTGATCCAACCTACAAGTCTTAATTTGCATTGTTTCTTCTTGTTTTAACTTACTAGCATGAATATAAAAACTACAGTTCTTCTTATCACATGTACACTTACTCCTCACAGAACGTTTCTTGTTCCATGGACACTTATCACACCTATCAACACATATTGCATCAAATCTTTTTTATTGTTATGAAGAGAGAAAAAATCATACTTGTTTTCTACAGCATGCTGCTGTACTGCAGTCCTAAGCACCTCAACATTAGGAAAAATCAAACCAACTCTCAAATTGATTTTCCTACCAAAATCAGTGTCAGGGTTAAACACTGGATACCTTGTTCCTCCTTCCTCTAGATCCTCTTCCACTAACTCATCTGAGGCATAATCTTCCTCCTCATGCTCAGAAAGACTACCCTTCTCTGCTTTACCAAACCAACACTTAGAAGCAGCCCTGTTAATGTCTTCTATAATTGATTCACCAACCTTGTCAGAGAACAAATCAGCATCCTTAATATCATCAAAATCATCCTCCTCAAGATCTATCTCAGAATCATCACTTGAATCATCCTCAAAGACTAACTTCCTAGCTTTGGGCTTTGGCTTGGGTTTGGGCTTTGTCTTGATGTTTTGCTTACCCTTGCATTTCTTGGGTTTACTAACAGAAGGTGCTTTGCCTTTATCTTTTGCAGCCCTGGGTTTTGTCACAGAAGGTGAAGGTGCTGGAGGTGGTTGGGCTTTAGCTTTGGCTGCCCTGGTTTTACTAGAAGATGGTGAAGGTGCTGGAGATGCTTGGACTTTAGCTTTGGCAGCCCTGGGTGTACTAACAGAAGGTGGAGGTGCTGGATCTACAGGTGGTTGTGGATCTACAGTTGGTTGACTAACAGGTTTCTTGACTCTAGGAGTAAGACTTGGCCTTGCAACATGTTTCACTCTTGGAGTAGATTTAGCATGTCTTTGTGGAGGTGGTGATGGTGTGGAAAGAGGTATTCCAGTTTTGGGTTTCCTAATAGGGAGCTTTGAAGGTTTATTTGAAGGTGGTGGTTGAGAAGCAAGTGGGGGAATGTTTAATACCTCCAAGACCTCAATATCAGGAAGTGGGTCATTTCTTGGGCTTCTACCAAGATTCTCTTTTTGGGTGGTCCCCTTAGGTGGGCTCCCTTCATCCATGACCAAGTACACACTAATAAATCCTGAATTAACATCTAAAGTATCCAAACATCTAACAGCCTCATTGTCATCTGTTATCAATCTAAGCCCCTCTTTCATACTTTTACCATCTTGTACATAAAACAACTTAAAAGGACTTTCCAAATGAAGTCTTCTGTTGACTATGAAATATAAAGCATCAAAGTCATAACTAGCATAAGGAATTATCACAGTTTTCACAGACCCCCCAAGATACTGAACAACATCATCTAAAATGTAAAAATTACCCCTATGATATACAGCTACTTGTAGAAACTCGTTTGAAATTGTCATCTATATGTAAAAATCAAAGAGCATTTCAATAAACAAGCAACACATGAACCCTAAACATCTATCAACACATAACCAACACATAAACCCTAGAAATCTATCAAAAAAAAAGGGGAATTTTAAACGACATTAACAAACCCTAAATGTCGAAATTCAGATGAAAGTGTCGAAATTGAACCCCAAATCACCATAAAAACGCAAACTTTACTTAATAAAGTAAAAAAAGAAGAGAGAAGAACTTACCTTTTTCCAAGCTTCGTATCAATGGCGAACTCCAATGGAAGAAGAAGGGACAGCAATGGAGATGATGAT
This sequence comes from Amaranthus palmeri, assembly GCA_019776075.1. Classification (NCBI taxonomy): domain Eukaryota; kingdom Viridiplantae; phylum Streptophyta; class Magnoliopsida; order Caryophyllales; family Amaranthaceae; genus Amaranthus; species Amaranthus palmeri. The sequence goes on along the minus strand of JAAKBH010000055.1, from coordinate 395,564 downwards.
GATGACAGTGACAGTTACCCAAAGAGATTAAATGTAGTTACAGAGTAATGAATGAACGTTGAGTTTGAATTTGGGTTGGTTAAAGGGTTAACCAGCCTGGGTTAGTGACTGGGAAGAAGGGATGGTCAACGGTTATAATAGTGGTCAACGGTCACTTGGCCGTAATTGTGGTCACTTTTGAAAGTTGAAGGCTGTAATTCATAAAAAAAAAACTTTGAGGCTGTAATTTATAAAAAGAGTAAACTTTGAGGCTGTTTTTCATAAAAAACCCTAAAAAAAATAAAAAGTAAAATAAATTGTTAGGACTTAGGAGGGTTTAATAAAAAAAAATAAAAAGTAAAATATCTTCGCTAAATGCGAGGTGAAGGCGCGTGCTTTTTGTATATAGGGCGCATAATTTCGCTAAAAAGCTCCAAAATCAATTTGAAAACATATTTGATACTTAGAACAACATAAATCTCATATTAAAATGATATAGAAGTAAGATAAACACTACTTTAACACATAAAGTCATACAATAACTCGATAACATAGTCTAGACTCTAGAGTTAACAAAAGAAATAAAAAGAAAATTAAAATATTGACAAAGATAAAGAAAGCAAACAATTGAATTGAGTTTTGAGTGACACAATTAAAAAAGTACTAAAATTCTTAATCGAAATCATTATTATTTTTTTAAGCATCTTCGCCATCGCCAGTATAATTTTCATCATCATCAACATCATTTGAGGAACTCATTGTTCAAAATTCATGCTATAAAAAAATAATAATCAACAATTACTCACATAATTACACTATTACACTAGTTTAACTAAACATAACGTAAACACCAATAACAAATAATAACAATAATAATAATAAAATAACATTAAAAAATAAAATAGTAACAACACTTCTGCTAAATTCGAAAAAATAAAGTAATAACAATAACAGTACAAAAATAGTAACAACATTAAACGATAGAGTAATAACAATAACATTTTTGCCAAATTCTAGGTCAAGAGATGAAGTAAAAACAAGAAGAAAAACAGAATTCGAAAAAGAAAGAAGGAGCAGCAGCTGGTTCAAAAAAAAAAGAATTCGAAAAAGAAGATGAAAAGAGAAAGAAGGAAGGAGACGAAGAAGAAGAAGAAGAAAGGAAGAACATACCTGGATGATTCGAACTTCGAAGATGGCGATGGAGAAGGAGGCTCGAAAAAGGAGCAGGCGAGTTAGAAATTCTGATTTCCAGGTTTAATTTAGTTTTTTTTTTTTTACTCCAAATCATTTAAGTTGAAGGGTATTTAAGTAATATCATGGGTTTTTAAACATTTTTAGGCTTATTTCAAATATGAGATTCCTAATAAAACAAAAAAGAAACCAGAAAGCCTCAACTTCAAAAGGCGCTCGAGGCGAGCGAGGCGCAAGTGAGGCACGCCTTTTGGGCCGCTTTTGTGAATGCGCTACGCCTAGACTCCAAAACAAAGGGTACGAGACCCAAATTTCCAGCGGCAACCAGTGGCGAATCCTTGAAAAAAAAAACAAGCATTGTCATGGACAATTCAAATAAAAAGAAAAATTACATTCAATAATATTTTTAACACCAGTATTCTTAGATATATAAAAACCTTGATTTAGCCTTTCCAAAATAATGTACTTTCTACATTGGTCTAGTGGAATAAAAGGAGGCTAACGGAATAGTCAGACATCAAATCGTCCACATTAATCAAACTAAAACTTGAATAAGATCAATTAAGTACTAAGCTAAGGACATCAAACATCATTCAAATCAGCTCTAATTGGTGAGCAACACAAATTAAGCAACATCAATTGAGCAAAACATCTCGTGAGTCGTGGCAGATACAGGGTTCAAAGTCTAATGGGTAGGGCCGGTCCTAAGCAAAGGCAAGACGTGCCTACGTCCAGGGCCCCCCATAAATTTTAGTTTTCAATTATTGCTAAGGTTTAAACTTTTCTATGTATATACAATAGTTTAGGGGCCCATAAATAATCTTTCGCCCCGGGCCCCTAAAAACCTAAGGTCGGCCCTGAGTCATGGGGCACCAACAATTAGACGAAATTTCAGCAGTCTTCCGTTTGTAAAATTAACTACTAAAATACTTCTATTGGTTTTTTCCTACAAAAGAAATATCAAAAGTAGAGCTGTTCATGGGCGGGCTACTCGCTAGGCCCGCCCAATCCGGCTCGAAAAACGGGCGGGCATGGACAACGTTTTTCAAAAAAATTTAAAGTTTGGACGGGTAATACCCGTCCGCCACGATAAACGGGCGGGTAGCGACACAAAAAAAATACCCGCGGGTATACCCGTCCGCCCGCTTAGTTTAATATATTATTTATTAAATAATTAATTTTATTAAATATTAAACTATACTACTACATGACCCATACCCAACTTTAGTTTATTACTTTTCTACTAGCCTTAAGGTTTACTTCTTTTAGACTTTAATATTTTTAACCCTCAAAGCACTCAAGCAATCAACTATCAAAGTTCGAACAAGTAGCCGACTCCACTGTCTATATTCAAATATTCATGTAATTTGACTATTTTGAGACTTTATATATATTTAAAGTAATTTAGATAATGTATAATATTTTTTTTGTTCTTATAAAAACTTAACTTTATGATATGATTTATGTTTTAAATTTTTATATAAAAATACCCGCCTACCCGCGGGTCCCGCTCGGTTTAAAAATGGGCGGGTAGCGACAAAAAAATATGCCCGAGAATGCGGGTGGGCTTTTGAATATTTGAGTCCGCGGGTAGAATTTTTAAGTGCTACCCGGTCTGCTACCTGCCCAAGCCCGCCCATGAACAGCTCTAATCAAAAGGAAGCAACTTTTATTTTTGGGAAATTCCACGTGGTAACCCTGAGGTTTTGGGTTTTCCACGTGGTAACCAAAAACTTTTAAAAAATCCACATGGTAACCTTGAGGTTTACCAAATTGTTCCACCATGACCTTTTTCCACATACAACGTTAGCAAAACGTTATAAAACATCAATTTCGAAACTTTAAGGCTGTTGTACGCCTATATATGCGACTCACCATTATAAATGCCATCAGTCTTAACTATTTTCCCCAAAACATAAATCCAAACTCTACCATCTTTGGATTTGGGAGAAAAAATATGATTTGGAAGATAAATGGTTGATTTGAGGGTTATACTTTGGGAAAAAAGGTTCAAACTGATGGCATTTGAAATGGTGAGTCGCATAAATATGCATATAACAGCCATAAAGCTTCAAAATTAACGTTTGCTAACTTTTTTATGTGCTAAAAGGTTATGATGGAACATTTACGTAAACCTCAGGGTTACCGCGTGGATTTTTTAAAAGTTTTGGTTACCACGTGGAAAATCCAAAACCTTAGGGTTACCACGTGAAATTTCCCTTTATTTTTTCAGATCAAAAAAAGTAACAAAAAGGAGGCAACTTTTGATTCCAGCTTTGCTATGTACTTATGTAATAGGATTCCACAAGATTAAAACGAGATCATTCACATGGAAAACAACAATCAACAAACATAAATATGTTTTTTAGATAAATTGAAAAACCTTCATTATTTTGAAAAACCTTCATTCGTTTAGTTTGATTCATTCACTAAAAGTCAAGACCTTGTACCTGGAACAAATATTTAAAAACAGATTATCCACAATTCAAATGAAACTAAACATCAATCAGAAATGGTAATAAAGTCTGCAACCCAATAAATTAGGAAAATCTATATGCTACTCTATTCATTCATTCACTCATCAATAAATTAGGAAATTCTATCTGCTAGTCTGCAACAGATTATGGCCTATTTTCGCATAATACTTCACTTAATCCTTAATTCCTTATTTGCAATACCCTTCCCCTATCCCTAATGGTAGTCCTGTTCTTGAAAACGGATGTGGATCCGGATCCACCTTGACCCGGTTCAGATCCGACTCGTTGCTATCCCTAATGGTGGATGTAGCCTCATTAACGGTGAACAACCTTAAATCATAGTGTTAATATTTACATTATAAAATCACTTTAATACTTGTATATAACCATGTTTTATGAGTATACCTTCAAGGCTTCAAGCCATGATCATTAACCATTCTTGCTACCTTTAGGCCGACACATCCACATTCGTTTAGGCTACTTTAACATCATGTAATAAACAAATATTTGTTCACCCTTGAGACCAAGGTTGTTAGGATCGGGATTCTACGTAGGATCGTTGAGGGGGTACGATCGAAATCGGTGGAATCGGATCGTAGGATCGTGTGATCCTACAATATGCATTAATATGCTTTAAATAACTAATTTTCAATTGTATTTGTTCTTTTCTAAAGTTTTAAGGATTAAATTAACATAGATTTGACTTCCACTATTAAGTTTTGTAAAAGAATACCTTTAATAATTATTTTTAAAATGCGAATCAAGAAAAACTTGAATTTTAGTCATATTGATATAATTGTTTAGATATATACATATATACACATAAGTAAAATCTAGATTATAGGAAATTTTTGTACGATTGAAATTACCCTTGTAGGATTGGATCGTAAGATTGTAGGATCGTAGAATTGTGTTATGATCCTACCACTTAAATCCAAGAGCTATGTAGGATCGTACGATTCTACCAACATTAAAATCCTACTCACGATCCGAATCGGTGGCCGAATTTTGGATCGTAGGATCGTAAAATCGTTGATTAGGATCGAGATTCTGATAACCATGCTTGAGACCCACAAGTAAAATCTCATGGCTTGGTGAGTATTGTTCTTTTTTTTTTTTTTGAAGTTTGGTGAGTATTGTTTTGTTAACTAGATAATCGTATATTTATCAAATTCATATATTAAAAAATATTAATAATAATTCATAATTTTAATGGTCTATAAGTGATGATATATTTTTATGTATCATCATCATCGTATATAGTATATCCTACTCATAGAAATACTATAGTTAGGGTCTGAGGGAAATGTGTTTTTATATATTGTGCTTAATTAAAAATCAGTTTTTGGAACTTTTCATTTGTTTCTTAAAAAAATGTTTTGTATTGAAATCCACCCAAATGGAATAATGCTGTAGTTTTACATCTCAAACTTTATGCGCAAGAAAAAGTAAGATATATTTTATATAGACTTGATTGACACTTTTTCGGTCACACTAACTTAGTAGTATTAAATATTTTTGAATCATTGTACTTGATTGTACTTGTCAAGTAAAATTATTTACTATATTTTAATACGTTTTAACATTAATGCACTCTAAAATAGAATGAACCAAATTCATATAAGACTTTCTCTCGATCAACTATGTATAATATGTTGATATCATACAATCTATTAATTTTAATGTATTTTAGAAAAAGGGCAAATTGAATGTGAGTATGACATTTGTCTTTTTTTTCATTGGATGGTGTTAATGGAATTGATTTATTTGCATTTTTTAACTTTTCATATTTACACGTTCGTTTTTTAATTTTGGAAAAATTTATACATTAATAAATGCAATAAATCATAATTATTCCAATTACACTGTTATATATGAATGTATAATTTAGAAACTTATACTGAGAAATAGATGAAAATGAAAATACACAGGTAGAAAATTATATTGCAAAATAAATTACTTTCATTACAATTATACTGCAATTCATTAATTTTTAGAAGTACATAATTGTTCTTTTTTCCAGCAATAGTTATTAAAAGTTTATGACATAAATTCATTAATTGATTATTAAATTCAGTCATTACATTGTCAGACTACCATAATAATAATTTTGAATTTTAGGAAAAATGTATTTAAATATTGAATCAAATGATAATTATGAAAACAAATAAATTAATGCAAAAAAATCAACCAACTTCAGTCAGTGTGTAGGCAATCAGACTATCTGAGCTACCAAATTTAGCGCAATAAAAATCAATCAACTAAAAATATTGTCTAAAGGTAAAGGTAATGGTAAAGGACTTTCTCGGTATCCCGCACAAGGTAGGATCCAAGTGGAGTTTTTTTTTCTTTTTTCTTGAAAGATGCGGACAAATCATACCCATACCCCCAAAGAGGGAGTAAAGAGAGATGCACGCAGTCAAGAAACCCCCCAATTGATACCTGCGCCTAGTAAAATATTGTCTGCTTTTTGTAATTTAATTATCCTTTATGAAAATAAAAATGTATAAACACTTTCATGGATGAAATTACAATATGAATAGCCCCATATGACCTCAATTGTTTGCTCATACTAATTCTCTTCTCTAAATTTTTAGTGTTGTTTAATAATATTTTATAGAATAACTATTAGTTTAATTACATTCGAGAAATTCACGGTGAGATGGGAATATGGAATATTAATGATTATTAATAAAAGTCAAGGATAAACAGTATCTCAAGTTGGTCTATTCCTACCTTAATATGTTTTTAATCATGAATAATTTTACGACGCCATTTCTAGAGTGACTAGAAGGAAAACACGAAGAAGTCTCAGATACGACAAGGATGGTGAAATCTGTTATCATACTAAGAATGTAATATATTGATGTGTTTCAAAACCTATAAACTTTTGAATAACAATGTACATTGGGATTCTTTATATTTAATTCTTTTAATTACAATATATATGTGTAAATACTTATTACCCACCTTCATATAAAATTTATATTAGTCTAAAATTTCATTAAAATATTAACATAATTAAAAATCCGTGAATTGCACGGGTTTTTATACTAATATAAGAAATGTCATCAACATATTTGTCGTGCAGGGTGTGTCATAATTATTGGCTTGTTTGTACTTTGTAGTATCTTATACTTCTATTTTGTAAAGATTGATGGGGGTTTTGATTTCTCTTCACCTTAATAAGATATGCAAATGTTCCAATAAAAAGGTTGTTGTAGATACGAGTGAGTACTATAGCATCTAAAATTAACTAGGCGGATAATGCCTACGTACTCATAAAGGTTGTAGATTAACCCCACAAATTAACACAAGTCATTTCGGACAAATTTTAATTATACGGTACACCATAAGGCAAGTCATCGAGTGCCTTGCGCCATAAGGGTACCCTCTAGGAAGTCCCCATAGAGTATGTACTGGTTTATTAGCATGAAGAAAGGTTAAAAGAAGCGATCACGGACCACAAATACCGTTCTACACTTGTTTTTCAATCCTTTTTTTCAATCGAATGTCGAAAAAGATAACCTAAACGTTAAACGAGCAAATCAAGGATTCAATGACTTGAACCCATCAACCATGACGCCAACATGGATCGTTCTGTCTTTCTGCTAACGTATTGAAGTATTAGATTGCATAAACAATATTCGGTTTGAATGAGAAGCACAATATGACTTGATTAGTAAGATCAAAACTGAAACTGCATCTCAGAAGAGTAGCCGAGTTCCTCTAGGTGAGCAGCCATAGCTTTGTTCATTGGTGGAGGGCCGCACCTCAAGATCTATACATTCCATTATTGAACGTTAAGGTTCGTTGTTTGATATAGGGGAAACTGTACAGAAGTTTTAGTCATCGGGAAAAATTGAGGATCAGGAGAAGCTAGAAATGAGTTATACCTGGATATCGGACGCAGGCGCGGGACAGTGTTCTTTGATCATTTCCTTGCTTACAAATCCAACACCACCTTTCCATCCTTCAGGGGGCTGTAATGTGGACATTGTAGACCAAAAAGGTAAGCCATGAGTTGGTCTAGGTGAGAGGAAAACCATAACATTGATAACATAACCTTTCAATCAGATGGAATCGAAGGTTCCATTTATTAAGATAGTAATGAAAAATAGTTCCGTATGTAAAAGATGCATGACGATATGGTTTATATAATGGCAAACCAAGTTTAGAAAACTCAGCAGATTAGATGAGAATAAACTATCACACCAAAAAAGTCCAGAACGAACCAGAGCAGACAACCTACATCAGACTTGAGCACATAAAGTTCAATATACCAAATTACCTTATTTTGGCTAGATGTAGAGGTGTTCATTCGGGTCATCGGACTGATTGCGGCCTTAGGGGTTAGGTGTTTCGAATCGGTTTGAAATTGGGTTTTGTGTCCTTTTTTTTACATAATTGTAAGTTATTTTTGAAGTCGGGTCAAATTGGGTTTTATTACATGGTCGGGTAAATTTTGGGTCATCGGGTTTGTTTTGAACACCTCTAACTGAATGGAACAGAGCCTGATACTGTCAAATTTTATCCAGGCCAGTCTATATTATCAACTAAATGAGGAAAATGGGTGACCAGGTTCAATTCAGGTTTATCTGCTAGGGTCGTATGTGGGTATGTAATCAATTAGATTTACCATTATTAGTCGCATTGATTTATGACTCGTCTTGGGTTATTTCGCATACGGGTCATGTAATTTCGATGAAGTTCAGGATTGGGTTTGGCTATTGGGTATCGTATTACTCATGATTCGTGAGCACAGAACTTGTGGTAGAGGGATATTGATGAATGGAGCATGTGAGACTAAGCATAATATTCAAGTTATGGCATTAAATACATTTCAAAGTGATAAGACCATTTCATTTGCATAAGTACGAGGAAATGAAAGCACTTAGAATGATAGATGTTACCAACCTGATTAAGGACATAGTAGATACTGAAACGATCAGGATAATTTTCAGCAAGCCCATCCAATTCTTCCTGCAAATTCAGAATTTCTAAAGATCAATGAAACTGTCAACAGCACACTCAGAATGGTAGGTAAGATTGGCTTCGTTTTTGGGATACCCCAACTACCACCTTTTTGGTGGACCCTATCCCACTCTTAATATTTTTGCCCAACCAAGTGGGACAACTCAAATGAATTGGAGGGGAGTATCTTTTAAGACGTTCACGAGGAATTATTAACTTAAAAATAGAAACTTTACTTGATACACAGTGGCTCTCAACTAAGAAGTGATGACATGAAACAACAAAAATTGACGAAACTAAAGAATGAGTCAAAATGTTGAGGTTGATCGAGCTTGACCCACTTTTTTTGATTTTTTCAAGTCGGCATTTTGGGTAAGAAAAGATCTAATTTCAGGTTAAACCCACTGGTATTTGATCAGGTTTCCAGTTGATGTGGTTTGGATAAAAAGTCGATATCATTAGGTTAAGAGGCGACTTTAGTTCACCAAGAATTATAACTTATTTAATCTAATTAATTATGTTGGGTAGTATGATAGAGAAGAACCCAAACATGCTCTTAGGATTAGTCATGGAATAATATTCATGGTACACAAACTTGAACAATGATCGGGTGATGTACACCTTAAGGAGCAAGGCTTCAGTCAGCCTATAACAAGTATAAGGAGAATTGGGGCCAAAGGATGCATTGAGAGGCGATGAATGAAGACAATACTCTGCTGCTAAGTAATGCTCGAATGAGCACCTTTGTTGTTCGAAGTTTTTTGAAGCCTCATTGTGTAATTCGTGCCATACCCTTGACTTGCCTTTAAATGCATAATGACCTAGGATATTGTCAGTTAGCCAAAGTCTCATTATTTCTCCTTAATGACGTTTAAGCCTCTCTTTTCCAAAATCACTACTCCATTGTAATTCCTATAAAGTTTGAGCTTTGTCCTTTAAACACATAATCAATACAACTCTAGCTACGATTAGATGTAGCCTAAGTTGGGTGAACCACATAATGCTTGTGTTATTGTTCTTTATGCTTTGTTATTGCTCAATTCATCTTTCTTTATACTTGTTTACTTCATTGATTGCATCATAAACTACCCTTCCTTTCCTCAACTCTCCTACGTGTATTTGACGCTTCTGCACGGTATTGCACCAAATGTTTAAAACATGTTTACTAAGCATGGTATCATAAAATGTATAGTAAGTACATTAGTACCTTTTATGGATTTATCATCTATTTCTTTCCTAGTATGATTGATAACGGAATTAGTCTAAAACTCTAAATGTGACAAGAATTTGGAAGGAAAATGTTATTTGTCTTCCTCTCCCTTTCTTTCTGCTAATCAAACAAGGGAGACTCCTTTCTCATGTCCTCTACTTTCTTCTCTTTCCCTCCTTTCCCATTCCATTCTTTACCTTTCCTTTCTAAATTCTTATCCATACAAACTCTATGTGGCTTTAATGGTAGCTGATAGGTGGCAATAAACCTTTGTCCTTTAAACACATAATCAATACAACTCTAGCTACAGGTAGATGCCTAAGTTGGATGAGCCACATAATGCTTGTGTTATTGTTGTTTATGCTTTGTTATTGCTCAATTCATCTTTCTTTGGATACTTGTTTTCTTCAATGATTACACCATAAACAACCCTTCCTTTCCTTAACTTTCCTTCGTGTATTTGACGCTTTTGCATCGGTAGAGCACCAATTTTTAAATATGTTTACTTAGCATGCTACCAAAAAGGTATAGTAAGTACCTTAGTACCTTTTATGGATTTATCATCTATTTCTTTCCAATTATATTTGACGATCCATCATAAAACTAAAACATATTGACAATACTTTCAACAAAACAACACTTGGAATAACAATGATAATATATACAAATTATTCAATTTTCAAGACAATGAAAATATGCAAAATATTTACCATAAAAGAATGCTTAGATGATTCAAATTAGTATAATTGTGTTGATGTTATACAAACACTTGCTAATTACCTTCAGAAGAATATCTTCAAATGTCACATTGGCATATATCAAATGTACTTTTGTTTTGTCTTTTGGGTTCTCCAATATGGCTCTTGCCACCTGTATCACACAACAAGAGAATTGAAAGTGTCTCATCAAAACAAAATTTATTTCCAAATAAACAGTAAGGAACATCTAGTTTGGAAAAAGTGAGCATGAACAAGTACTTGAAACATTGGAGTGATTCCAGATCCTCCAGCAAGCATTCCAAAGGCTCTAACTTGACCAGGCTGGTATCTAAATCGTCCCTATGAAGATGAAAAAGAATAAAAAGTTCAAGAGCTTTGTCAATGTTGTGTTTTTATAATACGTTAGTAGCATAGCACAAAAAAGGTACTTCAGCCAAGACATTTTACAAAGATTAAAGAACACACCTTAGGTCCCTTTACAGCAAGATAGTCACCAACACGCATCTCCCGAAAATGATGAGACATTCTTCCTTGTGGATACATCTACATATGACAAAACCAAACACAACATTAGCGCTGAGATTATGTAAACAAAAGCCGCAACACATTATATTATATAGTACGAAAAATGGAGAGTGTAATAAACTGTTAGGAAAAGTCATAGCATGCCTTGATGACTAACTCAAAACGTCCAACATCTGAGTCCAATGTCGTTGGAGTGTATGGTTTAATAACTTCTTCGCCTTGACTATCCTTTCCCCTGTTTTGAACACATAAGTATCAGATTATACAACAAAAGAAAACAATTGGTGTTACACTAAGCTAAGTTTGAACAAGACTACGTAGACATTGTACTAATACAACAGTGTGCTAGGAATTAGGATAGGTGGGTTCAGAGCCAAAGGGGTATAGGAACCAATTTCGTTGGGTAGAATAAAGATTATCCCATTAATCCGTGATTAATCAAGCAAAAATTTCTAGAGGCTTTTTTTTTCCTAGCAAATAAAGCATCAATGTATTCCCAAGATCGCATACATGGCAGTCCATCAACATACGGGGGGATTACAATCTCCATTTTACAAGCAGTACCGTTTTCCTTCTGACTTTTGGCAATTTTGAAAGGATTACATTCCTTAAAAAGGGAAATATACCCTTTTCAATTATTCATCCTTTTCCATGTTCATCTCAATATTCATCCCCTCAATCCATGAATCCATCTCTTCATCCCAATGTCATTAAGTGGCCCATCTAAGCGGGGTTTGGGAGGGTTTTTGTATAGAACTTTACCCTTATGCTAGCAATCCAACACATTCAATCAACCAAGCAATCCATTCCATTACCCTAGTTTCGGGTAAGTCATAGCAAAGAGGTTGTTTCCAATTTATCATCCCATCAATGGAAAATTTTCTTCTCAACCATACTATCTTCATAAATGACTAGTGTTTCATACTTGTTATCAAATTTGGTAGGTCAAACTAAGCCTAAACAATCAAACCATTGAGAAAAATACATGGGTAATGTAGCATCAGCCAAAATCTATTGAAACTCAAAAAAAAAAAAGCAAAGAAAAATGTAGAATAAATACCTGCAACTTATGTGTTGACCAATGGGAAGACCCAAAACAGAAGTAGGAGTAGGAAGTTCAAATGTAAACTTAGCCACATTATGACTGATCTGGGTGCGTTTAACAAGCTTAAATTCTTTGAAATTCTCAGGATCCAAACAAACTAAAAAGAGCAAATGGGGATTATGAAAAACAACAATCATTATAAAATACAGATTCACAAGAGAAATCCAAAAGTCAAATACAAAACAAACCTTTGGGTTTCTTCTTACTGGAGAGGAATACGAGAGCTGTTGCAATAACAGCAATAACTGCTACAGCAATGGCTATCATTTGCATATCTGGAGATTCCAAGAAATCCATTGTTTTTTTTTTTTTTTTTTGTTTTGGATGAAGAAAGATAGGTAAGAAATTTATAAGGGAAGAATGTAGTTGGGTAATCGAATTGGGGATTAGGGATTAGGTAGAAATGGATCAACAATGAAGAGTTATTGAAGCATTATGGTTATGGGATTCGGATTTGAATCCTTGGATCTTTGTCTTAACTCTCACCTACCCTGGTTAGGTATTGAGTTACTCTCCACTGCCTGGTGCCCACGAGGGATTTATCATCCCAATTTTCATACAACTAAATTCTTTTCTATGTTTGTCATAATTTGACTTTTTTTTTTAAATGTTGTCATAATTTGACTTTATACAAGTAAATTATTTTTTCCCTTTTCTATTACTTGTTGTTTCTTTTATTGTTTTCTGGTCGTTTATTTTTTGACACATTTTTCAAAGTAAATTTTAATTTTCAATATTTTTGACTATATGTAGTAAAATTATAAAAAATACAAATCAAAAAAGTATACATTAAGATGAATCTAACAAGATCTCACGTTGATATATTTTATCTTTTAAATATGTGTCAAGAATTTAATTAAATGCTTCTCTCTTAAGGGTCAAGAATTTAATAAGGAGTAATAAATGTTAAGGAATCATCTCAACCAAAAGCTTAAGCTGATGGTTGAGGCCCCAGAATATGTTATATACTCTAACACGCCCCCTCACACGAAAGTCCTTTGAGCTAGAAGTGTGGATGCAACACGGGCTCTCCTCATACCTGGTGCTACGTATTCCACTTAAATGAGGGGTTGTTGAGATTCGAACCCGTGACCTCTTGTCACGTTGGCTCTGATACCATGTTAAGGAACCATCTCAACCAAAAGCTTAAACTGATGGTTGAGGCCCCAAAATATGTTATATACTCTAACAATAAATGAGGGAGAAAAATTTCATGGCATTTTAAGTGCCTGGATTGGATTTATATTTTTCATGGATTAAATCAGTACTCTTTAACACGGGATAAATATTTGTCTTTTAGGAAACCCCAAGGTAAACATTTCTCCCTGAAATATTATGAATACTATTCACTCAATCTAATGTCTGTGTCTCTTTTCCTTTCAATAACTCACTTTATTATAATTTTTTCTCTCCTCCACCACCATTAGATGATGTGACTTTGAAAATTAGAGGTGGCCATGTAAATATACCAAACCACATGTTGTAATTCTCAAGTAGATATTCTCCCACTTAACTCCTTCCCATGTAATGAGTTTCCTAGGATATTTTCATCTCTGAATTTTACCTTGATTCCAAGCAAGTTCTAAAGGTGAAATATTCCAAATGGGAAAAACATCGGAGAACAGAGGGGGTATATATTAGAAAAAAGGAAAAAAAATGTCAAAAAGTACATAATAAAAAATTTTTTTAAAAAAACACTTAACAATTTTTTTTTCTTGTCCGAAGAATATTAACTAACGTTATCCTTCAATAGACCATCAAATATAATAGTTGACTGGTCAAAATCGAAAATTCTTCTTCTTCACTCTAATTTCTTTCCCAATTCAATCTCCTCACTATCTTCTTCCTAAACCGTTTACTCAAAATCAAAATTAAATTGAAAAATAACATTGATGATGAGGAAAAAAAATTTTGATTTTGACAAGTCAACCGTTATATTTGACAGTCAACTGAAAAAAAACATTACTTGGTACTTAGGTATTTTTTGGCAAAATTTTTTAACAAGATACTTTTTGGAAAAAAAAATTTATTAGGTACTTTTTGACAATTTTCTCTAGAAAAAATGCACTATTATTCATCACTTTCAACGTGTGATTAGTTTTTAATATATTAGTTTAAACATAATTAAGTGGGATCTTGTTTGATTCGTTTCTGAAACAAGTTGAAAGGAGTCTTGGTAATGCAAGCAAGCTCTTCTTGGTAAGCTTGTTATATATATATATATATATATATATATATATATATATATATATATATATATATATATATATATATATATATATATATATATATATATATATATATATATATATATATATATATATATATATATATATATATATATATATATATATATATATATATATATATATATATATATATATATATGTATATATATATATATATATGTATATATATATATATATATATATATATATATATATATATATATATATATATATATATATATATATATATATATATATATATATATATATATATATATATATATATATATATATATATATATATATATATATATATATATATATAGATATATATATAGATATATATATAGGATCAAATGAGAAGGGGTCTCAAAATGAGAAGGGTGAGAAGTAATCTGAAGCGTTCATTTTTTTAGATCAATGGATAGATTTAATTTGTTCATTTTTTAAGTTGCACGCGGTTCAATTGGTAGTATTAACCAATTTCTTTAATACTGAACCGGTTCAATATATCATTTTTTAAAGATACTATGTTCTTAGAAACAGATACTATGTTATGAAAAAAGGTTACTATGATTATGTATAGTTACTGTCTTCTCTTAATCTTATACAGAATATAGTATATTTTAAACTGAACATAGTAACCTTTAATCATAACATAGTATCATATTCTAAAAACATAGTAACCTTTAATTATGACATAAAAATGGAGAAGAAGAAGAAAGATGAAGCAGTGATTGTGGTTTTCATCCGTTAGATTTTCATAAGATCAATGGCTATAAATCCTTCTCATCCTTCTCATTTTGAGACCCCTTCTCATTGTATCCCTCCCCTATATATATATATATATATATATATATATATATATATATATATATATATATATATATATATATATTGAAGCAAAAGAGGTATACATATTGAAGCAAAAGAGATACATATCATCTTATAGGGTGTACATATTTTTTGTGAAGAAAAAAGTTCATATTATTTACAAAAATGCCATCTGAATATGTACCCCTTTTAAGCTATTATGTGCCCTTTTTAACAAATTTCTAATTATTTACGAAACTGCCACCCAAATATGTACTCCATTTGAGCTATTATATACCCCTGTTTTCAGTTTTCACCATTTTAATTGGTTTTCACACGATCCAAATCCTATATATATATATATATACCTTTAATTATGACATAAAAATGGAGAAGAAGAAGAAAGATGAAGCAGTGATTGTGGTTTTCATCCGTTAGATTTTCATAAGATCAATGGCTATAAATCCTTCTCATCCTTCTCATTTTGAGACCCCTTCTCATTGTATCCCTCCCCTATATATATATATATATATATATATATATATATATATATATATATATATATATATATATATATATATATATATATATATATATATATATATATATATATTGAAGCAAAAGAGGTATACATATTGAAGCAAAAGAGATACATATCATCTTATAGGGTGTACATATTTTTTGTGAAGAAAAAAGTTCATATTATTTACAAAAATGCCATCTGAATATGTACCCCTTTTAAGCTATTATGTGCCCTTTTTAACAAATTTCTAATTATTTACGAAACTGCCACCCAAATATGTACTCCATTTGAGCTATTATATACCCCTGTTTTCAGTTTTCACCATTTTAATTGGTTTTCACACGATCCAAATCCTATATATATATATATATATATATATATATATATATATATATATATATATATATATATATATATATATCATCATCATCATACCCAGTGTTCCCGCACATAGATACTCTATGGCCAGGGTCTGGGGAAGGAAGGTCGACGGCGTCTCATACCCATAAGGAGAGGGCGGTCATAAGAGTCCTTCGGCTCTAGAGGAGTCTTCAAGGATAGGACCTGCAAAAATCCGAAAACCTGCATCTTACACCTACGTTAGCCAAGCATAGGGATTAAAAAAAAAAAAAAAAAAAAAAAAAAAAATCTTTAAGCGATATAGGTAAAAAAGGAAGTGAAAAGCGATGACAAAAGTCACAGAACAGTATCAAACTAGTCTAGTAATCTAGGACGTGAATAAGGCGCCGCCATGTGGCTCTATCCCTGGTCAGGTCCTTAGAGAGGTGTAGTTCGAGCAGGTCGCTGTTAATCTGCTCCTCCCACGTCCTCTTAGGTCTTCCCCGGCTTCTCTTGCCCTCCACTATGATGCGTTCGACCCTTCTCACTGGGGCGTCATGGGTGCTTCTCTGCACATGCCCAAACCATCTGAGCCTGTTCTCCCGCATCTTTGCAGAGAGAGGTGCAACCCCTAACTTTTCCCTAAACTCCTGATTTCTAATCCTGTCCATCCTTGTCTTACCACACATCCATCTCAGCATGCGCATCTCTGTTACATCCATTCTCTGCTCGAAAGCCTTCTTTACAGGCCAACACTCCGTTCCGTACAACAAAGCCGGCCTAATCGCTACGCGGTAGAATTTCCCTTTAAGTCTATTAGGAAATCTTTTATCACAAAGCACCCCAGTCGCTGCTCTCCACTTGAGCCAACCTGTCTGTATACGGTTAGCAACGTCACCCTCAATCTCCCCATTGTTCTGAATTATTGAACCCAAATATTTGAACTTGGACGTGCATGCAACAGCTTCTCCCCTAATGGACACCTCTGGCTCCCCTATCGATTCTATCCCACTAAAGTTACATCGCATGTATTCAGTCTTCGAGCGACTTATGCGCATCCCCTTGCCCTCCAAGGCTTCCCTCCATTCCTCCAATTTACCATTAGCCTCCTCCTTAGTTTCTGCAGCCAATACTATATCATCGGCAAAAAGCATACACCATGGTACGGTTTCCCAGATGGATTTTGAGATTTCATCCATAATTACCGCAAAGAGGAAAGGACTAAGTGCTGATCCCTGATGTAGGCCCACTCTAATACTGAAAGACTCTGTTAGCCCCACCGGTGTCTGAATGTTGGTCAAAACTCCATCATACATGTCCTGTATTACCTCAATATATCTTGATGAAATACCTCTTTTCTTGAGGCTATCCCAAACGATGCTTCGTGGTATGCTATCATATGCTTTCTCCAGGTCGATGAACACGAGATGCAAATCCTTCTTTCGCTCCCGATACTTTTCCATCAGCCTCCTCAAAATATGAATCGCCTCAGTAGTTGATCTCCCCGGCATGAAACCAAACTGGTTCTCCCTAATCACCGTCTCCCGTCTAATTCTTTTCTCAATAACTCTTTCCCGCAGTTTCATAGTGTGGCTTAGGAGTTTGATACCCCTATAGTTCCCGCATTCCTGTGCATAAAAAAAATAAGATGCATATCTAATTTACAATGATACCCCTATATATAATATTTATAAAAAAACAATTTGTAAAGGTTGTTGAATACACTAATATTTACAATTCTCAACTGAAATTAAGATGCATATCTAATTTACTATTTATTAAATTTAAAAGTTTTGAATATCTGTTCATAGTCCGAAAATCAATTTTTTCCCAATCTTTAAAAAATAAGTTTGATTAAAGAAAGCAACTGAAGTGAAGTGAAGTTAAGTATTACAATTTTTTTAAAAAAAACCAAAAAATCTTAAAGTCGGATATCATATATTCGATCCATATTAAATTGAATATTTAATTTTTTGGAGCGAAATCAAGATCATAATTTCCATTATCTAAGAAACCGAAAATCTAAATTTTTGGATATAGATCAATCCAATATTCAATTTAGAATGCTCGTAATGGTAACTATTATATATATATATATATATATATATATATATATATATATATATATATATATATATATATATATATATATATATATATATATATATATATATATATATATATATATATATATATATATATATATATATATATATATATATATATATATATATTTTGTCAAATAATTTGAAATATATACCAAAAGAAGGCAAAAACATACACAAGCCCGGGCTAGAAATTAACTCCACCCGAGACCAACCAAAAACGCTAACACCCTTACAAAAAGGCGAGTGCTAGCCCAAAAAACCCCAAAAACCTACCTAGATACAAGCATATCTAACATCCTACTGTTTACCCTCCCAGCTATTCTAAACAATATACATCCAAAAGTATCCTTCACTGTAAATGTGTGGTTGTCGAAGATTGTTTTGTTTCTTTGCATCCAGATATTGTAGATCATTTCGGTCCACACACCCACTATCAGTTTTGCCCGGTCAGTCTTCTTTTTATTGAGCTTGTTCATCTGCAGAATCTCGGCCTGAAAATTAGGAGCATCAAGGCTGCGAGGAAGAAAGTGGAAAGCACGCGATTTAACTTCCTGCGCAAAGGAACAGTCGAAGAAAAGATGTTGGGCCGATTCAGGGCCCCCCCTGCATAGAGGACAAGTGTTGTCTGGAATATTAGCCCATTTCTCCATCCGGTCTTTAGTTGCTAATCTGTCTTGAATAGCTAACCAAGTGATGAATCTGGCGCTTGGGCTAGCTACATTCTTAACCATAATGTTCCCCCAAGGGACCCGAGGAGCGTCTGCTATCAGCCGATCATAGATCTTTCCAATTCTGAAGTCGTTGCCCTTAGTAATATTCTCCCATCCCTCAAGTTTCTCAACGAGCTCTCTCTGCTTGAGGATCTTCTTGAAAATCCACGAGGCGTGAATTGAGGCACGAATCTCGTGGATCTCCTGGTTTTTCATATAGTAACTGTGGACCCACTTGACCCAAAGGTTCTCCTTTTTGCGCGCGACATTCCATAGGTGCTTGAGAATAGCTGCTTTGTTCCAGATATATATGTCTCTGAGGTTTAAACCTCCCTTAGAACACGGCAAAACTAACTGTCTCCAGGGAACTGCAGCTTTCCTTGAGATCCCCTCTTTCCCTGTCCAGATGAACGATCTACAAATACTCTACAAATACTCTGCATTATTATATACGATATTATATATATATATATATATATATATATATATATATATATATATATATATATATATATATATATATATATATATATATATATATATATATATATATATATATATATATATATATATATATATATATATATATATATATATACACACACACACACACTAGTGAAAATTTTTTTTTCCTCTTAATTCTTGTATACATTCCTTATGAGAACAATTTTAAAGAACAAAGAGGTAGTAATTATCGTATATAATAATGAGTTATTTCGAGTGGAGTCCAATCATGCTTAATTTCAGTTACTTGATCACCATACAGGAGTTAACCCAACATCTATACCAAATCTGAAAAATTAAAATAAATAAGATTTTAAATTAAAAAAAGTAATGGAATAATACCCTATTCAAACTATATCCAAAATTAAGCGTCAAATTCCCAAAGCTGAGGTCTGGAGCTGTTCGCACTTAGTAACTGCGAACAGCTGGGTTTGACTTTTTGACCTGTTCGCAGTTACTAAGTGCGAACAGGTATGCGGGTTTTTTTAAAACAGATTCTCCCTTCCTGTAATCATTTGCCCCAATTCGAAAAAACCCTAATGCTAAAAAACGACACTTTCTCCCTCTAAAACCCCTCTTAAACTACCTTGCCTCCATCAATTCTTTCATTCCAAATCTAATTTAGCACTTCAAATCTAGTCTGGAATAGTCTAGCTTGCTCAAAGGTAATTTTTTTTTTTATTTTTTCACTTATTTTCGTTTTTTTAGGGTTATGTTAAAGTTTGTTTGAAATACTCCAATGTAGGTTAATACTTCAATCAACTCTCTTTTAAAGCATCCACATTTGATCAAGGTAATGTCTAATTGTTCTAACATCTCTATTTTGTTGGTTGATTATGTGTTGGTGATGATGAGCTTAATATTTATTCAAACACTAAAACTTGGCCGAGACCGTCTCAAGGTGAGACGGCCCAATATCGCGGCCCAATATCTTAAAATAGTCAATTGTCCTCTTAAAGTATTCAGTTGTCGTCTTAAGATAGTCATTTGTCCTCTTAAAGTATCCAGTTGTCATCTTAAGATATTCATTTTTCATCTTAAAGTAATCAATTGTGCTCTTAACATACTCAATTGTCCTCTTAAAAAAATTGATGTACAAGTTGTATATGATTTCACAAATAATGGTATTGAATCAAATTATATGTTTGATTTTCTATTCCATCTCCAATTTCATTAGTACTCTTTTCAGTTATCTTGTTAACTTCATCAATTGTTGCCTTATATAGTGTTTCTACCACCTTTCTTGCTTCTTCATTGTCTCCATGTAAGTGTGGAACATCATGCATGTTGTCATCACTATATTCATCAAACCAGACGCTGTTAAGAATCAAACTGAGGGTATTATCAATGAAACTGAGTGTGTTAAGCAAAAAACTTTATTGGACAATTGATACATTTAGTCTTTAAATTGATTGTAATGGAGAACTGAACATTTTAACTATGAAATTGAATGTGTTAAGATAGTAATTTAATTAAGTAGTTATGCGTTTGATAATTGAGTGTGTTAAGACAATTGATCCATTCAGTTTAATTAAGAACTTATGCGTTTGATAACTGAGTGTGTTAAGCAAAAAACTGAGTGTGTTAAGCAAAAAACTTCAATGTATTTTGATAATTGAGTGTGTTAAGACAATTGATCCATTCAGTTTAATTAAGAACTTTATGCGTTTGATAACTGAGTGTGTTAAGCAAACAACTGAGTGTGTTAAGCAAAAAACTTCATTGTATTTTGATAATTGAGTGTGTTAAGACAATTGATCCATTCAGTTTTATTAAGAACTTATGCGTTTGATAATTGAGTGTGTTAAGTAAAAAACTGAGTGTGTTAAGCAAAAAACTTCAATGTATAAAAGCTCAATTGATCATACCTTTGTTGTCTGCGTCGTCTTCATCATACATCTCCATCGTCAAAATCACCATTAACATCTTCATCATGAAGAAATTCTGAAAAATTGTTAAGAATATGGCTTTCACATATAGATCGTTCATCTTGAAATCGAATCAAGAAATCACCTTCAATTTGTGTTCTTGATTCTTCTAATCTCATTTCAATTGCAAATGCATTCATTAAATCATCTATTTTAGCCATTCTTGAAACGAAAATGAAGAAATTTGCAGAGATTGTGATGAAAGTGAGAGAAATTGATTAGTTGTAGTTTATTTAGGGAAGTTTCTTAATTTTGGAATACCGCATGTGGAGGAAGTTTCTGAAATTTGGACCGGCTATGGGAGGAAGTTTTTTAAATTTTGGAAGTTTATGTTTTAAAAGAGGAAGTTTATATATTGCATTGATAGCTCCCTCCAGATTCCCGCCTCTTGCTGTCTTGGGCTGGGCCGTCTCACCGTGAGACGGTCTCGGCCAAGACCAGCTGTTATTCAAATGAAAATACATAATTGATGTTGTTGTTGAAAATACACAATTTAAAATACTTTTTTGAATTATATGAACTTATTAAGTACTTAATTTAGAATTTTATTAGAATTGTTGATGATGTTGTTGTTGGGAATTTAGGATAATGTTTGTGTTGATGTATAATTATATTACTAGAATTTAGGATGTTGTTGGGAATTGTTGATGATGTTGATTATGTTTGTATTGATGTAGAAATGGCGTCACTTCGTGTGACTATTGTGTGTTTTTGGAATGGTTCTATTCGAGAAAGTAGTGGGAATGTTGAGTATGTTGGTGGTAGACGCAAGTTGTTTGCGTGCAAATCAAACATGGAATTGAATGACTTTAAGCGTCTTATAAGTTATAGGATTGATTTGGATCCCACTAAATTTACCGTTGATATAAGTTTCAAGTATTTCATGAGTGGACAATACACAGTCCTTTCGGTTGAGGATGAGTACGCTTTAGATGCTATGTGGGAGCATTCAAAGAAGACCGATTCTTTAGAAATCTATGCGGAAGTAGTTCCCTTAGGTAATGTGGTTGATTCTATTCCTAATCCTACTCCTACAACTATGTCTATATCCACTCAAGATCCGTTCAATCCTTCCCCTTCTTGTACTCCTTCTCAACCCCCTCCGAATCAAGTTTCAAATGATGAAGTAGTAAACTTAGGAGATATGAATGATGGTTTTGAGAGTAATGAGCTTGATGATGATCCATCTGAGGATGATGTGGATGTGGATGAGGATGCCCTAGCAAATGACATGACTTAAGGAAATATTCCTCTAATTGTTCCCCCTACACCCTATGCTAAATGTCCACCTGTAGATGAGCATGAGGAGGACAACTCATGGAGGACTTGGGCTTGTGATACTACTTACACTGAAGAAGGGGAGTTGGAGAAGGGTATGAGGTTTGATAATAAGGAAGCTTTGTTGGAAGCTATAAGAGTTTATCATATTCGTAGAAATGTGGAGTATAGAACGGAGACCTCAAACCAATCCGTCCTAACCTTGAAATGTAAGCGGGGTTGTGAGTGGAGACTTAGGGCTAGGATTGATACATATACATCTTCATGGGTTATTGTTGCGTACAAGGGGAAGCATGGGTCTTGTGTTCAGGTTAGTGACACTGTATCGGTTGGACACATTCACTTGACATCCTCTGTCATTAACAATGTGATTAGAAATTGTGTTGCTAAAGACCCATCAATTAAGGTATCTGTAGTTCGTCAGATGGTTAAAGATCGTTTTGGTATTGAAGTGAACTACAAGCGAGCGTGGTGTGCTAAGCAACAAGCATTGATGTCCATTTATGGGTCTTGGGAAGGTTCTTACACTCTCCTTCCTCAATTTTTAAAAGCTTTGCAACATTCGAACCCGGGCTTGGTAGTTGATTGGTTCTTTAAGGAAGACAATGAGATGGGTGTTTATAGACGACCTAATATTAGAACCTTCCAATGGGTCTTTTGGGCGTTTAAACCTTGCATTAATGGCTTCAATCATTGTAAACCTCTCATTGCCATTGATGGTACACACTTGTATGGTAAGTATCGTCATACTTTATTGACTGCCATTGCCCAAGATGGTAACAAGGGAATATTTCCATTAGCTTTTGCCTTAGTTGAGAAGGAGTGTATAGCTGCGTGGTCGTGGTTCATGGCTTGTATACGTAAGCATGTGACACAAAGGTGTGGTTTATGCGTCATTTCTGATAGACACGCTGGTATTTTAGCCACCATGGAAGAGCGGGAGTGGCAACCACCTTATGCGTATCATAGGTTTTGCTTACGCCACTTGCTTAGCAACTTTAATCGTGCTATGGGTAATGTTCAAATGAAGAAGTTGTTTGGTAGAACTGCTGAGCAAAGGCAACAATCTAAGTTAATGAATGGCCTAAAGGCAATTGCAACTGCTAAACGAGAGGCCGTTTTTTGGATTAATGATGTAGGAGATATGTCCAAGTGGTCGTTATGTCATGATGGAGGGCATAGGTATGGCGTTACTAACACCAATTTAGCTGAAGTTTTCAATTATGTGTTGAAGGGTGTTCGTTTCTTACCTTTGACCACACTTGTTGAATTCACCTTCTATCGGATAAATGATTATTTTGTTCAAAGACGGCAACTTGCTAGTTCTTGGTTACTTGGAGGACATAAGTACACATCGCATGCCACCAAGATTATCACTAGAAACACCGAGAAGGCGAACTTTCATGAGATTGTTGCTTTTGACTATTATAGAGGTGTTTTTGAAGTTAAGACTGGAAGGGGAAACAAAGGTTCTTCAAAGGGGGGTAAGATTCAAACAGTGGACTTGCAACAAAGAAAGTGCACTTGTAACAAACTGGAGATATACCACCTTCCCTGTTCACATTTGCTTGCTGTTTGCATGAAACGACACTTATCATATGAGCGATTTGTGGATCCGTGTTACACTTCTCAAAGTTATGCAATCACATACGAACCTTGTTTCAACCCAATGCTTAATAAGAGATCATGGCCTGAGTATAGAGGTTTTGAAGTTAGACATGATCCCGATCAAATTCGTGGCAAAGAAAGGCCTAAGTCTAAGAGGATTGCCAATGAGATGGATGAAGGCAGAAGGAATCGTAGTAGTTGTCGTCGTTGTGGGAATGAAGGCCATAATACTAGAACTTGTAACGCCAGGTAATTTACTATACTTGACATTACTGGACGACCCCTGGGAGCGCATTGCCGAGTACAGCTGGGGCTCCGTGGCCTTGGCGTACTTATACAGGAGGCTATGTGGTGCGTCCAAGAAGGGCGTCCGAGAGATCGCGGGACCGCTGACCATATTACAGGTAATGTTAAATATCCTTTTTTTATAATGTATATCTCCTATTTATCACTAATATGTACTAACATAACTTGTATTTACAGCTGTGGGCGTGGGAGCACATTTTGATCGGCCAGCGTTACAGATCGGTTGGTCGTGAAGAGTTTGCTCCTCCTCAGCAACCCCCACCAGATGTCGCCTATGGTTCACGGTGGAATTTTGCGCGCCGAACGCGCAAACATACTGGCACCGGCTTGGGGTTCTACCGAGATCAGTTAGACCTTCTACGACCAAATCAGGTAAATATTTAACTAATCACTATAGTTATTTCAAAGATGTGATGTTTACTCAATCAATAATGTTCATATATTGTAGTTTGTATGGGATCCGTACCCGGCCGATGCCTACGCAGCTGTCCCTGATCACTCGGGGATTGTGTCGGGTGCGTGAAGGGATTCTGTACCACTCATATGCTTCGACATTGTCGAAGTCCATCTGCCAGAGCGCGTTCTGCGCCAATATGGGTTGGTGCAGAACATCCCTCCACCTTGTGACACCGAGCCGCAGCTGCACCTCATCTCCCGTAAGAACCAGGCCACGACTAACTGGGCGGAGATCCACGGGCGGCACATCGCCCTTTGGGATCGACGACTGGATTTTCTAGCCCAAGGTGCGTCGATTCATTCTGTCGGGACACCGACCACACCTGATTATATGCAGTGGTTCCTCTCCATCACACGCCGATGGATGACACCACGTGGCGTCACTGAGGCAGCCCAGTACACTCCTGCTGCGCCGACGATGACTCAGTTTGTAAGTCTTCATTTACGTTCTATTTATTTAGTTGTCGATTTCATATTGTAATACTACATTAACTAAGCTCTTCATTTACATTTCCAGGCACAAGGTGTGGCAGCCGTTATCCGGACTACTCATGAGGAGCCGGTCCAAGAGATTGCGCAGGGTGTGCTCCTTGGCACGCAGTTCCAGCACTTCATACCGGAAGTTGCTGCGTGCTCATCATCTTCTGCGCGTGCAGATCATCTGGAGGAGATGGACTTGTCCTACAGAGCTGACGATGCGGGGCCATCTCAACCAACTCAGCCATCTCAGTCATCCCATTATCAGTCCCCTCAATCTACCTAATCTACGCCCAAGCGCGTCTTACTACCGTAGGAGAAATAGGAGACGACCCAATTTGGATACGGTAGATGAGTCATCGTGATTTGATTGTGTATTTTACTACGAATGTTTCAAACATGTATATATTTGTTTGTATGTTTTAAACATATGTATATATATTAGTTGTATGTTTTATTTAGCTTATAATGATCTCTAAGTTTGATTTAGCTTATAATGTTTTGAAATTGAAACCATATGAAACAAAAACAACTCAATAATTAGAGAAAATGATGCCGAAAGTTCAACATGATTTCATTCATAATGATCAATCATACATAGTTTGTTAATGAACTACTACAATTACAATCTAGATTTCCTTCTTAAACTTATTCAAAATCCTCTTGGTTTCTTCACTTCTACGAGCCTTATCACTCGCTTCCCTCTTCATGTTATTTATCTCCTTTCTAAGCTCTTGATTCTCCTTATGAAGCCTAACAATGACTTTTCTTTGCCATTCGGTGCCCTCCGGATCAACCCACCTAAAGTAGGTGCATCCTATGGTCAAGTCATCTTTGCATAGTGGACAAGCAACTTATTGACGCCCGGGATACGTATCGCTCCAATCACGACCAAATTCGACTTCATAACCACAATAACAAGTCTCTTCCATGGGCAATGAATCTATCATTAACACAAACATATAAGTTAAACACATCAACATAAATCAATAATAACATTAATAAAATGAATGAAACTTACCTAAGCAAAAGGATTATAGCTTTGAGAATATGTAATGAATCAAGATTTAGGGTATATTTATAGAGAAATTGAAATAACGGTTAGTTGGACCATACAACGACTAGTTTAAAAGTTCAAAAAAAGGAAACAGAGTTGTTCGCACTTAGTAAGTGCGAACAGCCCTGTTGCCTTTTTTGAACTTTCTCCCTCTGTTCGCATTTAGTAAATGCGAACAGCTCCAAACCTGTGCCCAAAGCTAGCAGCTGCTTAGTTTTTAGAATAGTTTGATTTGGGTATTGTTTCATTACTTTTTTTGATTGAAACTCCTATCCTTTTCAAATTTTCTACCAAATCCTGATCTGAGAAACCCAACGGGTGAGGGGGTGACCATTAGGTTTTCATTCGGGTTATCGCATTTATTTTGGGTTAGACGTTTCGAGTAAGTTCAAATTTGGGTCTTGTATCCACATTGATTTTTATATAATTTAAATTCATTTTAAAGGTAAGTCAAGTCGAATTTGGTTACAAGATCGGATAAATATCGGATTGTCGGATTTGTTTTAAACACGTGACAATTGCCATAGCACAGAAGCAGAAGCTGCTCACCGTCGTTCCACACCATCCTCATTATGTTTTACAGAGTCAAAAACAATAGAAGATCAAATTCAGCTCAAAGGAAGGATGCCTTAGAAGTTTTTATTGGTTTTAAATCATACACCAGCTGACCAGCATGAATACAGGAACTGAACAGGAAAAATGGATAAATTGCCTATATTAATTTTGAAAATTGAATATCATCACAAAAAGAAACACCCATTTACAGTATCACAATGAAGATTGACTACCCCGAGCTGCTAATTCTTCCAACTGTTTTCCGTCAAGGCTTGATACAAGCTCCATCGGAATAAACAGCTCCGAGAAGCTTTCAGATTCTGTCTCGCTAATATTATGTAATGACTCAAGCTGTTTAGCTTCCGAATCTGCTGCTTCAGCCTCCGCAAGAAGTACATTAGCTTCTTCAATATCACCCAGCTCTAAAGCAGCTGATCTTTCACATGAAACAGCAGCAGAAATAAGGCGTAGCCTCTGAAATCTGGCGACTGCTGCCTCTTTTTCCTTGGACGATACAAGTTCTTCAAACTCGTGCAATTTCTTGAGAGTTTCATCAATCCTCTCCTCAATTTTTCCCAGTTTTATCGTTGATTCTTCCATCTCTGACAGCAAAGTTTCCTTCTCAGCCATCAAAGATTTAGCTTCCGAGGCTATACGTGCGGCTTCTTTAAAGTTTCTGGCAGATGCAGCGACTTTCTTCTCTGCTTCAAGCTCTGGCACCCTTTTTTCTATGAAGAGCATTCTTTGTTTCATAGAAGCGCCTTCCTGCTGGACGCTTGATTTTGTGGTGGATAATTCCTACAGCGAGAGCAGTCACACGGGTCAGTAAAAACATCATATAATAAATTCACAACATTCTGGCATTACTAATAGAAAAGGAGCTAGCAGCTATGAGATAGTAAATTCTGCAGCCAACATGAACCTAATATCCATTTCAACATCCAGCTAAATAACTCACCCAATTAGTGTCTCGGCCCTCGTGAAAAAGAACACTCTTTTATTGAAAATCATTTTACGTATTGCCAATGTACATCATGAGAAACACAAGCAGAAAGAAATTGATCAAATTTATTTCGTTCCACAGTTGTCAAAATTCATTAAGATAGGTCAAAAATACTACTAAGCATTGTAAATTCTCAGTTCAATTATCTCTTATCTAGTACCACTAAGGCGAGTCTCAACTCAAAAACTAGCTATGTTCAGTAAAGTATAGCCACACTATTGCATCTATCTTGCCGTCCTTCTTATTCCCCTGCAAATGCAGCACTCTTTGCCTAATTTAGCCCTTTTGTTATTGTGCTCCATTGCTCAAAGCATTTTTCTTTGATTATCACTTACTAAAGCCCTCATTTTGCTGAACGTGACTAATACACCTACTGATTTCCAGAGATTTGTAGGAAAAACGGGATGATCACTGTTAGCACTTCATAGAATAAGAAACCTCCATCATGAAGTCAACACATACCATTTCACTGAGAAAAGGAAGTCACACAACTATATCAAGAGGGAAAACAAACTTGATTCTTCTGTGTTACCACATTAGATATCCATCACATGCAACTAAAAGTTGCCAATAATAAAACAAGACATAAAAATGATATAGAAAACCAATGGAGCAATTAGAAAACAGTAGTAACTATCAGGTTACCACTAGCCACCAAATAGCAAGTAGCGTAGAGCAGTAGACAGCTCAGGTAAAATCTCAAGGGACATTGTTAAACAAGTAAAACAAACCAAATTTGTCTGTACTAAATAGAAAAAGCTAAACTCAGACAAAGTTGTTAAGAACTCAACTACCTGCAGGTCAACTCTTGCAACAGAAATCTCCTGTTTGAGCATTTGAGTATCAGCCACAATTTTTTCCTCAGTCTTGGCAAGCCTTAACTTTTCTTTTCTAACTTTCAAGACAGAAGAAACTAAAGCTTTCCTGAATTTAAGGTTATCTTGGTATGCTTTAGCGTCCTCTTCACAATCCATTGCAAGCCTTTTAAGTTCTTTCCCTCGGCTCTTTCCTTGAGAAAGAAGGTCATCAATTTCTTCTTTCTTTTTAAATAAATCTTGACATTCTAAGTCCACTTGGGAGAGACATCCTTGCAACTTCTCAAACTTGGAATCAATTTCTGTTTGTACATCCTTGTAATGTGCAGTCACTTCAGCAATTCTTTTGTCAGCGGCTTCAATTTTAGAGTTGTTTTCAGCTATCTCCGCCTCTTTTTTCTGCACCAAACGCAAAAGTTCTTCTAACTCTTGCGTCAATATTTCTTTTTCCTTACAAAGGACATCTTTTTCCTTGACATCATTTTCAACTAAAAGCTCAACCGAATCAGTCAATGTTGAACGAGCTTCCTTTACTAACTGTGATTCAATCTCTATTTCCAACTTTTTTGTCTGCACAGCGTCAATAGACATATACCATTCATCCATTTTCTTTGAAGAACTGACTTCAACATTCTCCAGGATCATGTCAGCTTCTCTTGCAGCATTCTACAAGAAAAAAGTAGCCACGATCAAATATTTTTAAATAAAAGGTCCAAACCAGTACTAATACACATGTCAAAAACATATCTGACCAGACCCAGGTCACCAATTTGCAGAGTTTAACTGAGAATTAAGGCAGTCGGATGAGCTGGTAACAATATTGCTTGTGTGGTTGTTCCTAGACAATAAGCTAGCATGCTCAAGATCAAAATTCGTCCGAACTTAGCACAAAAGTTTCAAGTATAATAACAAAACTCAAAGACAAAGAAAAACTGACTGGCATTCCTGTTTCACCTCCTAAAGAAAGAAGATAAGTGGAACAAGTATTGTCCCATCTTAGCACACATCCTATCTGTCAACCGGATGAGAACAATTTACCCCAAAATACAGTGTACTAGCTTAGAAGTGTATTCACTGCATATGCACTCACCAAATTGATTTTGAGAAAGACTACAGGAAAAGAAATCTAAAAGAATAAATACTTTTAAAAAACAAAAAGCAAGAAACAGTGATATCTTTTGATTTTGCCAAACTCAAATATCCAGAAACACTAAGAGAGACTTCAAGTCTAACAAGAACAATAAGTGGATTTCCTTCAATCCAGATTCCAGACCTTCTTGGATCACAAAGGTCACTCAGTTTATTGATATTATGGCAGCAACATTTTGATACTGGCAATGATTCTTGATGCACATTTTAAACTCCAATTACTAGCATTAACTAGATATCATACTTCATAAGATATCCCGAAGAGTTACGGCTGAATATCCTACACTCATATTTCTACGATTAACTGTAAACCATTAAGCTAAGCTTAGCTGATTTGGTGTTAGTTTCTTTCAATTTGAGCGAAGAACTAGCAGAGAGCAAGCAGTTAATCTGTGGATTTCCCTAGTATTCAAGTAATGACATGTTTATCACTCTTCCTATCCAAAAGTGTTTTATTTTACTGAGAGAAAACTTGAGGAACAAATCAAGTTAATATAACTGATTGTGTTGTACCACACTCTGAGTTCAAATAGCAATTGTTCTGTTAACAGCTAGTAGACTGATTGATAGACTCTAAACCAAAGGTCAATAAAAAAAAAACTATATCAATCCTGCAGAGTTATCCAAATTAAATATATCAGATACATACGATTACTCAGGCAAGGGGGCTAAAGTCTTACACTATGTTCCGATAACATTTTTAGAAGGAAAGGAAGGGAGGGGAGGAAAGGGAAGAGAGGAGAGATTGGTGTGTTTTCCTTCCAAATCTTTCCTATGTTGGACGGAATTACTTTGTTAAATTCATGAAGGAGTTATTCTTTCAATTCCCTTCCCTCCATTTCCTTCCCCTCCATTATTGGTATCAAATGAAGGAAATACAGCCCCTCCATTTCCCTTCCCTTTCTTTCCCTCCATTTCCTCCCATCCAAACGCAGTGTAAATGTTTATATGAGATCATAAGCATACCTCAGAAAAACTTCTTAGCAAAGAGACACATTCTTCCTCAATGGCTATCTGATGTTCCAGTGCTTCCTCCATCTTTGAGTCAATAGCATCACAATCAGATTCAGCGTCTTTAAGTGCATTTAACATGCATTCTTTTTCCTTTTCAGCAGCTGCAAGACTCTCACTGAGGCTGTCTGCCATTTCAAAATCTTCAGCTTCACAGGCTTCTTCAAGCTTCTGTTCAATTTCCTTGAACTTTACGGAAGCTAGTTCAAGATTCTCTAAGGCTTTTCTTCTCCGCCTCCTGGAATCCTTCCTTGCTGCTGATATTGATATAACTCGTTCCCGGGTGTCTCTCAGCTTCTGAGATATTTGAGCCTTAACATGTTCATATTTCCCCTCTACTGAGTCACAACCCACCTTTTGCTCTTCCTTTTCCAGCTCCTTAAGAATAGGCAATGTTTCAGTTTCTGCAGTCGTACACGTAATATTTCCTTCTTCAGGGGATATATCGTCTCGATTAACTTGATAAGAAGGTGATTCTACTACAACATGTGAACCAACATGTATACTTCCATTTTCATGTTTGATTTGACCAGATTCAACTTTATCTTTTATGCCAGGATAGGAAGAAAACGGAATGGATTCTAGATTTTCATTTCCTTTGGCATTTAAATTAGTTGTTACAGACTGCAACATATTCTCGGACCCATATTGTTTATCTATTACTTGAGGTTCATTAGAATGTAGAAGTGGCTCAGGTTCATCAGCAAGATGTGAATCCCTCCCATATCCAATCCTTAAACCAGTTCTTTTCTTTTTTCTAGATGATTGCCGAAACACATTAGTAACCGGAGCTGTTCGTGTTTCAGATATCATTGTGCTTGCTGTCATGACTGAAGTGTCATTTGATGGCATCAATGACTCAGTTTCAGTTGCTACAACATGAGAAGGATCGATAACAGTGAGATCCGAAAAAAGATTCTCGTCAAGCGGTTGAGATGAATCCAAAGATAAATTGACAGTGCTACCACTATTCATAGAAGGAAAAACATCAGATTGAGAATTTGCATCATGGTTTTCTACTGCTTGGGGAGTAAAGAGAACCATTCCTTCAAACAAAGAGTCCATATCATCAATACTGTTATCCTCCATTTTAGTACACAAGGAGTTAACTTCCTCACTGATGTATCCAAAATCACTGCCACAATTCAATCATTCAAATATTGTTGTAGGATGATGAAAACGGTGATTAAACTGTATAGAAATCCCATAAATCAAAGTAAGAAACCATTTCAAAACTCAACAAATCAATTAATAAGCATAAGGCAAGAAGGAAACAAATTTAAAATAGAACACAACTTCATTAAAATCGCAGCAAATACCCAAAACCTAATCCAACTTGCTTATTGTTTGCATCATAATTCAATACTCACGATCAATACAAATTATTCCATTAAGCGATAATAATCGATACAATCAAATTACTATTTTGCAACAACAGAATATCAGATCAGAATAGACAGTATTGTTGCATCCAAAAATGAAGTAGCCTTCATTTTTTTGTTTCAAATCATGTAATAACAGTATGAGCATCAATGAATGAACTACAAAATTCGATAAATGTCATAATTACATTGAAACTGAAGATTCAGAGATAGAAAAAGTGGGTTATGGTTATTATACTTGTAATAAAGTATAAACAGATTTAAGATGAAGAAAGAAGAAGATTTGAATTACCAGTAAAATTGACTAACGCGCAGAATTGAGGCTTAAGATCAAGATCACGATCAAGGATTGAATTAATCGTAAGTCCAAGATATGATCGGGTAATGAACTTGAATCTAGGCGACCTGAATTTAAGAGATTCATTCATAGACCAAAGATTTCTAAGACGTTGGAGTATTTGGGGAAGAGCTTACCTTTCTGTCGCTGTGGAAACTTTGTTAGTCACTCCCGTGTTACAGTGTTCTTTCCGTTTGGAATATTTAATTTGATGGAGAAATTTAATTAAGGTTTTTGAGATATATATAGAAGATAAAATATATTCACATGAGATTTTGTTGGATTTTTTAATATATATTTTTTTTATTATATATTTTTTATAATTTTTCATGATGTGTATTGAAAGATATTAAGACTCAAAATTTGCTTACCTTCAGAAAAATAGACCTAAGATTTGCTTTGAAAATTGTGCAAAAAGATAACTGGAATAACATAAAAGAACTGAGGTAGTATTTTTTAGGGGAAAAAAATGATTATTAAACTTTTTAATTTTAATATGAAGGGGGAGAGATAAGTGGAAATCGGATTCAAAATTTTGTAAAAAAGGTGGTACTTGAAGATAAGACCCGATACTTACATTTATTTTTAAAACAATAATCACAATTTCTTGCATGAGATGGTCCACTCTCATGTATGGGTTTAATAGCACAATTAGTATGAATTATTAGCATATGAGCTCTTTGTTATGAGATTATCTCACTAAGATATGGTCTCCTCACAACAGCTGATGAAAAATAATAAAAGGAACACAAATTCTTGCGAGAGACGGTCTCTTTGAAAGATCAACTCTACTTGGGTCGACCCATAAAAGAAATTATAGAGTAAGAGTAAACGTTAAGCTTTAAAGAATTGGATCTGAGAGGCGTCTCTCAAAAAGACAATCTCTCAGGAAACCCAACATTAAGTTTTTGTGGTTGTACAAAAAGCCGGGTTTTGAGGTAGGCACGGTCTGCAAATGCCTTGGCCGAAAATCTAAGGGGCCCAAAGTATATATAAATAGTTTGATATGAAAATAAAAACTTAACTAAACCAACATCAACAAATCTTCTGTGAGACGGTCGCATATGTGCGAGCACTCACACAGGTCTATCCCATAATTTAAAGATTTCATTTTAAAGTTTGAATTGGACATTTTCGACCTTGAAATAGGCATTTTAAATCTTGGATTTGACAAACTTTAAACCATTGAATGACATTCTAAGTCTTGAAATGGATATTTTACAGTTGGAGTAGGAAGGTAAAATATAAAATTAAACGAATTAGAATTGACATTTTAAGCGGTGGAATTGATGTTTTAAGGTTGAAATCGATACTTCGATAGCTTAAAAATTGAATTAAGCCTACGGAGAAGGAAAATTGAGGCTTAGAGTAGGGGTTTTAAGTATTAGATTTGTCTTTTAAGTCTTGAAAAGAGTTTTTTAAGGCTTGAAAATCAACAAGTGTTAAAAGATTTTTGTTCCACGCGTGAGACGGCCGCATACAAGTTTTTGTTAGCCTACATACCTAGTTTCAAGCGTAAATGTCGTTTGCCGCATACTTTCTAACTTTTCACCTTTTCTTCTTGCTCCTCCTCACTTTCTTAATTAATTTTTCATGACCATTCATCTAAGCTCTTTAGAGTACTTTTCAATCTCTTTTATTATCATCAGTTATTCTCATTTTCCAAATAAACTTATATGTAAATATGTCTCTAACATCACGAATTTAGAACTCCTAATCTTCAAAACAACGGTTAATTGCATATACAACTAAAATGTAGAAAGTATATGTGGCTATTGACAAACAATTGAACACTTAAATCGACCATCGGTTCCTACCACTATGGCTGCGGGTTTCCTCCTTCACTTTTCGCTGGTATTGCTTTTTCTCTCGAATATCTTTGAATTTGAATTCCTATTCCAAATCTATCGTTTTGATTGTTCTTTGTGTTACTATCTAAAATTTTAATCATATTAGGATTTTTGATAGATATTTAATTAATTCAAATTTATACTTATTTAGAAATGGTTCGAAGTGAATTAAAGTAAAAGATATTTGTGTTACACTGATGACTTAGTGGCTGAGATTAGGAGTGTTAGATTATTCATCTTATTTACATATTACTTTTTCTCTAGTAAATGATTATCTTTATTATTTTCAATTTTAGAAATTATATTTCATTCCATTTATATGTTATTGTCCTTCTAATCTTTGGTTTACCTTCAGCTAGATCTTCATTTGGTATTATATTTTAGGAAAATTTGATTTTAAACATATGAACTTTGCCCCATTTGCTTCTAAACGTTCGAACTTTCGATTAATATCTAAAGGCATGAACTTTGGGGGAGGTATTCCCAAAAAGATACAACCGTTTTTTTTAACCATTTTTAACCCTTTGT
This sequence comes from Amaranthus palmeri, assembly GCA_019776075.1. Lineage (NCBI taxonomy): Eukaryota > Viridiplantae > Streptophyta > Magnoliopsida > Caryophyllales > Amaranthaceae > Amaranthus > Amaranthus palmeri. Next base: position 360,419 of record JAAKBH010000055.1, on the reverse strand, counting down.
AACCGGTTACGAAGCTGCATCATGTTCTTCAATGACTTCTTCTTCTTCAAGCTTGAGAAGCTCTAACTCACACAACATTCTTCTTCAAGAGGCATCAATGTTCTTCAATGGCTTCTTCTCAAATGGTAAATGATAATTGAAGAACCCAGATTTGTTTCTTTTACCATGAAAATTGAAGAACCCTAACTGAAGAACCCAAATTAGGTAGATAATTGAAGCTTTAACTCACACAACATTCTTCTCAAATGGTAAAGTATTTGAAATAGCAGTGTACCGTTTCCAGATTTGTTTCTTTTACCATGAAAATTGAAGAACAAATCAACCCAAATGAAAACCCACAAATTTCTACCCAAATTGAAGAACAAATGAAGAACAAATCAACCCAAATGAAGAACCCAGAAAATTGAAGAACAAATCAACCCAAATGAAGAACAAATCAACAAATTGAAGAACAAGAAAAAAAATTTTGAAGAACAAATCAAACCAAATGAAAACCCACAAATCAACCCAAATTGAAGAACAAATGAAGAACAAATCAACCCAAATGAAGAACTCAGAAAATCAACCCACAAATCAATCCAAAAAAAATCCAGAAAATTAGTATCAAAATCAACCCACAAATTTCTACCCAAATGAAGAATTTCAATCAACTACAAAGATTTTTATAATTGGTGGAATTTGTAGAAAATCGAGAAGGAGAAGAGAACCAGATACTTTGGTGAAGATGAAATGGTGAAGATGAAGATGGTGAAGAAGTAACCGTTTCATCCGGTTAAAAGCCATCCATATATTTTTGGGAATACACCCCCCAAAGTTCATGCCTTTAGATATTAGTCGAAAGTTCGAACGTTTAGAAGCAAATGGGGCAAAGTTCATACGTTTAAAATCAAATTTTCCTATATTTTATTTTTTGTCTATGTTATGGTAATTTGGTATTATATTATATTTGTTGTGGAAATAGTGAATAAGAAATTGCACTCCAAGTCCATTTGCATTAACACTTGCATACAACACATAAGAGTCCTAATATTTTCTTTTAGAAGTTATTGGGAAGAAGATTTGCTACTAGTTTAGAAATTACTAAAAGTATTGCACTGAAATGAGTGTAGAAGCAAATGATATCTCTAACTGTGGTATAGTTAGAAAAAGACAATTTGATGAAATTAATAAGGATGAACAAATTCAATTACCAAATGATATATTTAGAATTTAGTACTTTTTTGTTGTTGTAGACATACCAATCTCTTCTTTGCATACATATTTGAGCAATTGCAGACATTTGAAAATTATTTTGGAGTTTTGTTTATTTAAATAATTTGAAAGCATTTAATGATAATGAATTGAGAAACTTTTATGCTAATTTCACTCCACATTTTCTCATGTTGATTCGTCTGATGTTGCTTTTGATAATTTTATTCTGAATTAAAAATTTTGCAAATGATGCAACTAAATGTTTTCTAGTATATATATGGATTGTGGATCTCTATCTAGATGCTAATTTCTTATTGAAATATTATTAACTTTGCCTATAACTGACATCAACAAAAAGACGTTTTTTAAAGCTAAAACTGATTAAAACTTACTTGAGATTTTAAATGTCACAAGTGAGGTTGAATGGTTTGGCCATATAATCAATTGAAAAAGATTTACTAGTAAAAATTGATATATATAGATGTTATGATTAATGATTTTGCTTCCCGAAATGTTTGTATAGTTTTTGTAATTTTTTTTGCTTTATCTTTTTTTTTTTTGAGAAATTTTTTTTGCTTTATCTTTTTTTTTTTGAGAAATTTTTTTTGCTTTATCTTTGTAGGTCATGATACAAGGAGGCGATTACTCTAGGATTGATGGGGTTGGTGAAGATTGTAGAAAAATTATTGTATTTTTGCTTTAGTGCTTGTTTTGAAGACATTTTGTACTCCCTCTATTCTTTTAAGTTTGTCCGCATTACTATAACGAGCAGTTTCATAAGTTTGTTCTATTTAGAATACTTTCCTACTTTGGAAAGTTTTATCTTCCATATACTTTCTTTATTCCTCATTTAACCTTCATTTCTCTCTCATAATACCAATACAATTATTAATTCACACCACTATTTTAATAAAATAATACCCACTATCTACAAAGATTCCACCTTTCTTAATAAAATAATACCCACTATCTACAAAGATTCCATCTTTCTTAATAAAATAATATTCGCTATCTACAAAATTCCACTTTTCTTAATTTGTGTGAAATCTTCAAATAGGACAATCAAAAAAGAACGGAGGAAATATTACTTTGTGAATAATATGTATTTTATGTGAATTTTCAATATTTTCGTGATTTATAATTATATTTTGAAATATTATAGAAAAAGCCTGTTTTTTTTATATTTTTCCTAAAACCCATAAAATGTCAACAATGACACTGATCGTATAGTTTTGATTTTGGTATGTTTCCTTCATGATAAAGGGTGTTCAATGTTCATGACTCATGACCCATAACTCATGAATTTTAGAATTTAACAAGACATAAGCTAAGTTAAACCCACTAATATGGTGGATACTCGGGGTAGGGTTTTGAATGACTCTGGGGTACAAGTTGGTAGGGTTATGGAGGTTGCTGCTGAGAATGGAGATTCGCCTGACTTATCTCTAGTTTGTTCTCTTAAGGGTGATAATGCTGTTGAGGCTGTGGGATGTCAGAAGGTTTTGATTAATGAGGTCCTTTTGAATGTGGAGGAGAGAGGAGATATAAATGAGGGGAATGTGGGTGTTTTCTACACGACAAATGATGATGCTGACTCAAGGAGAGTGGAGGCTGATGCAGGAGTGAACAAACAAGTGGGTCCTGATATTGAGGCTACTTGTCCTTCCCTGGGACACGTGCCACATGTGGGGAATGCTGTAACACGTGCTGGTGACTTGGGATCCGAACCTGATTCGATTCCTATTTATCCTACAGAGGCTACCTCGTCTTCTGGAAATTTCACTTTTAATACAGGTTCTCTTGAGGGGACCACTAGAAGAGTTGTGAAAGTAAAACGTAAAGGGGGCTCTAGATCTGCTACAAAGGGTGTTTCTAAACCGAATTTCTCTCATGTTGCCCAGCTGGAACCTTCACCAGATTTTCTATCAAAAAGGAAGCTCTGGGATGCTGATACTGAGATGGTGGACTGTGAAGGTGAACAGAAACGGTCTTGCTCTGGTACAGGAATCTTTTTGTGCTCTGAAAATCAAGTAGCGGAGGTTGGTAATGGCCAACCCCGCAAACAAAAATGAAAATTTTCAGTTGGAACTTTCGAGGGATTGGCAACCCCTTGACAGTTAGAGCTCTCCAAGATTGGTGTTGGAGAGAGAGGCCTAACTTGGTCTTTATCATGGAGACCATGGTTGATAAGTGTAGGTTGGAGGGAATCAGGAATAAATGTGGCTTCACTGAAGGAGTCTGTTTTGATAGCAATGGTAACTCAGGTGGTTTGGGGCTGTGGTGGAAGGATTTGGCAGTCTCTATTGTTTCTTTTTCCGATCATCACATACTTGTGGAGGTTAGGGAGGAATGGCGCGATGGTAGAGTTTGGTTTGCATGTGGTATCTATGGATGGCCGGAGAGACAACACAAAAGCAAAACCTGGGATCTTATGAGGAATATTAGGTCTTCAGTACAGGGCCCTATTATTCTTTTTGGAGACTTCAACGAGATTATGTGGGAGTGTGAGAAGGAAGGTGGAAACGTAAGATCAGAGAATGATATGGGGGCGTTCCGTAGCTGTTTGGATGGTTGTGGGTTGGCGGACTTGGGGTTTAGGGGAAGTGCCTTCACTTGGAGTCGGGGCTCTCAACCTTCAACGTTGATACGGGAAAGATTGGATAGATTTATGGCAGATGTGGAATGGCAAGGTATTTTCCCTTCTTTTGAAGTGCGTCATTTTCCCATTTATCGGTCGGATCATGCTCCTATCATGCTGAGTACCTTTAGTTCGCGGGATGACAATGATGGTAAAAAATTGTTTCGTTTCGAGAGCCTTTGGTTATCAAATGAGGAATGCAAGCAGGTGGTTAGTAGTGCTTGGAACGAACTACTGGGGGAAGGTATTGACTTCAGGATTGAGAATTGTGCCTCTAAATTAACTGACTGGGCAGAATGGACCTTTGGGGCGCTTAGAAGACAAATTCGTGAGGCAGAAAGAAAGCTAAAGGCAGCTCAACGTAGCAATCCGAATGCTCGTATGCTATCTACATGTAAATCTCTTGCGGAACATCTAGATAGTCTGCATAATATGGAAGAATCTTATTGGCATCTTCGGTCCAGAGCAAATGAGCTCCGTGATGGGGACAAAAACTCAAAATATTTTCACCATAAGGCAACCTCGCGCAGAAGGTGTAATACTATCAAGGGCCTCTATGATGAAGAGGGGAATTGGGTAACAAATAAGGTTGACTTGGAGCGACTCATCACTGCTTACTACGACAAGCTTTTTGCGACCAGCTCTCCCACTGGATTTTCGGCTGCCCTGGATGGTATTGATGTGGTGATTTCTGATGAGATGAATGCTATGCTGGACAAGGAACCAATTGCGGAGGAGATTCGTTCAGCTGTGTTTCAAATGCACCCGACAAAAGCCCCAGGTACTGATGGTTTTCATGCCTTATTTTTTCAGAAGTTTTGGGATGTTGTTGGGGGTGATGTGGTTGTTATGGTTATTAAATGGTGGAGGGGGTTTCTCGATCTCTAAAATGTGAATAAAACCTGCATATCCCTTATACCGAAATGTAATGAGCCAAAACACTTAACTGATTTTAGACCTATTAGCTGCTGCAATGTTATATATAAAATAGTGTCTAAAATGATGGCGAATCGGCTCAAAGGCTTACTTGATCGTATCATTTCCGTCAACCAAAGTGCTTTCATTCTGGGTCGTTTGATTACAGATAATGCTCTATTGGCCTTTGAGGCCTTCCATGCCATGAAACGCAGACATAACGGCAGGAATAATTCTCTCGCACTGAAGCTTGACATGAGTAAGGCATACGACCGTATTGAATGGGGCTTTTTGGAGCGAATAATGTTGAAGATGGGCTTTAATGATGGATGGGTGCGTCGTATTATGAGTTGTATTACCAGTGTTTCTTTCTCCTTCAAAATCAATGGCAGTATTCGTGGGAATGTCGTTCCGACTAGGGGTCTCAGACAAGGTGATCCTATCTCACCATATCTCTTCATTTTGTGTGCGGAAGCTTTTTCATCTTTGATTACACATGCTGTTTCTCGGAGGGCAATTCATGGTTTCCAAATTTGTAGAGGGGCTCCCACTTTATCTCATCTTTTCTTTGCAGATGACAGCATACTTTTCGCTAGAGCTACTGTTAGTGAATGCTCGGAACTAGCTAATATTATTAACGTGTATGAGAGAGCATCGGGCCAGAAAGTTAATTTTGATAAGACAGAAGTCTCTTTTAGCAAAGGTGTGCCACCCGCAACAAGGAAGGAGATATGTGATTTGCTACAGGTTCGTGAAGTTGAGCGCCACTCGAAGTACCTGGGCTTGCCTACTATTATTGGGAGATCAAAGAAGGTTGTATTCTCTTGCCTCAAGGATCGCATCCTCAAAAAGATCCAAGGGTGGAAGGAGCGTCTTATGTCTAGAGCCGGGAAGGAGGTGTTGATAAAAGCAGTGATTCAGGCGATTCCTTCTTATATGATGAGTATATTTAAAATCTCGGATGGTTTACTCGATGATATTCACTCCATGATGGCGCGTTTTGGTGGGGCTCTACAAGTGATGCGCGGAAAACCCACTGGCACAGCTGGGAGGATTTATGTCGCCCTAAGGGTAATGGAGGCATGGGCTTTCGGGATCTCAAGTGCTTTAATCAAGCTCTCTTAGCGAAGCAAATGTGGAGGCTGCACAACAATGAAAATCCTTTGCTCACGGCTGTTCTTAAGGTACGATACTTTAAGCACACTGACCCTCTTGATGCTCACAGGGGTTTTGACCCTAGCATGTCGTGGCGAAGTATTTGGGGTGCTAAGTCTTTACTTTTGGAAGGACTCAGATGGCGTGTTGGTCGAGGGGATAAAATTCATGTTTTGAGCGAGCGATGGATTATGAATGAGGGTGGTTTTATCACCCCACAGCTACTGGACTCCACAGTAAACAACTGTCGTGTGTGGCATTTTATTAATCACGAGACCAGGGAATGGAAAATAGACTCTTTACAAGCCACTTTCGATGGGCCTACTGTTGCACACATTCTGGAGATTCCTTTAACACCTCATCCAATGGAGGACCGTTTGATTTGGGCTTTATCTAAGAATGGCTTGTATAGTGTGCGCTCTGGATACTGGCTGGGGAGAAGTGCTCAAGCGTCAACTAGGCCCACACCCTCAAATGATGATGTTTGGAGGAAACTTTGGAAACTGAATTGGCCCCCAAAACTTAAGCACTTTCTTTGGAGGGCATGTAAAAACTCGCTTCCAGTAAATGAGGTTCGACACCACCGACATATGGCCCCAAGTCCGGATTGTTCACGGTGCGATAATGGTTCAGAGTCTGTGTGCCACGCCTTATTAGATTGCAGAGCCAGTCAAGATGTGTGGGTTGATCACCCACTGCAATCCATGCTTCAAGATGCTCCCAGGTAGGAACATCAAGTATACAACCAGAAGATTGGGTGTCCAGTGGTAACAAAGGTTACTGCTTTTCAACAGTGGGAGCCTCCGGATGTGGGATGGATTAAGGTGAACTTCGACGCACACGTTGGTTCTAATTTGACCAGAGGTATGGGTGTTGTGTTTAGGGATGCGGATGGACATCCTCTTATTACGGGTACTAGGCGTGCAATGGCCAACTGGAGCGTGCCCATCTCAGAGGCAGCTGCTGCACTCTTTGGGCTGGAAATAGCGCACAGAATGGGTTTTGAAAAGGTCCACCTTGAAGGTGACTCGTTGACGGTGATGCAAGCTATACAATCGAAGGAAGCTGGCCCGAATTATTTTAATGAGCTTATTGCTCATATCAGTGATCTTAGCTCTCGTTTTGTTTGTTTTAGATGTAGTTTTGTACGTAGACATGGTAACACGGCTGCTCATATGATAGCTCGGTGGGATACCGGCGTCGCAAATGAAAAGATATGTATGGAACCGTTTCCCCCAAGTCTCCACACTTTGTTGGAGCTTGATTTGAATTAATATAGCAGCAGGTGATCTTCAAAAAAAAAAGGTAAGTTAAACCTCAATTCAAGGGGTTGTGTTGTATGTTTTGGGAATTGATGGGTTTAAGTATATTTAATTTGACTCATAATAATTCCTAATCGCAACAAAGTTAAATTCTAGAAAATTATTAAGATTTACTCTTTGGTCAATTAATATTCAAAAGGGCCTAAAATTATCATATTCCATAAGGACATCTTTAAACTTCGCAATTCTCATTTATTAACAATCTAATTCAAATTTATTTTCATAAATTCATCATCTTCCATGAGCTCATGCATTCTGTCATAAAATAGTATTACTCAACTAGATAAATTATTTTCATAAATTCTTCGTTCAGACCAAGCAGTTGTAGGAATATAGATGCTTATAGCGAAATTGGAAGAAACTATTTCTTAACACCTAAACTAAATAACATGCATATCATAATATGAATTATCAGATATAGAAGAATATCATACCCTTGATGCGTGAATTTCACGTTATATAATCAGATATGAAATATACCAAAAAGAGATAATAGAACGTCAAATGTCGTTCATAATGTTGGTCCACAAGCATCAAACGAATCACTACGCATGCTAGTGCGGAATAAGAAAAACCCCTTTTCTCATTACTTTTAGGGCCTGTTTGGTTAGTGGTACTAAATGGTGGTAATAGGAATGATTTATAGTGTAAAATTTCATCAAAACTTTCATTTCATTCCCACGGTAATTAAACTTTGATCACAAAAAAATATTTTGTTCACAAATTTCCATTACCATCTAATACCACCTCTCCCAATGGTAATGCATTGGAATGAATTTTATGAACAAAATGAGATGATTGAAGGTTGTCAAGCATGGCCATCAAGGTAGTCATGAGATTTTCAACCAAAATTACACTAGTATTTCATTCCCATTACCGCGGTTTATTACCACTTACCAAACGGGCCGTTAGGTAAAGAATATGAGTATGTAGAAAATACTAGAAATAATAATGCTTAGGAAAAATTACCCAGAATAATACGACCTTTCACCTATTTCCCACGAATAATACGAACTTTCAATTAACCACCAATAATACGAACTTTGACATGTATTTTCCAGTGGTATACCTTACCTGTTTACAACCGGTTCTACAGGTCAAATTATGATCGTTGCTTCTCACAACATGTTGAGGAACATGTTTGCACAACCTTTTTTGGTCTTCCTCAACATGTTGTGAGAAGCAACGGTCATAATTTGACCTGTAGAACCGGTTGTAAACAGGTAATGTATACCACTGGAAAATACATGTCAAAGTTCGTATTATTGGTGGTTAATTGAAAGTTCGTATTATTCTTGGAAAATAGGTGAAAGGTCGTATTATTCTGGGTAATTTTTCCTAATGCTTATAGAAAAGATGAACAAAATGCATTAATTTATACACCATGTATCACCTCTTCATATACCCATTACATGTAACCTTTACATGTATTGATGATGATGAAATAAGTATGTTTTAATTCCTAAATAAAACACACAATTAAACCACTAATAACTCTTCACATTTCAAGTAACACTTATGATGATTAACTACGTGTTTTAATTCACAATTGAACGCATATTCAATCTATGTATAAATCCTCATACTTTAAGTATCCAATGAGCATCTTATGTTCTTGGTGTAAATATTATTCGATCAATTACTTATATGTGTGACCTCATAGGAGCCAACTATAATAGTAATAAACTAATCATACTAGATACAGATCATAGTTGGTTTCTAGCGAAACACTATGACCACCTAAAATAATCGAATGTATTTTATCTCCATAATTCATCCCATTTATAAATAGTAATTACACTTGATCAAAGGACACTAATTTCCTTCAGCAGTTAGGTTCAAAATTTTTTCGCCTGTCTGACCTCGTCAAATTGGTTGCTTCTCTAAGCTCTTCAATTGGAGCCTCTTCAACTCCCTATCCTTCTTCTATGGGTTTCAGGAAAGGGTGACATGTGTCGTCGTTCAACCACAAAGTCAAAGACTTAATTTTTAACTATAAATACGTAAAACTTAGTCTTAGGATAAGTCAAGATTAAACACGAGGAACGATGATTTTCACGACAAAGAAACCTCTATACTGACTACCCAAAATAGCCGAAAATTAGTCAATATAGGTTTATACCGACTATTTTTCAACTATTTAAAACAATTGGAATATACGTAGAAGCCGGATTTCGTAAATTTTATTCTGTTATCAGAGCAAGTCTTTCCTTATGTCTGTAGACACTGATCATTTTTTTTATTACAATTCTTCTCATCAATAAGATTGTTATTCTCTTATGTTTGGAATAATATTTTTTTGATTACATGGCGTAAGCAAGTTAATAAACTTCTTCTTTTTCAAATCAAACTCAAAATCCTGTAAGCATGGGGAAGTCTTACCTGCCAATAGTCTCACCTTTTGGAATTTTTTTAACAATTCAACTCTTGCTTTCAATTTGTTGTCAATGGATCCTTTAAAAAATGATTTACTATATCAGATTACCTTTCATCTTCTTTCTTCTTTATAATAATAATAATAATAGCAATAATAATTCAATCTATTTTCCATTACCTTCCAATAAAGTTGTCACGATCGGATGCTATATAGGATCGAAATCAACTAGTGGGGTCAGATTGTAAGATCGGACAATCCTAAAAATTTGCAGAGTTAACAAGTTGTATAATGTCTATGTTTATTATTTGGTCATTTTCAATATAAAAAGCAATAATAACCCATGCATTTTCTTAAGATTTTGCTTTAATTTTAAAATACATATATATCTTATTTTTTACGTGTCAGTTTTTTCTTTATTCTTATCGAAATGTCAAAATATATATACAGGTTATATACTGCACATAATAATATATTTAGAGCACATACACACAAGGATATAATAAGAAATCATAGTAAGCAAAAAAGAATAAAAATACTAGCAAAACAATTAAAATTAATAGTTTTAAAGATCCTACCAACGATTCTACCAATCCTACCAACAATCCTATTCGATCCTACCAACGATCCTAGCCGATTCTAACGATCCCACCAACGATCCTACTTGATTCAGATTTCACTAACGATCCTAGTCGTTGGGTTCGATTTAGATCGCAGAATTGTACAATTCTACGGCCCAGATCGCAATTTAAACAACAATGGCTGCCAATAATCTCAACTTTAAATGTCTTTAATAATCTAACCTTTGCTTTTTGTTTCTTGCCAATGGACCCTTAAAGAAGCTAAATGAAATTGTTATATTTCCCAACCATATGAAGTTGATCATTGTATAAATAGTAATTGTCTTTATGTATACATCCCATCAACTAGAGCTGTTCAAAAAATCCGACCCGCTTGACTTGACTCGCCCCAGACCCAACTTGTTGAGTTCTTCAGAAAAATAATATAATTCGGTTGGGTACCAGACCTGCCTTAACCGAGTTGGATCATAAGCCACAAAATACATTAAGTCGGGTATCCGCCGACCTGTTATGTATTATCTTTATCAAGTTGAAATTTACACGCTAATATTTTATAATCAGTATATTATAAAAAAAATTCATAATAGTCGTATGTTTTTCGCTTCCCTTTAAAGTGTACTACCCTTTTAAATTAATGGCAAAGAGACATTGAGTATTTTAAAAATTGTGGTTTGATAATAATTTAAAAAATGTGTCGTAGAAATTAAAAGAGTCTTAATATGTATGGATGAGATATGTTGGACTATTATAAATTAGTGATAAAGAGAAATTGAGTATTTAGCGTCTTAAAGGGTCCATTGGCAACGAAATGAAGGTTGGATTATAAATTTTTTTTCAAAAGACGGAATTATTGGCAGATAATGGAAAACGGGTTGAATTATTATAAAGAATAAGAAGATGAAAGATAACCTGATATGCCAGGTAATTTTCTAAAGGGTCCATTGGCAACAAATTGAAAGCAAATGTTGAATTATTAAAAAGATTTCAAAAAGTGGAATTATTAGCACGTTATGGAAAATAGGTTGGATTATTCACAATAATTATTTTTCCTATTTTTAATAGACAATTAAATTTATATTATAATGTCATTACTCTTTATCTTCCACAATTTCACATTCATACTTTTTTATGCGTGTGTTTTCATTTTTGCTATCTTAATTTTAATAATGTTCTTTTTTGAGACCTTTTTTAAATGAGTTTTTTTTTTGAGGCTTAGTAGGCAAATATATGTAGTTAAAAAACACTTAGTTTTTTTTTTCAAAAGGGGTAATTATAGGGAAGCTTCAACTTCCATTTGTTAAAAATAATTTTTGCTATGATTCAAGTTTATTCTAGTATATATGATTTTCAAAATTTTCATTGTTTATCTAGTTTTCATATGATAAATAATTCTCTAGTGTATTGAAAATTTAATTCTTCTAACTCAAAATCCTGACTTCGTCTCTACCTGTAAGTGTATACTGCTTGCACCCTTCACATCAAGAGAATATATTGTTTACCATATTGTTTGATGGGTCAAATTTTTAGAAATGAAAAAGGGCTATGATGATCGATCTAATTTCAATGAACTAGATTTTCTTTATACGTTGATGGATATTTGCGAAGGCCATCTATTGATCCTAAAATCAAAGTTTGGGATCAACATTTTAAAATGTGACTTTGATTTTATAATAAACAATAAATTAAAGTTATAAGTTTGTAGTAGAAAATCAAATTACATATATGACAATCAAGAACCATGCTTATATACACCACCGAGAACTCCGAGAAACCGATCTTTAACATGAACAAAGTAACAAGAAAATTTGGTTGGAACTTGATATTAATTGTAGGCAAGATGCTCTTTCCTAAAACATCATTTCCTCCCTACTACGGTGCATGGAAATAACCCGAAAATATGTTTTGAGATAGAATTAGTACACTAATTTCCGAGCACACGGAAATTAGAATGATATAAGAATAACTTAAAAGGAAAAAGATATGGAAAATAACAAACGAGAATTGCAAGTTCTCAATGGGAAGTGCTAGAGAAGAAAAGAAAATCAGAAATTGCATGCGTCAAATAACATACAAGCCTTCTATATTTATAGAGTAGCCCACACTACTTCACGAAGCAATGTATTACTTCACGAAACACGAGGTCAATTCAAGAACTAAAGTCGCCTTTCAATCAACTCGTTCATCCCAAAGAACATGGTTAAAAATAACCATAATAACTATTGGAAGTTATAATTATAACCAACAAAACAAAACACAACATCGCAAGAAAAATCCCGTACAAAGCAGCCAAGTCGCGAGCCGCGAACTTGCTCACGGGCCGCGACATGCACGTCTGAAAAAACAGTAACTTTTTTGAACATTTTCGCGAATCGTGAATGTCTGTGCGATCCGTGACTTTTATTTTTCCTTAAAATAAGTCTTTTCTTACAACCTTGGGATATACTTAATTAATTTAATTTAATTTATTTAATTTAATTAACATTCTAATAACCATTATACATCTTTAAATTACAACATAACATGATACTTGAATGGTTCATAACTTATTTGAATGAAAAAACTGCATATGAAATGTGAAAATAAAGGCTTGGGCAATCTTGTTCAGCCCAAATGTACTTATTAGGTCTTGCAATATTTCTAAGAAATACTTAAATGAAAGGGTTAACAACAAGACATTTAATCTTATCACTAGTTAAGAGGCGCACTACAATATAACTTACTTTTCGTGGGATATATTTAGCGATATTTAATTTAAATGTCGCTATTTCAAATTTTTGTAGTGTATATAGAGGATTTAGTGACATTTATTAAACCCTTTAGCAGCATATTAAAAAGTCACACTAAATCTTTTAGCGACATAGGATCTAGCGACATTTCTCACAAATGTCACTATAGACTATAGTGACAATTACATATGCCACTAAAGACCAAATTAAGTGTCGCTAAATCACTTTATGGTGGAACTTAAAATAAAAACCAATATATATTACATTGAAAATATGAATCAGTGACATTTTTTAATGTCACTAAATCCAGTGTCGCAAAAAGCTAAATTTGTTGTAGTGGCGTTTAACTGGATGTTCATTTTTGATGTGGTTTGTAACCCGACTATTGAGCTAAAATTCAAAGGATATTCACATGTGAGGGGGTGCTTAAGTACCCATTTATTACACACACGTGAGTTGTCTTACATCGTAAAAAGAAAATAACATAAAACATTTTAAAAACTTGAGGAGTATCTCCAACAGCTACAAATTGGTTTCAGTATTGCCAGTCTCTAGTGCGATGACTGCACTCATATGACTGCCACAGCCCTATCCAACCCATAATATATCTTTACCTACTAACTTTAAGCATTAAAACACTCATTTTTAGACTTAAGATGTACATTTTAAGTTTAAATCCTTAACATTCCTTCTCCAAAGCTTAAGTTTATTTTTAATTAATTGCTCAAAATGTTACAATTTCCATTATAAGGTTTAAATACTCCAAGACTTAAAAGGACTACTCCTTGAATTTAATTAATGTTGTTAATTCCGAGACTCAAAATTCTTATTTCAAGGTTGAAATGCTCCAAACATTAATTTTAATAATTTTTTTTTTTTTTTGTAATTTTTAAAATTTTTTTTAATTTTGGATTGTGTGTAGGTCACACATAAGATCCACTTCTATTATGTGAACCTCGCCTTTTGGGCTTAAAAGAGGGGAGTTGGTATTGCATGAACTTGGGCGATATTTAGTTCATCTTAAAAAAAATTAATAAGTAAAAATCAGTTTTAATCATCAAAAATCAATTAAAATCTATAAAAATTAGTTTCTATATGTAAAAATCAGTTTCAATATGCAAAATTCAATTTCAATCAATTAAAATTAGTTTTGATTAGTAAAAACAATGTTGCTTGATAAAAATCAACTTAATTAGTAAAAATCAGTTGAATCAGTAAAACTCAGTGAACTAAAATTAGTGTACAATATTAGTGTGCATTAAAGCTAAATATAAAGAGTATGAGTAAGAGAATATATCAATTGAAATGGAGAGTAAGAAGTGCACGTGAACTAGTGAATGAAAGATTATTGAATGATGCACACTAAAATGTTATACAATAAGTTCGAAGTAATTTAATCACCCTTCATCTTCATCGTTATTAAAAACAATGAAAATTTTCAACTGAGTGTAAATATCTAAATGTTACTAATATAAGCTTTTACGATCTTACAATTCAAAAAGCTGACGTCAAATGAGACGTCCATTCACCAAAAATGACAAAAAATTTGGCATTGAAAAGCAATCACATTTCAAAGTTAGATTTTTGTCTCCTAAAATTGCTCCACGGGTGGTACAAATACACCTAATTATTGTGTCGGTTCATATCTTAATCATATACTACTTGTCTCATTGTTGCATTTGTTAAAAACGCTCATAATTTTAATCAAATTTAACACACTATATAAAAGGGAGGGTACAATGTTAAAAAAAGTGACATTTAATATTAATAAGTATTATGAAGACAAATTTATCTTTAATATAATGAAATGACTAAATAAGTTAATGACAATGTAAACTTTTACGGCAAATGTACCTATGAAAAGAGAATAATAGTATCACTACCAAAACAAATAACACCTTTATGTAGTTGGTTATTAGCAAGATTGTTAGGATCGGGATTCTAAAAAAGATCGAAATTAAGTTGTGGAATTGGATTGTAGGGTTGGATCGTAGAATCGGACCATTCTACAAATTTGCAGAATTAACAAGTTATTTGTTTTGCCTTAATTTTCTCAAAAACCCATACATTTTCCTAAGATTTTTCTTAAATTTCTAAATACATACATATCTTACTTTATTAATGCCGTTTTTTTCTCTATTCTTAATGAAATGACAAAATATATATGAGATATATACTACACATATTATATTTTAGAGCACATACTCACAAGCATATAACAAACCATAATAAGCAAAAAACTCAAAAAAAAAACCATAATAAGCATAAAAGAACAAAGATACTAGTAAAAAAAATTTTATATAGTAGTTTTGACCGATCCTGTCGTTCCTACCAATCCTACCCACGATCCTTACTGATCCCACCGATTCTATGCATCATCCTAACTGATTTTGATCCTATGCACGATTTTAGTCGTTGGCACCAATTTGGGTTGTAAGATCGTACGATCCTACAATCCAAATCGTGATTTTGATAACCATGGTTATTAGTTTAGTTAACCTAAAAAACTGACTCTCTGCCGACCAATATACTTTGTTGGTTCCAAAGCAGTCGCCAAAAACAACATAGTCGTTATGTAGTTGGTTTCACCTAGAGGTGTTCATTCGGGTCATCGAGTAGATTTCGAGTCGGTTCAAAATCGAGTTTTGTGTTTACATTGGTTTTTACATAATTGTAGATCCATTTTTAAGTCGGGTCAAATCGGGTTCGGTTATATAGTCGGGTGTCTATCGGATCATCGGGTCTATTTTGAACACCTCTAGTTTCACCGACCAAAAGCAACCTAGTAGGCAATTAGTCGATTCTACCGACCAAAAACTTTAGACGTTTTACTGATATTATTCTAAGAATCTTGTTAGTCGGTCAAATTTATCATATACTTCATATATTTATATAATATACCATTTATTTATTATAGGAAAAATTACCTAAAATAATCCAAACTATTCACGATTTTCCTACAATAATCCCAACTATATATTAACCATGAATAGTCCCAACTTTAAGGGGCATTTTCCTAGAGTAAACCCGATGACCGGATGACTTTCTATAGTAAGTTTTATTTTTTTTAAAAAAAAAGATAAATTTTAAAAAAATGTCAAAAAAATGTTAAAAGAATGTTCATAAAAAATTTATAATTTTTTTTATTATTTAGAATTTTTTATGTAAATTTTCAAAAATATTTCTAATTTTAAATTAATAAATAATTTATTTTTTTGGTGAATTACCTACTATAGCAGGTCATCCGGTTACCCAAGTTTACTGTAGGAAAATACCCCTCAAAGTTGGGATTATTCATGGTTAATCAATAGTTGGGATTATTATAGGAAAATTATAAATAGTTTGGATTATTCTAGGTAATTTTTCCTTTATTATATATATTTATATAATGCCTAATTTATCATTAAATTACAATAATAGGTAAATGTTATTTATAAATTATAATAAACATTATATTTTCTTTTATATATCTTAATATATTTATAATTTTAATTATAGTGACAATAAAAAATAACTATAGTTTACGGCATATCCGCTGGAACAAAAGGCTTAGTGTGCTGGTTAACGTTCTATATTTTTATCTTTCCTTACAGAGTTCTAACAAGAACCTAATTTATCTTGTTTGAATTGGAAAATACCCGATGTACTTTCATGCCATATTATTAAGAAACTTATTACTAATATTTATGTTTTTTTTCGGAAAGTAGGAATATGTATATTTGAACAAAAAAGAAAAAAACACCGAATTTTGAAATCTTAAGACCGCCGGCATAAAAAACCCCGCGAGGGGAAAAGCCATTGGACTTAAGGAAATCAAGATCCGGGCCATCCAAAACAGCATGGGGATGGACCATACGTCAAAGAAGAAAAAAAACAAAGAAACACCCAATACACCATACAAGTCATAATCCACTACACCAAAACACCAAGATCTACCCATACCAAAAAAAAACCCCACACAAAGAATCACCAAGAAACCGAAAAAAAAAAAACCAAACCAATCAACCCCTCTATCGTAGAAAAACATCAGCATTGTGAGCAAACATAAGCGGAGAGTGAACCGAGAACCCGAGGAGCTCCTTCGCCCAAAGACCAACCCGAAATTTAAGAGAATACAAGAAACGAGGAATATCCAAAGGAACCTGCTCAAACTTTAACCTATTTCGCTCATACCACAGTGACCAAATGACACAACCCAAGACTAGAGACCAAAGCTTCTTCTTACGCTTAGACCTAACAAAACCACCCCATTCTATCATAAACCGCTCACATTGACAATGAAGAACACCCTGAAAATTCCACCACGCAAGTATATCCATCCACACACACCAGACGATCGGACACGAAAAAAGAACATGTATATTGGTCTCAATCTCCAAACCACAGAAAGGGCACAACGCCTCTTGAATATCAATAACCCCAAGAGCCACAAGCCTGTCACCCGTCTTTAATTTACCCAAACTAGCTAACCACAGAGTCAATTGAGCCCGAGGCGGCGCAGGATTACGCCAAATAGCCAAAATACCCTGCTTCGAGAGAATGGGAGTAAAAGACGCATACACTTTCTCAACAATACACCTAACCGGAAACGAGCCAATATCAGCATGGTGCCAAGAAATCCAATCCTCCCTATCTCGCGACGGCTTATTCACCCTCAGAACCCCATTAAACCGTTCTACCTCCTCCTGTTCCCAATCAAAAAATGCACGGCGCCAAGCAAACTCCCAAATCCAAACGTCCTCCTCCCATTTACCCATCTGATCAATAAGGCAATGATGCTGCAGAGATAAAGAAAATAACCGGGGAAAAGCAATATGAAGAGGATCAATATCAACCCACCGATCAAACCAAAATAAAATACTATTACCCCTGCCTACCTGGAGACACATACCTTCCTCAACTAGAGCCCTAATCTTAGACGTTTCATCATCCGATCGCATCATCTGACCCCACACACCCTCCTTCACAGCCCCAAAAGCCATGGAAGAAGCCTTAAACCCTCGAATACTATGGACCGACCTAATAATACGCTTCCGCAAAGAATCGTCGCATTCCGAATACCTCCACCACCACTTGAAGAGTAACACCAAATTCTTATATAGAATATTCCCAACACCCAGGCCCCCAAGCTGCTTCGGAAGCTCAATTGACGACCACTTAACAGTAGGAATCTGCGACTAACCACGAGCATTAGCACCCCAAAAGAATTGCCTCTGTAGGCACACGATCCGATGGGCTACCATCTTCGGCATTTTAAATAAACTCATATAATACACCGGGAGACTGTTAAGAAAACTTTTAATAAGTGTTAGACAACCTGCACGCGAGAGGAGACGAGCCTTCCAAGACCACAATTTAGCTTGAATCTTCGCCAATATAGGCTTCCATGCCGCACATTTTCTCATATTTACACCAAGGGGCACCCCAAGATAAGTAAAAGGAAGCATCGAATGCGCACACCCCATCTTGCCCGCAACTTCAGCAGCCCACTGAGAATCATTTGGATCCCAAGAAATAAAACAGGACTTATGATAATTCAGCCCCAATCCAGACATAATAGCGAACACGTCTAAAATGCGGAAATAATTCCTAATCACTACTTCATTCCGAGGGACAAAAATTAAAGTGTCATCAGCAAATTGAAGTAACTTCAAATTAACCCTATTTGCACCAATCTCCACAGGTACAATGATATTTTGAGCGATTTCCCTATTGAACAAAATAATCAACACCTCAGTAACTAGAATAAAAAGGTAAGGAGAAAGCGGGTCCCCTTGTCGAAGGCCCTTTTCCATTTTGAAGGGCTTTAATGGCACACCATTGAGCAAGATAGACATAGACGCAGAGCAGACACAATTCATAACCCATTTGACCCACTTGCAACCAAACCCTAGCTTCGTCATGACAAGTTCTAAAAAAGACCACCGAACCGAATCGTACGCTTTGCGAAAATCAAGCTTAAGCAATGCCCCAGGAATTTTCCTCTTCTTGAGCCAATGTAAAGACTCATGTGCAATTAGCACCCCATCAAGAATTTGCCTTTGATGCACAAAGGCACTCTGAGACTCATCAATAAGGGACCCCATAACCTCCTTAAGACGAGACGCAAGCAGCTTCGACAAAATTTTGTAGAGCGCCCCCACCATACTTATAGGCCTAAAATCATCAATCGAGATCGGATTATCCACCTTAGATATGAGAGTGACCCACGTAACATTAATATGTCGAAGAGAACCCCCATGTTGGAAAAACTCCAAGATAAACTCATAGATCTCATGCTTCATCTCATCCCACATCTCACGAATAAAGCGAAAATTAAAACCATCGAAACCGGGTGCCTTATCTATACCACAGGCCCATACAGCACATTTCACCTCATCTAGAGTCGGAGAACGCTCCAAAAACCGATTCTGATCCACTGAAACAATTGGATGGTCACCAATCTCAAAATCAAAAGACGGAAGGGAAGGCTGAGAAAATTTACGAGCAAAATGATCCCGCACTGCATCACGTAACCCAGGAATCCCAGATATCACCTGATTGTCAAAACGGAGACTCACAATAAATTTTTTCTTTGTTCTTCGAAAAATGGACGTGGCATGGTAAAACTTTGTGTTCCGATCCTTGAGACTAAGACCCATCGAACACGCCTTTTGGCGCCAAATGCTCTCCTTTCGAACAAGCCAGGACTGTAACATGCTCTGAGCCGCTTGTAATCGTGCTTGCTCAACACGCGTTAGGACACGCGTCTCCCCAATACAATCTAACTCATGAATCACCACTTCCAACTCCCGAATTTTTTCCTCCATTTTCCCAAAATGTTCCTTACTCCATATGTGCAAAGGACCCTTCAGAGCTTTCATTTTATTAACAATCGAGATATTCGCAAGCCCACGCCATTAATCAATCATAAACTTTTTAAACCCCGGAACTAGAAACCACGCATCAAAGCAACGGAACGGCTTAGGACCCCAATTACAATTCGCATCAAAACGAAGAACAAGGGGATTATGGTATGAAAAGCGACGTTTTTCGCCTCGTAACACCAAGTCAGGAAATTGTCGCAACCATGTATTACAACACAAAACTCGATCCAAACGACTCATCGATCCATTACGACGCCATGTGAATTTAATGTCATGAAGTGGAAAATCCACCACCCCAAGATCCTGTATCCACGTATGAAAATCACGAGAGCTTAACTCGTCCCGAAACACACTCACCCGCTCAGTAGAAGTAAGAATCACATTAAAATCACCCAAAATGATCACAGGTTTATCAATCCCCAAAAGCACCTGTTTTATTTCCTCAAACATCGACAACCTAGCAATACGGTCGTGCGGCCCATAAACCACACAAATGCAACATACAAAATTAGATGCAATAATAGTCCCCTCCAAGATAACCCAATTAGACCCGGCATGCGTATTAGCAACATTTAACACACCCGTATCCCATACTGTCAAAATACCCCCTGCATAAGTTTCCAAGGCAAAGACTTCACATAACTTAAATTCATCGTTACCCCACTACCGCCGTAATCTAGGCCGAAAAGACCTACGATGCTTTGTTTCCACAATACCAAGAAACGAAACTCGATGTTTACCTACAAGTTGTCTAACCGTAGCAACTTTCTCCCCCCGCCCAAAACCCCGAATATTCCAAAACAAACAGTTCATAAAAACACAATAAAAAGAATACACCATATAAACCATCACATTACCCATGGAAGCGAGGCCGACTCCCCATAAGCATCAATCGTTTAGACTGTCGAAGATTCGCAAGAACCTCATAATCGTCATTAGAGGAGACCCCTAGCTCTTTAACCGTACCCCACGTTTCCCCCGCCTCAACCTCGGGCTGCACAGGAGACAAAGAGGACTGGCGTATTACCAAACTAGATTGAACCCGCTTTCGTGGCCTGCCCCTTCTTTTTACCGGTGTAGTATGCTGAAGGATAGTGTTCAAGCCGGAGGAAACACACAAACCCACTTCAACCACCACCATAGGATCAAAACGGCCACCTACGTCTTCATCCACAACCCCACCATCTAACCACTGAACGATAGGATCATCACCTACCTGCTGGACCTGAACCACCCCCAACCATACCTCAGAACACGACACACAATCCACATCCTGTCGCTACACTCCGAGAGAATTTATCCGACTGTGCCCACTATGCACCATGTCCCGATCACCCTCCTGTCCCACGACCCCACCACCTTTCACCTTAGACGATTCTTTATGATCCTTCTGAGCCTCATCACTATCATCCTCCACGGGGATCGAGATATCCCCAAGCCAATTCCCTCCATGAATACATTCTCTAATCCATACAACACCGCTACCACAATCCCACTCCAAAGTGACCCGATCATCAATAGAGCGCATGACCTTCGTCCTAATGACCATCCGAGCATAA
Organism: Amaranthus palmeri; assembly: GCA_019776075.1. Lineage (NCBI taxonomy): Eukaryota > Viridiplantae > Streptophyta > Magnoliopsida > Caryophyllales > Amaranthaceae > Amaranthus > Amaranthus palmeri. The sequence goes on along the minus strand of JAAKBH010000055.1, from coordinate 339,092 downwards.
GTCAAACTGTGCACCCCATTAACAACATCCACAACGTGTAAGACTTTCTCCACCTTTCACCAATTCGGGTAATATTTTCTAAGCTCCAACACCGTGGTGGGATGCCTACACATTCCACAACCACTCGACGCTCGTCACACCCTTCATCATCCACCCATCTCCACACCTTCGTAAAATGATTCCATAACGGGGAAGACACCTCAATCGCATTCTTAGCTTCGCATTCCGACTCAAACAAAAGGACCAATTTAAAAGGGGAGAGAGTCGAAATATGTACCACTGTAGTGTAGGATTCCATCACCAATGCTATTATCTCTTTTAGGCTTAAGAGCCCATCATATTCCACAACCACGGCCTTATCCAATTTATCGACCATATTCGGGTTTACAACAACCTGGACAGCCTCCTTAGTTATCGCCCCATGATCTGACCAGGTCCGCAGACGTTGCTGTGCAGAGAAAGTACAATCCCCATTACATGCTATTGACTTCGTATGTTGCTGTGAAGACTTCGTATGTTTCTGTGAAAGCACAGGTTTCATATGTTTCTTTGAAGACACATGCTGCTGTACAGACCCATTACGCTCCCCCTGATTTACTACTGTCCTCGTAGGTTCCTGTGAAGGCACAGGCTTCGTATATTGCTGTGAATGCACTGGACCATCATCCCTTGCCATGAGTATCTCCGGTGAACCCCGTACCACCTCCGCATAATTCCGGGTGTCTCTGAACGACGGTGTCAGGATCAATCTTGTCGGTCTCTCTACAACGGTCTCATTAGTGCTTGGTACCCCAGAAGATTGGAAAGATCGACCCCCCTTATCATACTTTGCCATCGTAACCCGCATCCTCTGTCCTTGGACCAAGAATCCATCCATCCTTTCCCTTGCCATCTCCGCGTCGGCTCCTTTGGTAAATCGTACAAAACCAAAAGTATCCCTACTATAGGCTCGACGTTTTCTCGAGATATACACATCCATAACCTCACCAAAAGTCTTGAATTGCTCCTTAAGCCATGTATTAGATATCGCTTGTGGTAAACGATCCACAAACAAAGAAATCCAAGAACGGGCTTGTATCCGAGGCCTCCTTTGTCCATTATACCAGTTCATCCGTCCAGCTTTATCATTATGTTCAAGAAAGTGTCGAGGTTGGTCAAGAAACGGGTTTGCAATATGTGTTCGTCGCCTATTGTGCACATTGACCCACTGACGATTCGGGCTTCTATTATCAATATCCGTATGAGTATCTATATCTGTTTTACTTTCTTGTATCCACACTTTATTTCCAGACAGAAGTTTATTGTAGAAATGTGAATCATTCAGTAACCCTTTCAATCAAGAATGTTACCTTCTTCATTATCTGAAACGAAAAGTTTTAGAGTTTGGTCCAGCCAACTGACATAAAGTCTGTTATTACTAATATTTATGTAAATATTATTTTGATTATATTATCAACTTTTTATGTAAAACATATTGTTGGTTAAAAGCGACCTGCACGAACTTTACCTCTCTAAGGACCTGATCAGAGATAGGGCCAAATGGTGGCACCTTATCCATGTCATAGATGATCATCGCTCTTTACCGCCTCTCTTACCTTTATCGTTTTCTTAGTTAAAATCTCTATGTATCCTTTTAGTTGTGTACGTCCCTTACTACGCTTTCGGTTAGTTGATTTATATGTTTGGCTAACGTGGGTGTAAGATGCAGGATTTCAGATATTTGTAGGTTCCTCTCTTTGAAGACCCTTCTTGAGCCGAAGAAATCCTTTGACCGCCCTCTCCTTATATTTATATCAAAATTATTAATATGTAACTTGTTAATGTGTTGATATAAGTATATAGAACAAAAGATTTATAATTTTTTAATTCTTTTAAAATACTATAATTTTTTAATTATTGTTAAATTGTATACTTGATAGAATTAGAAGAGTACAATGATTCAAAATAAATTAAATTTCCCAACAGAAAAAGTCGATGATGAAGATGATGGAATGGTGGCTCCATGTGTTGACTGGAAAGGATAAAAATCACCAGTGCTATTAGACCTTAAGAGGATATTTTCTTTTGCCCAATTCTTTCACAGAAAAACCAAAAGGATCAAATTCAACAGAAAATTTATTATCATGAGCAAACTTATGAATAAAAATAAGATTTTTAATGAGTTTAGGGGCATGTACATAGGGGTGTTCATTACCGGGTACCCGGCTAAACGGGTACCCGGAAAGCTGGGTACCTTTTTTTGCGGCCCATGTCCCGGCCCATTTATTGCGGGTACCCGGATAAAGCGGGTCGGGACACCGGGTACCCAGTTATTATTTTAATTTATTTTTTAGATTTAATTATAATTTATAAAATCGAATTCCGACGAAGCCATAGATAAGATTGGTTATATTCGATCCCTTAAATCATATAAATCACTTGATAGCATTGCGGTAATAAATAGAATAGAAAATCAGAAAATAAACAAAAACAAAAACAAACTTGAAATTAATTATAATTTATAAAATAGAAAATCAGAAAATAAACAAAAACAAACTTGAAATTAAACAAAAACATAAACAAAATTCTTACCGGGTCATTAGCGGGTACCCGGGTCAAAAAAATTACGGCCCATGACCCGACCCGGTTAAAGCGGGTCGGGTACCCGACCCGTGATTTTGAAATTTTTTTAATTTTTGACCCGCCGTTAATGAGCCGGGTCGGCGGGTCGGGTCAATCGGGTCGGGTAGTTTTGAACACCACTACATGTACATTGTGTTGGTTTGGAGTTCTGCTTCCTTTATGCACATGAAGAGTGGGTTGGGAGAAATCCTTCTTACAAGGTGTGCTATTTTCTCATGCTGATGCAAGTAGGTTGCAGTTTCTCTTGGTTTTGTAATACTCTTTTGTATAATACTATTTTTGTTCTGGATAAATGAAAACTTTTCATTTTCCAAACAAAAAAACCACTATAACATAATTTTATTTTAGTGGGATATATTTAGCGATATTTAATTTAAATGTCGCTATTTCAAATTTCTTAGTGTATATAAAGGGTTTAGTGACATTTATTAGACCCTTTAGCAGCATATTAAAAAGTCACATTAAAGCTTTTAGCGACATAAGATCTAGTGACATTTCTCACAAATGTCACTGTAGACTATAGTGACAATTACATATGCCACGACTAAAGACCAAATTAAGTGTCGCTAAATCACTTTATCGTGAAACTTAAAATAAAAACCAATAATTATTATACTAAAAATATAAATCAGTGACATTTTTTAATGCCACTAAATCCAATGTCGCAAAAAGCTAAATTTGTTGTAGTGAACTTATTAAATGAGAGATAAGGAGTAATGGTAATTAGAGGTGTTCAAAAATATTCGATTCAAATGTTGAAAACTAGATGATTCGGTTTTGATCGGATCGAGATATTTGCAAAATCGAATACAAGATTTTTTTAAACTTTTTATTTTTTTTATTTTTATATTATATTTAAATATATATTTTTGTATAAAAAACACTTTGTAAAGGTTGTTGAATACACTAATATTCACAATTCTCAACTGAAACTAAGATGCATATCTAATTTACTATTTATTAAATTTAAAAATTTTGAATATCCAATCATAGTCCCAAAATCCAATTTTTTTTTTCCAATCTTTAAAAAATAAGTTTGATTAAAGAAGCAAGTGAAGTGAAGTTAAGTATTACAGTTTTTTTAAAACAAAACCAAAAAATTTTAAAGCCGGATATCTTATATTCGATCCATATTAAATTGAATATTCAAATTTTTGGATCGAAACCAAGATCAAAATCTAAATTTTTGGATATAGATCAATCCAATATTCAATTTAGAATGCTCCTAATGGTAACTATTATAGGCAAGTTGCCAAGTTGGTACATTATTGAACAAAAGCTGCCTTTTGGAAGGTATTACATGATTACATCTCAATGTATAAAAATTATGTTTACATTGTCTATTTGAATTTGCAACATATATTGTAAAAAGATTTTATATATTTAAATCATACTTCCTCCGTTCCAATATAGTCGCAACATACGAAAAATCAGCACTATTTATTTATCTCCCTTAATTTGTGATTAATAAGTAATCTATAAGTTAAAACATAGTCAAGTGAGATCTTGTTTGATTCGTCTCGACGTAAAGATTATTAATATCAAATTTTCATAATTTTATATTATACATAATTATAGATATTAAGAATTGAATTAGTGCATTGGACTGCGTGAAAAAGGCAAATGTTGCAAATATTTTGGAACGGAGGTAGTGTTATCCATGCAATGCATGAATGTATTATTTTATTAATTTATATATAAAAAATTATTAAATATAATTGTTTATTTTCTAAAATAACCATTTAAATTTATTATAACAATATTTTACTAATTAAAATATTATTAGTAACATAAAATGAATCTATTTCACTAATTTAAATAATTATACTGATAAAAAATAATTTTTACTAAACGAAAAATATTCTATCCTATGTAAAATGATTAATCTGAATAAGCATTTTAATTTAAGGTTTACTAAACAAAAGATAAATTATTACGCAAACATTATATTAAATTTCTTTCTATTAAATAAATATACGGTATAACCATATTCAAATACTTTATTGATGCCATGCTCTAAATATTTTTTTTTCTCTATAACATACTTATCATTGAAAAATATATCATTGAAAAATTATTTTAGAGAAGATTTTAGTTATTATTTTGTAAATATTAAAGTTAGCTGAATAATATTAAAGTTAGCTGAATAATACAATTGACAAATATTTTAATGTTATTATGAATATTAATACATAATTTGAGAGTTTTTAATTGTAAGGTTATTTTCTGTTAAAAACTATTTTTAATTCCAATTGTTTCTATTTCGTAAATAAGGTATAATTAATAGTTTTAGTCATAAAAATTTACAAAAATCAAAGTTACCAACTTTTTTTTAAAAAAAAATTAAAGTTTCTTGAATTAAACTTTTTCTTACTATTATTATTATTGAAAAATAGAGTTGAATTAAAAATCAAACTTTCCATATTTAAAAACTAATAAATTCAGGCGGGAAAACGTGATATAATAAAGTGACATGCGGCATATCCTTTCATTGTTTTAGTAGAATGTATTGAAAATGTAAATAAAAAGGGATAGAGGGAGACGTCTCTCAGAAAGACGGTCTCTCAGGAGACCGGCAGCAAGAGTATCACAAATTCTTGTGAGAGACGGTCTCTTTGAGAGACTATTTTTAATTGGGTTGACCCATTAGAAAAAGTATAGAACAAATGTAGGCAACAAGCTTTAATAGATTGGGCCTGAGAGACGTCTTTCAAAAAGACGGTCTCTCAGGAGACTAGCTGAGTCAGTATATATAGGCCATAAGAGTATTCATATCCATTGATTAAGGGTTAGTAAAGTCTCATTCGTCGGTGGGCTACTCTTCATAAAGACCGACGAGCCGAAAGAAATTTACTAGTGTGTGTTTTGTTATTTAACAACCAGACATTCTCTTTGACTAACTAGTCTTTTCAAGTAAACCTACTCGACCACGTTTTTCACTCTAAATTATTCTTCAATAATTTGTGTTATTTCAAACTCCACTTTTATTGGAGTCCATAATAATAAAAGGGCTAATCTTTTAAAAATTTGTTGGATACAGGGCCGTTTCTGAGATTTGTTAGGATCTAGGCGAATTATTTATAAAGAGCATCCATACTAACTAAAATTTTTTTAATAAGCTAGTCTTGTGAAAAATCATTTCCTAGTTCAAAGTAAAAAGTTACTTATAATTTGCATTATTAGGGCTATTTATTCCATAGACACTACAACAAATTCAACCTTTAGTGACATATATTTAGTGGCATTTGATTAAAATGCCACTAAATGAAAGTTATAGTGGCATTTTTAGTGACATTTATTTTTTTGTTACTAAATACCAAAAAGGTAAAGAAGAAAATCAATAAATTTCATCTTTTAGAAAACTATAGCCTTAAGAAAATTACAAAATGAATTATACAATTATTTTTTAATGTTCCAGAAATTTTTAAAATAAAAATATTAGAATTTAGTTTGTCTGCTTATATTTTTAGATAACTTAGAAATCACAATTTTTTGTGAGAAGTAAAATAAGAAATTATACACTAAAATTGTACTTCATATTCGTACTCCTCAATAGCCCTTTCCCTCTGTATTGTATTCTCTCCTCAATAACCCTTTCCCTCTCATCTTCAATTTTAGAAAGTATAAACTTCATCTTCCATTGTGTTACAGCATTTTTAATTTGAACTTCTTCAAATAAAGTTTATTTTGAACTTCTTCAAACAAAATAGATAAGCAAAATTGTTGATTGTTTCGGTGGGATTTTCTATTTACTGATCTAGTTCTCACTTCAGCTTCGATCATCTGTTTTTGAAATTTCTTAGCTTGTACGAGGAAGGTAAAATTTATCAATTTTTGTATAATATTGTTGTGTAATATTGGTATTTTTGGAATTAGTCGATTTTGTTTCACTTATTTAAGCTACAAGTGAATAAAATTAAGCTTATAATTTGTGAATTAATGAATAATGTTTGTTTGTTGTCATTTCATACTTTCAGTCTTAATCAATTGAGATAAAAATAAATGAAATTGAGGTGCTAAGGACAAGCGTCTCAGGGCTAAGGAACCTGTAAGGATGCCTACAAAGGTTCTAAGGATTAAAACAAGGAAGGCTCCTTTTAGTGAAGGTAAGTGTATTGCTTTGGTTCATTATTGATTTGTTTTGATGTCTTTGAGCTGTTTGTTTGGCGACTTGAATTAAGTACTGTTTAGCTGGGATTGTTATGTTGTTATATTTCGCTTTATATTTACTATGTGATTGTTCTAAGACCTAGATTGGTGTAGGCCTTTTGAAGGAGAAGCTTGCCATGAGATGATTAAAGCATATTGTAGTGTTGAGAGTTCCACATGTTTAAGGGAAAGTATATAGTTATTGTCGTTTCTTCTTGGTATAGTAGTAATGTATCTATGACATAGATTGCTGTAGGATTTTTGCAGCAGAAGCTTGCCAAGTGCATTGTGAATAATGAGACTAAGTTTTGCCAGTTGTATTTATTTAGTGTATAATTGCTTTTCTAACACTTCCTCCTCCACTTGAAGCGATAGAGCATGATAAATCCGTTCAAGAAGTTGTAGACATACGAGGTTCTTCTTCAGAGCCAGTGGATGTCAACATCCCTTTAGAACAGCAGGTAATCTACTCTATACTTCTACTTGTATTTAAGATGTTAATTCCCGACCAGTATTTGGCTATGGTAGAGGTTAAGCAATTGGAATTTGGAAGGAAAGGCGAGGAGGGGAGAGGTAATATTTAAAAATACTTTAAATTGTGTATTCAGCGGCTAATTTATGAACAACCATAAGCAGATAATTAATGAGAAACTCATAAAGAAATATCAAATTGAGATTCGATAGCTAAAAAAAGAATTTTAACAATTAAAGAAAGAAATTCTCAGTGTTCCTGAACTAAAAAGAAGTGGAAGAAAAGAGATTCTAGTTCTAAAACAAAAGGTATGCAATTCTTTACTACATTTTCTAAAACTTCTAGCGTATTGTTAGGTTTAGAATAATTTTTTCCTACATTTAAGCAATGCAATTTCTTTCTCATCATTGATATTCGTTTGACATGCAGGTATTTGCATTTGTTGACATTGGAAGATGGGAAATATTACTTTTCAGTAGGTAACATGAACACTTCTGTCTTTGATAGTGTTTGTTGGAACTGACTGGTTGACCTCAATGTACGTATGGATGATTGATGAACTCTGATATAGAATGACCATGAGTAGCTAGAGGTGGAAATTGGATTTCTTATATGATATGTTTGAGAGCTTCAGCCTCTGTGTATATGTTTGGAATACTTTTATTCTAGATGAACAACATTGATTTTGGATAACATGTTGGTTTGAGAAATGATAGTAAGATTCATTAGTGTATCTGATTTATGTACCTTTCTTCACAAGTGGATCTTTTGATCATGCATCACAACCTATTTACATTCGCAAATATAAGATTTATTGAATTCGAATTGCTTATGATTTTCTATTAATTTTCAGTTGAGTAAGATGTTAATAATGTGCTTATTTACAAACCTATGCAGTTGTCCATTTTTCAAACCTAAAAGGGATGCAGATAGTAGGTGATCTTTCTTGCTCAAGTTTCGAAGTCTAAAGATACTGAGATTACACCATATCAATTTATGAAGCTCTATTATTTTGAATATATGTTATTCTTTTTGACAATGTAATTAAATATTACAATTTTGTATGGTGAACCTTAGTGTTTGTATCTTTGATGTTATCTTAATAAAAAGTAAAATATTTTGCCTCAATTATTTATAAGTTGAATCAAAGCATGACCAAACATGTTATTGGAAGAAAAGAGGGTCAAGACTTATGGTTTGGAAATAAGGCTTTAGTGGCATTTTTTTGAAAGTTATAGTGGCATAAACACAAATGCCACTATTAGCTTTCGCGACATAGGATCTAGTGGCATTAGTCTAAATGTCGCGATAGGTTTTAGTGGCAACTACAAATGCCACTATATCCCATAATATATGCCACTAAAGCCTAGGTTTGTTGTAGTGAGATGAGACAAAGGGTGTTCAATGGATCGTGCCCCTATTTGAGTCCTTTGTAAATAACATAACTAATATTTATAGTTCAAATATATACTCCCTCCTATTCACCACAAGTGTTCCATTTGCTTTATGCACTCTATCCAATGCACTTATTCAATCCTTAATATCTATAATTATGGAAATTTGATATAAATAATCCTTACAAAGTTACAATCAAGACGAATCCAATAGATCTCACTTGACTATGTTTTAACTTATAGATTAATAATAAAATACAAATTAAGATTAAAAATGAATAGTGTCCAAAAAGCAAATGAGACACTTAAGGTGAATTGAAGGGAGTAAATGACAATGTCAATGGAGATTATTTAATATTTTTTCCATTTAATTATTATATATGATGATTTAATAGTTATAAACTGAAAAATGGGGATAAAAATATTTTTTCGAGAAAAAATGGGCCGAATAAAGCCGCACCCAGTTAAAGCCCATATTATATTTAAAAGGCCCTTATCCAACCTGGTTCATATCTACTTAAGCTCAGCACAATACTTATCCAACCCATTGAACACCCCTAGATGAGATGCGTCTCAAAAATAAATCATCTCATACAATAATTAATGATTTCTAATAATGTAGCTTACAAATTGATACATGATAACCAGATAAAGCTTATGCAAATAGTTTGAGTTTGTTTATTTTCCAGTTTGAAATTCTCAGTTGAACAATAATATAAGGTACTTCGAAAAAGTATTTAGGGAACAAATATACAAACATCAAAATTTTCTTAGGCTAATAAAAATACAGAATACATGTATCTTTCCACCTTCATCTAAAAAATATAAAAATAATATATATAATATATATATATATACTATATATATTATATATATATATATATATATATATATATATATATATATATATATATATATATATATATATATATATATATATATATATATATATATATATATATATATATATATATATATATATATATATATATATATATATATATATATATATATATATATATATATATATATATATATATATATATATATATATATATATATATATATTATATATATATATATATATATATATATATATATATATATATCTATATATATATATATATATCTCTATATATTATATATATATATATATATATCTATGTCAATTGATTTGTTATATACCAAAGATACAGAGGATGAAATCGCTCGGTCTGGAAATTAACCCCAGACCAAGCCACCAAAACGCTATCACTCACAACAAAAGGGGAGCGATAACCCAAAAACTACCAAAATCCTACGTAGTTACAAGCATATCGTTCATCCTATTACTAACCCTCCCTGCTACTCTAAAAACAATAAGATCATGCAACTCTTTCAGATTGAAGGTTCGGTTATCAAAGATTTTGCCATTCCTCTGTCTCCAGATACAGTAGATCATCTCCGTCCATAGCGCAACAATCAGCTTGGCTCGATCAGTTTTCTTCTTGTTTAGCTTGGCCATGAGCCCAATTTCAGCCTGAAAATCTGTCTCATCTAGTTTGTCGGGGAGGAAATTGAAAATTTTAGCTCGGATGTCTTTTGCATTCTGACACTCAAAAACAAGGTGTTGGATCGTTTCATTAGGCGCATTACATAGAACGCACTTGTCATCGGACGAGTCAATCCATCTCCCAATTCTATCTTTTGTCGCGAGCCTGTTTTGAATAGCTAACCAGGTGATGAACTTTGCGCTTGGACTGGCAAAATTCTTGATCATGATGTTACCCCAAGCCACTCTAGGAGCTTCCTCTATCAACCGATTGTAGACCCCTCCAATTGTGAAGTTGGGATCATTTATGAATTTATCCCAACCCCCTAATTTTTCAACAAGTTGGCTTTGTTTGATGATCTTCTTATAGACCCATGAAGCGTGGATGGAGACTTTCACATTACTGATCACTTGGTTGTTCATGTAGTAGCTGTGCACCCATTTAACCCAAAGGTTATCTTTTTTCCGCGCTATATTCCAAAGGTGCTTGAGGAGGGCAGCTTTGTTCCAAGTATGCATATCTTTAATGTTCAGACCCCCCTTTGAGAGAGGTAAAATCATTTGGTTCCAAGCAACTGCAGCTTTCTTAGAGATCCCCTCTTTTCCCGTCCAGATGAAGGATCTGCAAACGCTCTCAACCATCTTAATCACCTTTTTTGGAAGGCAAAAGATCTGGGCCCAGAAATTTTGGATACCACCTATGACACTACGCACAAGCTGGATTCTCCCTGCGTAGGAAAGAAGGCGCGAAGACTAGTAGCCAATTCTCCCAATAATTTTTTCCACCAACGGGCGACAATCTCTAGCATTGAGTTTCTTGGAATGGAGGGGCACCCCCAGGTAGCGGAAAGGGAAGCTACCTTCATCCATTTGAAGAAACTGCATCAATCTGTTTTTAGTTTGCTTATCCACCCCCGAGAGGTACACATTGCTTTTGTTAACATTTGCTTCAAGCCCAGAAGCTCTAGAGAATTTCTTAAACGTGTTCATCATACTCTGGATGGATATCATATCAGCTCGACAGAACAACAGGAGATCATCTGCGAAAAGGAGGTGCGTGATGTTTTCTTTTCTGCATTTGGGGTGATAGTGGAAATTCCCACTATTCCTCTGCTCCTGCATGAGTCTAGATAAATAATCCATTGCTATGGCGAACAAGTAAGGGGAGATGGGGTCACCCTGTCGAAGGCCTTTCTTAGCATCAAAAGGCTTGATTGGAGTGCCATTAACCAACAAAGAGAAGGAAACTGTAGTGATGCAGGCTCTGATCCAATTGACAAATCTAGGAGGGAAACCCATTTCGGCCATGGCGGAGAAAAGGAAGTTCCAACTGATCGAGTCGTAAGCCTTTCTAAGGTCCATCTTGATCATACAACGAGGGCTATTGTTTTTTCGGGAGTATCCTTTGATGAGCTCAGCTGCAAGAAGAATGTTGTCTGCCATTTGTCTCCCTGGAATGAACCCTGACTGAGCTTGATCGATCACATTACCCATTACCTTCTGAAGTCTACCTGCTAGGATTCTAGAGATGATCTTGTAAATGACATTACAGCACGCAATAGGTCTGAAGTCTCCAACCCTGTTCGCATTAGTCACTTTTGGAATGAGGGTAACAGCTGTGCAATTGATAGGAGGGAACAAATTAGATTGAGCAAAAAAATCTTTAATGGCTCTAATTAAATCCACTTTGATAATGTCCCACGCCTTTTTATAGAAATGAGCATTGAAGCCATCGATCCCAGGAGCCTTGTTGTCATGCATACCAAACACTGCATCTTTAATCTCATCTTCATGAACATCTTGAACTAGCATCTGAGTATTCTGATTGTCTATCTGAGGGCCTCTTCTCATAGTACTTCGATCGATCCCTTCAAGATTCTTGGTTTCAGTACCTTGGAGGTTCTGATAGAATTTTGTGATTTCCTCATGGATGCCCTCTGTGGTGTTGATCCAGTTGCCATCTGTGTTTTGGAGCTCAGTGATACAGTTAGAAGCTCTTCTTTCCTTAATCGAGGCATGGAAGTACGCAGTGCTTTCATCCCCTTGCTTGAGCCAGTTGATTCTAGCCTTTTGTATTAGAGCTTTCTCTTCTATTTTCCTCCACTTGCGAATCTGTTTTGTAGCCTCTTTCTCCTGATGGTGATACTCCTCTTTTGAGGGGTCAGTTTGCATTTGGTTCTGAACTGATTTCAAGGTCTCCTCCCATTTTCTGATTTTGTCATCTATCCCTGCGAATTCTAGTCTGTGCAATTTTTTCAAGCCACTTTTCACATTGTTCAGCCGATACCAAATACTCTGGAGCCCTGTCCCTTTTACTTTCTTATTCCACGTTTCTTGAACAATCTGGAGGAAGTTCTTGTGATCACAAAGGTAGTTGAAGAAGCGAAACGGGTTTTTCTGCTGTTGAAGCGTGTTCTCACTCTTGATGATCAGCGGAGTATGATCCGAAGTCTGGGGATTGGCATAAACTACAGTAGATTGGCTGAAGGTTGTGAGCCATTGAAGATTACCAATCGCATGGTCAATCTTAGTCAGAGTGCGTTGATCCCCACATTCTCTGTTAGACCAAGAGAAGTAGTGCCCTCTTTCTCTAATCGGATGAAGATCATTATTCTCTAACCACTGCTGCATGTCATGAGTCTCATAGGTAGTGACCTGAGAACCATTTTTCCTGTGCTCTTCTTTGTAAATTGCGTTATAGTCTCCAATGTATAGACAAGGGGTATTGAAGACTATATTCTCGAGCTCCTGCCACAAAATTTTCCTATCTCGCACACTATGCATCCCATAAATAAACACAACATGGAAGGTTTGGCTTGTATTAATCGGGGTCACTTTTGTTGCTATGAATTGTTGGTGACTTCTGTATTCCTCCACTTTACACTGATCTTGTCTCCATCCAACCCACACTTTCCCTTTGTCATGGTGATCATAGTTAGCTATCCACTTCCAATTATTGCCAAGCTTTTGTTGAATTTTCATGGCTTTTTGCTTATGTACTTTAGTCTCCAGCAAACCTACAATATTAACACGGTTAGTAGCAAGGAAGTTTTTCACTTCCTTGATTTTTGCGGGGTTATTTAAACCTCGCACATTCCAAGCCGTAATAATCATTTGTCCGAGGGAATTAAGGGGTTCCCGTCCCCATATTGTTTTGCTTGCACTGAGTATTCTGTGATTATAGTGCGTTTATGAGACCCTCCTTCTATATCAGTGCTTACAGACCCATCCTCCCCTGTCTTGCTGCCCTGGGCTTTGCTGTGCACCCGTCTCGCCACCTTCCCCGGGGCAACAGGTGTCCACTCACCTTCATTCGTCTCCATTTCCATACTCCTCTCTGCTGCCTGTTGCAAGTCTGATCTGTGCAGATCAGTTCCTTGCTGTCTCAAAATATCCTGCTCGTGTGTGACAGTGGTTGTATTCTGGTGTAAGGCAGAACCCTTCTGCTGCTTTTGTTGTTCAATGCCAGCTGCTGTCTCTTTGTGATGCTGCCTAACAGAGTAATTTTGAGCACTAGGATCAGCTGCTGTCTCTTTGTGATGCTGCCTAACAGAATGATTTTGAGCACTAGGATCCATTTCTGATAAGGATCCCAAATCACCTCCTTTCCCAGCCTGCTGTGACCTATACTGGTCCTTGGAGTGCTGTTGCAACGTCTCAGTCCCAATTCCCCCATTATCAGTATCTTGCTGTTCAACCCCTAAACTAATCTCTGTATGCTCAGCCCCATTCATTGCCTTTGTAGGCTCCTCAAGCTTCTCCCTTAGTTCATCTAAAGAAGAGACTCCTTGCATAATCTTAGCTATATTAGTAGGCATCCACATTCGTTTTCCCCCTCCTTGTTTGTGATCATCCCTCTTTTGTTGTTTTTTGCGGTAATGATTCTTCCCCATCTTCCTTGCAGACATGGCCTATCTTATTGCACTTCTTACAAAAATATGGTCTCCATTCGGGTATTGCTTTTTGTAAGAATTCCCTCCCCGTGTTATCACGAACTTTTCCTCAGTCACGAACTCTTGAGTTATGTCCACTTCAACTAAAACTCTCGCATAGGACACTTTCAATTGTTTTGCAGTACAATCGTCTGCGATTAAGGGAACTCCAACTGCGCTCACAATCCTACTCAAAGAGTCTTCCCCCCAACAGTGAAGGGGAAGGCTCGGTAACCTAACCCAAACTGGTATAACCCTCAGAATTTCCTCCTTAAAATCAAAGTTCATCGTCCATTTCTTTACAATCATAGGGGCTTTATTCAAGAAATAAGGTCCACCCTTGATAATTTCATCACACTCCTTGTCTGAACTAAACCTCATGATAAAATATCCATCTTCATGTAAATGGGTAGTAGGCATATTGACAAAGGCCCAATGTTTGCGCATAAATCCTCTAATAATGTCCACCGAAACATTTCCACCCACAACATAGACTACTAGTGATCGTTCCCACAATTGCACAAGGTTAACAACATCAATTGATTCAATTTGGACAACTTGTTTACCATCCTCAATAACAGGGGGAATAAATTTCAATTGCATACCAACATTTGGGTTAGGACTCATTACCTTATCTCTCCATGATGTTAAGGGCTTGCTTGGCACTGTTGTTGTTTTCTGATTCGAACTAAGCAGTGGGAATTCCTCTTCCTCAGTGCAGGCTTCTGTAATTGCTGGTTGAGGTCCTCCCAATTGATCTTGCTGACTTGTTTCTTTCCCTTGTTTCAGAACAATCTGCTGGAGAGTTGTCAATTGTTCTCTCATTCGTGTAATTTCATCTTTGATAGCATCTTCTTGTCTGTTTTCAAGCTGGCTCGAAATTAGGGTTTGATTCTTTTGCGGGCTATCTCCAATATACTCAGCTCCTGAATGTTGCTGCTTTGTATTCCCCATTTCCCTCTCGCCATCTTCACTACCGGACAAGTCTTCGTCACTCTCAGCTCTGATTTTGCCGTTCCCAGATCCACTACGGGTATTGATGGTTCTGTTTTCCTCACCTCTCCCTCTTCCTCCCCGTCCCCTTGTGCCTCTGCCACCCCTCATACCGCTAAGGATCGCCTACCGGTGCCGGAAGTAGATGAACAGCGGTGTTGATGACTATACGTCCATCAAACCGGAGCTCCTCTTTCTATCTCTAGCTTTATATATATATATATATATATATATATATATATATATATATATATATATATATATATATATATATATATATATATATATATATATATATATATATATATATATATATATATATATATATATATATATATATATATATATATATATATATATATATATATATATATATATATATATATATATATATATATATTTTTTTGAAAATTGGGAAATTATATTATCAAAACCAAATAAAACACTGTTACTCGGGAAACCCCCAATTCGCCGGCATAAAAAACCCCGCGAGGGGAAAAAGCCATTGAAAAAGAAGGGCCGAAGCAACAGGCCGCTCTAGACAGCATAGGAGCGGGCTATGCTTACATCATAAAAATAAAATACAAATAAAACAGAAAAAACACCAAAAGTAATGCCAAGTTACCACCATCAATCACCACAATTCCACCCTACAATATATGACGCACTAAAAGTTATCTAATAATGAGATATGAGGGGAAAAGCCATTAAAGCCCATATACTCTTTGATCCAATCACCAATGCGACACTTGAGAGACGCCACCATTTGATGAAGATTCGGAGATTTGCCCTGAAATTTTATCGCATTTCGCTCATACCATAGGGACCATACAACGCACCCTAGCACCAGTAGACGTAAACTCCTCCATTTTCGTCCCACTAGGAGGCTGTTCCAGTGCTCGACAAAGCTTCCACAATCCTGATGAAGCACCCCCTGGACATTGCACCACTCCAATACCTGCATCCAAACACTCCAAGAAAAATGACAAGTAAAAATAATATGTGTTTGAGTCTCTACCTAGGCCCCACACAAAGGACACATCCCCTGTGAGGCCTGTATGATGCCTTTATCTAAAAGGAAACTACCCGTCTTCAATCTACCCAACATCACGAACCACAAAGTTAACTGAGCTCGGGGAGGAATATGTGTAGACCATACAGCTAACACAAACTGTCGTGGAAGCATAGGTGGTACCGAGGCATAAAGTTCCTTATGTATAGCCTGAATAGGAAACTTAGAGGACGGCCCCCCACGCCACGCAACATCATCGACACCATGCACCTGTGGGGCACGACTGCGAATCATATCCATGAGTCGTGAGAAATCCTCAATCTCCCTTGCATACAACTCCCTACGCCAATATAAGGTCCACTCCCAACTACCTCCTTGCCAGTCCCCCATAGCTCGGATAACCGAATCCTTCTGCAAAGAAATCGAAAACAGACGTGGAAACACAGTCTTCAAAGGACCCTCCATACACCACCTATCATGCCAAAACAAAATAGACCCCCCACTACCCACTGTAAGGGATAAACCACCCTCAACAATATCACGTACTACTGTCGTGTCCTCATCGGTACTAGTAAACTATGACCACGTGCCATCACGCACCCCACTAAATGTAGCACTAGATGCCTTAAGTCCTTTGAGGTTATGAACCGACATAAGAATATCTTTCCAAAGAGCATTGTCACACTTAGAGTATCTCCACCACCATTTAAACAATAAAAGAAGGTTTTTATACATAATGTTTCCCACACCAAGTCCACCCAAATCCTTTGGCAACTCGATAACCTTCCAGCTAACCGAAGGCATAACCATCTTATCCCCACATGTATCACCCCAAAAAAACCGACGTTGCAACTTAACAATCTGAGAAGCAACCGACCTGGGCATTTTAAACATACTCATAAAATACACAGGCATACAATTCAACACGCTTCTAATTAGATTTAGTCGCCCCGCCCGAGATAGTGTTTTAGACTTCCATGCCGCCAACCGAGTTCTAATCTTATCAATCACTGGTTTCCAGGATAACGACTTAGACATATTCGCCCCTAGGGGAAATCCCAAATAAGTAAACGGGCATTTTTAATGCCGACACCCGAGCGACGACGCAATATCATCCACCCATGTATAGTCACCAGTTTGCCACGAAATAAAACACGACTTACTATAATTTAAATATAAACCCGACATAGCAGCAAAGATATCCAAAACACGAAAGTAATTTGTAATACACACAGGGTCATTAGGCATAAAAACCAAAGTATCGTCTGCAAATTGTAGGTGTTTAAGAGGCACCTCATTCCTACCAATCAACATAGGCCTAATAAGGTTGACCTCTTCCGCCTTAGTGAGAAGACATACCAACACCTCACTCACCAAAATAAAAAGATAGGATGACAAGGGGTCGCCCTGTCGTAAACCTCTACCCATGCTAAATGGCCTAAGTGGAGAACCATTGATAACAATCGACATAGATGCCGAGCTCACGCATTCCATAATCCATCGGATCCACACAGGTCCAAACCCCATTTTCTCCATGACTTGCTCTAAGAATGACCAATGAATCGAATCATACGCCTTCTGAAAATCTAGTTTGACCAATGCCCCAGGTACTTTATGCTCCCTCAACCACCTCAAAGACTCACTAGCAACTAGCACTCCATCCAATATCTGCCTCTCCATAACAAAGGCACTCTGCGACTTATCGATTAGGGGCGCCATAACTTCACGTAGCCTAGCCGATAAAATCTTAAAGATAATCTTATAGATTACCCCAACCATACTAATAGGCCTATATTCCTCGATGGAAGTAGGCGATAGAACCTTTAGGATCAACACAACCCACGTCACATTCACACTCTTAAGGGAACGTCCTGAAACAAAAAACTCAAGCACACTAGTATATATATCCTCCTCTAGTGTCCCACATCTCCCAGATAAACCCGAAATTAAAACCATCAAACCCGGGTGCCTTGTCAACACCACAAGCCCACACAGCATTCCTGATCTCATCTCGGGTTGGAACCTCCTCAAGAAATTTCGACTGCTTTGTCGAAATTGTGTAATGAGAGCCAAGATCAAACTCAAACCTAGGTGGATGGGTATTTGCAAAATGATTCATAAAATAGGCGCGCACTTATTCCTTTATTTGTGGTGCACCACAAATCATTCGACCATTAACCTTGAGACGAACAATCTCATTCCGCTTGCGTCTAAACTGCGTAGCGGCATGAAAAAACTTAGTGTTATGGTCCTTCAGTCTAATACCATAAGTCCGTGCCTTTTGCCTCCATACCTGCTCTCGCCTAATTAACCACGAATTAAGCTGCCCTTGGGCTGCATGCAGTCGCGCTATCTCGATGCTACTAAGCGGTCTAGTATCACTCAAGGTCTCCAGGTCATGGATAACATCCTCAAACTGACGAATCCTTAAGTCCATACTCCCAAACACATCCTTACTCCATCCACGCAACGCACCTTTTAAAACCTTAAGTTTGCGTGCAAGAGGAAGCGGAGGAAGGTTAGTCCACTCATCAATCACAAAATCCTTAAATCGTGGATGTAGCAACCAAGCATCAAAACAGCGGAATGGCTTAGGTCCCCAATTTTCGCCCTCGTCACACTTAAACATAATCGGGTTATGATCTGATCCACTACATCGTAACCCTAAAGTCTTAGACTCAGGCAGAGCCCTAAGCCACTCACTACAGCACAAGCCCCGGTCTAATTTACTCTTCGATGTATTCCTACGCCAAGTAAACTTTAACCCATGTAAAGGTAGCTCAATCAGCCCCAACGCCTGGATCCAATCCTCAAAAATCCTACTACTCAAAGCGCACCTAAATGACCCTACCCTCTCTTCCGCAGTACGGACCACATTAAAATCACCAATCATCATAGTAGGTTTCCCAATCGACCGAACCAGCATTTGTAAAGCCTCAAAAAACGGAGCCCGAGCCATCCTATCGTTCGGCCCATATACAATCCCAACACAACAGTCAATATTAATCATACTAAGTGTGCCCTCAAGAAAAATCCAACGTTCCCCAACATGTGTTCGTGAGACACAAAATCGTAAAGGATCCCAAACGGCCACAAGCCCCCCACCATTCGATTCCCCAGCACACGACTCACAGAACACATAATCATCGCTACCCCAAATGCGTCGAACCCGAGTCTTCATAGACCTCCTATGCTTTGTCTCAATCAACCCAAGGAGACCAACCTTATACTGCGCAACCAAATGTCGTAAAGTCTGCGTCTTTTCCCCCTTCCCAATCCCCCTAATGTTCCAAACTAAACAATATATATATATATGTTCCAAACTAAATCAAACAATTTATGTAATATAAAAACTATTCAGAGCTATAACTATATATATAACTATTTAGAGCGAAATGAGATACAACTATAATGTAAAATTTATCTTAAAAATTTTAATTTCTTAAATGATATGTCAGTAAATTTAATAAAGACGTGCATCGCACGGGGACTATCTAGTATATATATATATATATATATATATATATATATATATATATATATATATATATATATATATATATATATATATATATATATATATATATATATATATATATATATATATATATATATATATATATATATATATATATATATATATATATATATATATATATAGGGAAATTCCACGTGGTAACCCTGAGGTTTTGGGTTTTCCACATGGTAACCAAAACTTTTAAAAAATCCACGCGGTAACCCTAAGGTTTATGTAAATGTTCCATCATGACCTTTTTGCACTTAAAAACGTTAGCAAACGTTAATTTTGAAGCTTTATGACTGCTGTATGCATATTTATGCGACTCACCATTCGAAATGTCATCGGTTTGAACCTTTTTCCCTAAAATATAACCCTCAAATCTAGCATTTTTCATCCAAATGATATTTTTTTCCTCGAATCCAAATATGCTAGACTTTAGGTTTATATTTTGGGGAAAATGGTTGAGACTAATGGCATTTAAAATGGTGAGTCGCATATATAGGCGTACAACAGCCTTAAAGCTTCGAAATTAATGTTTCTTAACGTTTTGCTAACATTTTATGTGCAAAAAGGTCATGATGGAACAATTTGGTAAACCTCAGGGTTACCAGGTGGATTTTTTAAAAGTTTTGGTTACCACGTGGAAAACCCAAAACCTCAGGGTTACCACGTGGAATATCCAGTGGCGGATCCAGAAAAAATATAAGTGATGTCAATAGTTAGAATTACATTTGACAACTTTTAAAGTAAGATAACAATATTCGTTGAGATTTTACACGCTTAAAGTGGTGCATTAATCATATTTTCAAGTTGAGAATGCCAATTAATCTTTTCTAACCTCATTACGATGATTTGCATCATAATTTTAAATTTGTATTAATTCGATATAACTTATATAAATCTTGATGCAGAGAACTTCTGAATTTTCTAACCTTGAAATAGATGCTAAATACTTCCTCTGTTTCTTATACTTGCACCAAATTAATATTTGCACTAATCATCATTCATTCTATAGTAATTTACATATTTCGTCTATTATACGAAGAAAAACATTGTCATGTGGGATATTATTCTATTTGTCTCGTTGCATATATTCATAATATCAAATATTTATAATTTTTAGATATGTATAACTCTATATATAAATGATCCGACAAACATATTGGATTGCACAAAAATGTAGTTGGTGCAAGTATTGTGAAACGGATGAAGTATGAGAAGCCATTGGTTTGAACTTTTGAAAATATGTTAGTAATTGCGTTATTATATCCATGTCATCCAAATTATACTATTATATATACATTTCATTAAAAATAATCAGGTAGAAAAAGCAAATTAGTAATACAAAAAAGAAAATGAAATTTTAATTTGTTGATTTAATTTGAAACAATATAAGAAATTAATCAAGCAAATCAAGATTACATAAATTGAACCATATCATAAAATATAGAAGTACTTCAAATTCCTAAAAGTTAATTTCTAGTTTCAAAAAGAGAAAGGGAAGTGGGAAGTAATTACTAAAGAAGAGTGTGGGTGTCATTGTTGAGTGTAGGCGTCGAACATTGCTCTGCAATGGGAAAGATCAAGAGTACTAGTAGTATAGAATACAACTTATTTGCATTCAAGTGCTGTCAATTGACAGCACTGAATTGATATGGATCCGCCCCCGAATATCCCATATATATATATATATATATATATATATATATATATATATATATATATATATATATATATATATATATATATATATATATATATATATATATATATATATATATATATATATATATATATATATATATATATATAAAAGTTATATCTGTAGCTAAAAAGTAAAGAAGTAATGTGAATGGTGAAAAGAAAGTAATAAAACAAATTTAGTGAAATAAATTAAAACAAAAATTATAAAATTTCGTGAAAGAAAATGAAATTTTATGTCCAATTGTGCATCGGAAGTGATGAATAAAATATGCAAAATCGAAAAAGAAAGTTGAAATAGACAAATATTTCATCAATATGATGAAAATAATCCCTTTGAAAATAGGTCAAAAATTGAGAAAAGTGAATAAAATTGTATTGTCTTAAAGTGAAAGGGGAAAATATAAGGATGATGAAAATGTAAGTCAAATATACAACGTAAATTAAAGAATAAGTGTTGGGTGAGGACTAGAGGTACTCTACTGGGCGGATTATATTTTAACAGGTCATCAGGGGGTCTTGTCAATCACGAGGCAGGTTATTAATTGGCCTTAGTATAAAGGGTCGGATAGGGCCGGTTCGGATAATTATAAGAATTAATTGCGAAAAAAAAATTACTACTTTTTTAAAAATATTTTAAAATGATATTATTATAAGCATAAGTGGGACAGACCAAAAAACATAATAAAAAACTATTTTATGAACTTTTAAAAAAACGGATTAAAATTGGTCGGATTTAAACGGACTTTGACCCGCCCCGACCCGTTTAACATTGACCTGTCCCGACCCGTTCCATTTAAAATTCACAAATTCTTGCTATAGATCGTTTATACCATAAACGGGTAAATATGGGCTAGTCGATTTGCTAAATGAGTAATTGAATAGTCATGTCAACTATTGGGTTGGACTATTGAGAAAGTCATATATACCATAGACGGTCTCTCAGAAGACCTTCTATCTAAAATTTGACCTAACCCGACCCGCCCCGACCTGATGAACAACTCTAGTGAGCAGTAAAATAGTAAATGAAATTTAATGTGAGAAATAAAAAGGAAAAGTAAAAACATAAAGAAAGTGGGAGGAAGCAAACACAAGAAACACACAACACAAAGCAGTAGGAGTAGGAGTAACTTTTTGGAAGTCCCAATGTTCTTCCCGATCAACCCACCCACCCACACGAGCGGATTTGGATTTCTCCCCAAACAAACCTTATTTAAATCACTAAACAAACTACTCCTATGTCTTTCCATTAAATCACTACTTTAACATGTGTGTCATCCTCAATTTCCAAGGCACGGTTTTTCATCATGTTCCACTTCGATATTCACGTTTATTACTCCATCTCATTCATTTAGGATCAAACACCTACCAATGTTAGTGTTTTTATTATGGAAAATTACCATAATTTTTACGCAAATTTTTGAGAGAGACGATCTCTCTAATAGAGTAGTGGGTACATCAAACAATATGTGATCCATATGAATTAAGTGTGAGTGACAATGATGGAGAGCGGCTAGTGACAAAAATGTGATCAAGGTGTGCCGTTAAAGTTAAACGATACACCTATTAGATCTACGCTAAAATATGGATCAAAATATTGGGCTTTTAGAATGAATAATAGTAAGAAAATATGACAAGGGCATGTTGTATTAGCAAAACAGTAAGGAAGATAGAATGTTGGCGCTCAGAAGACTTGAAAGAGGGTGAAGAAGATTGAATATGACTTGGAAGGCATGAGTGAAAAATAATATAAATGACTTAGACATACAAATTTAAATGATAGAAAATTGGAACAAATGGAGTAGTATATAATCCATAAGGAGGACCAAATAACTGATATATAAATTCATGTAGCAAACTCCAATATTTTGGTATTAAAGCTCTGACATTGTTGTTGTGTTGTAAAAATAACGAAATCATTTTAGAATATTTATTCAAATTTATAGATGTGGTACAAACACAACGTATAAATTTATGCCTTATGTCAAACCAAATATAAGCACAACACAAATTGTTGTAAGAGAAGGTATATTCGAGACACATATCTCATACATGGGTCAATTAATAGCCCATCTCAAACATATTATAAAAATATATACTCCATAGTCCATATTTTAAAATCGTCTCACCGAAATACAATAACTCACTAAAATAGTGATCCAATGCACTGTTTTAATCTTTAATATATTTAATTTTATATGATAAAAAATTCTAAAAAGTTAATATTATGAAAATATACATTAAGACGAATCAAATAAAATTCTATTTGATTATGTTTTACATTATAAATGAAGAAATACATGCCAAATAAAATCAGTAAATGAACAGTAATTGCTACGGAAACTAGCAAGTATTAAAATCTGAAAAAAGTATATCTAGCCCACTCTATGTCCACATTCAAATGCAACTTTGTTAAAGGAATAACAGAAAAATAAAAATAATACTCCCTCCCATTCGCTTTATTTGTCCTATTTGGTTTTTTCAACACAATTTATCATCACTCTTTTTATGTGATTTGTTCTTATTCTATAAGTTATAACATAGTCATGTGAAATCTTATTTAATTTGTCGTATTGTAAATTTAATTAATATCAACATTTTATAATTTTTACACAAGCTCAATTAGAGATATTTAAGATTAAAAACGCACATAGACAAATATGCCAAAATTAAATGGGACAATTACAGAGAATAAGAGGGACTCTAAATAGGTATTGTTACAAATCTAAATATATATTAGACTGCACTTTTAAGGGTCATATTTACAAAAGATGGTCCTGATTAATAATAAATGTAAAAAAAAAGTGGAAAGAGAATTAGTTAAATAGCGAAAGGGGAAGAAGAAGCAAAGAGGGCGTGTGGGTTCAAAAAAAGATCTCAAAACGAGGAGTCTGACTTGAAGACTGACATACAAAGACAAAAACTCAACAATAACTGTGCCTTTTTTCCCAATTTCCCAATTTCCCAATTGCAATACAATCGTGTGCCCTTCTTTATTTTCTCTCCTAATCCTACTACTTTTATTCATTTCTTTTCTCACTTCTCATCATTCAACCGTTCCTACATTTTTTTCCCTCTCTCTTCTGTTCATTTTCTATATTTTTATTTTTATAAAATGAAAGATATGAACTTTCAAACAAGTATTTCTCCCGTTCTAGACCTTTGTTTATCTAGTAAACAAATTACAAATGTGGATCTTTCTCAAAACCAAAAAACAAATAAAGTATGTTGTAGAGGCCATTGGAGACCTGCTGAAGATGATAAACTTAAACAACTTGTTCTTCAGTTTGGGCCTCAGAATTGGAATTTAATTGCGCAAAACCTTCAGGGTAGATCTGGTAATCATTTTTATTCATTCTTATTTACTCACATTCACTTCTTACCACTTTTTATTGCCCATTTCTAATTATATTATTTAAAAAAAATAAGATTTGTAATTAATAATTAATAATTTTTACTAATGGTGAAAACATTTAGTTTTTTAACATGGGTTTTGAAATTATTTACAGTATTTTTATGTCCATTTTATATTATATAACTTAGTTATTTTTTTTTATAATTTGAAAGTTTTTGTATATTTAAATTGTATAGAGTAAATGAAAAGGACGGAAAATATTAAATTAGTTGATTTGTTGTAGAACAAAATTTGTTGGGTTGCAGTTTGTTAGTTACCTAATTTAAAAAATGAGCATTAATGTTATTTGTTTTATAAAAGTAAGAGCAGTTTCTTAACTATTTGAAATCCATTTTTTTTTAAAATATTAAATAAAAGACGTTAAACATGCGCAGTTTGGGACTATATAGTTTTAAAAATTTAATTAATGTTTTTGAAATATATTTATAATATAAGAAATGTCCATAATTTCATTAGACTTGTCTTGATATACTTTCACCGAATTTTATTAGTTGCTACAGTTCATGTAGCAACTACTGTTCACCAATTGATCTTATTTAATGTATAATTCTTTACGTATGATAAAAAAACATAGTTATGTGGGATCTTGTTTGATTCGTCTTAATGTGTATTTTCTTAATATTAGCTTTTTAGAATTTTTTATCATATGAAATTAGAGATATTAAAGATTAAAATCGTGCATTGGATAGCTTGAAAAACAGAAATGTAACAACTATTAAAAACCACAGGAAGTATAGTATTTTACAATGTATTTTTATAACTTTTTATGTGATATTAGATTTAACATTTAGTTAGAAAATTGTGTTAAAAGTAAACGAGAACAACAAAAAAGAACAGAGATAGTACTCCCTTTTATTGAGCCAATTCACTTAAAAAGTCCAATTTTTATTTTTGTCATTATTTTTTACCTTTTTACGCCAACTATAACAACACATAAATATCAATATCCTTTATGGAAAATGAGACTTTTTCACTCACTTTTAAGTGGTCCTCCGCCCTTCCTTGGTTTTGGTGTAAAACTCAAATGTCCTATTCTCTATGAATAAAAGGGAGTATTATTTTTAGTACTGCGCGCAGGTTAGGCGGAGACATTGAAAACGAGAATCAAATCAAAAACCCTTGAAGAAGGCGTTACATGCTAAATATTATATACATGTTTTAACTGAAATAAGAGTGAGTAATGTATTAATTAGTGAACGAATCATGCAGGGAAAAGTTGCAGATTAAGATGGTACAATCAATTAGATCCAAAAATAAATAAGACGGCCTTTACAGAAGAGGAAGAAGAAAGACTAAAAGAAGCACATAGAATGTATGGAAACAAATGGGCAATTATAGCTAGACTATTCCCTGGTAGAACTGACAATGCTGTTAAGAACCATTGGCATGTTATGAATGCTAGACTTGAGAGAGAAAAATCATGCTTTTTTTCTAGAAAGAGAAATTCTAATAATAAAATTAAACTTCAACATCATTATAATCATAATCATAATCATAATCATGAAAATAATATAATCATGATGTTTAAAAAGCAAAAAATAATTAGCAAGGAAAATACAGGAAGTGGGGGTGAATCTAGTACTACTATTTCAAGCACAATTAATAATAATAATAATAATAATAATAATAATAATAATAATAATAATAATAATAATAATAATAATAATAATGTGGAGTGTAAAGAATTATCAGGTGGTTCTACAACATCTACTGATCTTACTCTTTCCATAAATTCTAGCTTGGATGGGAATGGGAAAGGGAATGGGAAATTGGGGAAAGGGAAAGAGAGGAAAACAGTTTTAGATGGGTGTCAGCAACAACACTTACACCACCAACCATGCAGTTCTGACCGTCAAAAGGGTACTTTTCTTTCTAACTTCTTTTGTCTTTTTATTATTTTTTTTATCTTTTTATATTTATAGTATAAGGTTTCCCTTAAGGGTATCCTAAGTTGTTTGTTTACGTTACTATTTTGGATCCAGTATATTCTTTACGATACATCATCATATTAGTCTTTCAATATAGAACAACTAGTTTTCTGAGAGACTGTCTTTTTAAGAGACGTATTTGAAATTCAGTCAATCAAAGATTAATGTTTACTTACTGTATTCTTAATACCTACTTACATTATCTTTAATGTTATGCCTACTTTTAATATCTTAAATGTCTGCTTACATCACTCTTAATGGCTTAATGCCTACTTATGATATTCTAAAAAATATATAGTGGGTCGGCCCAAGTAGAGATGGTATCTCAAAGATACCGTCTCTAACGAAAATTTGTAATATAGAATAATACTTCAAATTTTTGTGAGTGATCATTTTTAATTGGACCGACCCATCATATATTTTTTAAAATATTGTAATTAGGCATTACGAATGATGTGAGTAGGCACTTAAGATATTCAAATTAGGCATTAAGGATACGGTAAATAGACATTAAGTACGATAAGTATATATTAATCTTAAATGAGCTGAACTTGAGATATGTCTCTCAAAGAAACGGCTTCTCAAGAGACTAGTTTTAATAATCACATTTATTAATTATAGAACTCGTTGATTAATTAATTAATTAATTAATTGAGGTAGTGGGTTTATATTTAATTTAATATTTTGAGGTGATCTATTGTTGCATAAGAAAACATTCTTTTGAGTTATGTTGTGCTGTCCTTTTGGTCTTATTATAAGTTAGTGTCAAACTAAAATGGAGTACTTAATAATTTTGAAGAAGACAAAATAGAAATTTTTTAATATGCTATTTATAAGTTATATAGAGTATAAGTGTATAACTATGTATTGATATCTACACATAGAAATTAAATACTCCTATTTTCTAATGGCATGAAGCCTACAAAATTGGATAAATAGAGATACCAATTAAACCTTAGGTCATCTCGCCCCATATCACACACAATAAAGTTGAATAAAATAGTCATTATTGTAGGTCTAGTAAAAGTTGACCTGATTGCTAACCCTGATCTGACCATATTCCAAAATATAATTGTGTTTAGGTTGAGACTTTTAGCCCAATTAATTAAATGGGTCGATCCGGTCTAATATGTTAATAAACTATTTTAGTTATGATAAAGTGAAACTTTCTAATCTAAGACAAATCTGTATAATCCATTTGATTAAACAAATTAATTCGAGTTAAATAACTAAATATAATAGGGATATAATTCATTTAATATTTTCCTATTTTTTTATAATAGATACAATTTAAACAAATCATATGCGAAAAGTTTACAATTGACGCTTAAAGAATATAAATGTAGTCAATATAAGAAATCGTACCCTAAAATGAAAACCAAAAAAAAAACATCTTTAAACGGGTTAAATGAGACAAAATAAATTCAACCTAACCTATAAGAGATAAATTAAGTAAGGGTTGTGATTTTCGATCGATATAACTAACAGGTTTAAGAACGTACGAGAGAATGATTTGTTTATCTATGAACCGATTTGAAACTTGGCCTATTTTGATTTGTTTGACAATGTAGTGCACACATGTGAGTTTATGCTTGTTGGATTACCCATCTTAGCGTACACATAAAATAAAAGCAAATATTCTAGTACACAATGCTACCATTGTGAGTTTACGCTAGTCTTTATTTTATTATTTATATATTATTTACTATGGGCGGCTTTTATTGTTTGGGGTAAAACTGATCGTTTTTCTCTAGCCCTTCCTGTAAAGGAAGTATGGTTATGGATTATCCGTCACCTTCTTTCACCCAGATTCTGCTTTCGGGCGGGATATTGGATATGTCGATAATGACGATGATTTATGTATATATTACAACTAAATAAAGAGAAAGCATATATTATTTTTTTTACACTTCTAGTACTCCGCACAAGTCAGGGCCCCAGTGAGGTGTTCTTTTTCTTGAAAGATTCGGGCAAATCATACTTATTCCCTGGAGAGAGTAAA
This sequence comes from Amaranthus palmeri, assembly GCA_019776075.1. NCBI lineage: Eukaryota > Viridiplantae > Streptophyta > Magnoliopsida > Caryophyllales > Amaranthaceae > Amaranthus > Amaranthus palmeri. The sequence continues at coordinate 310,421 of JAAKBH010000055.1, read as the reverse complement.
GAGAGATGTGCGCAGTAAAAAAACCCCAACTGAAACCTGCATCCAATAGGGGTCAAACCCCAAACCTTTTGCTCTACATGCAGTCACATAGAATAAAAACAAGGCTGCATCGCATCGCATCGGCCGCATTGTAAAGGTTTTTAAAACAAACAAGCCGATATTTTCCGCGTCGTAAAGGTGTAAAAAAACCGCGTTTTGTGCCGCATTAAGGTATATCTTATAGTTTTGACCGATATTTAGGCGATATGATAACCGCTTCACTCCTGTTACCGCATCGGCGTTTCGTTACCGCGATCACAACCGTTACCACATTTTTACACTATACATGCAGATGCGCTATCCATTGAGCCACATGCGCTTTTCGTAGAAAGCATACATTATCAAAGTATGCAATGGATGAATGTTTGTAGTACCCAACGGGCAATGCTAATATTGTGGAATGGGAAATGCAGGCACAATTGAGGAAAGCATGTGGAAATCATCAAGAAATATAAATGGGGAAAAAGATGAAGCTATGGAGATATTCACGTTTAAGGAAGTATCCGATTCCAACTCAGAAGGCTCAGGAATCGCTGACTCGGTTGTTAATAGTGGGTACTATGTGTCTTACTCTCCTACTTTCTTTGATTTTTTAGGGTTGCAACCCACTTCATTTACTTAGTTATTACTCATTAATTGTGGGTAATAATTATTAATTATTATATCAATTATGAATTAATATTATAGATCGGAAAGAGGGAGGCATAAATATATGTATTTGCTAGTTCATGGTTTTAGACTTTTAGTAATTAGTTTTATTATTATATATTATGTATAGTCAGTTTTTAAGTTACAAGACAAGAAAGGTTATAGAGATCAACTATTTTTATCTCACTATTTTTTTAGATACTTTTATTTTTATGTTCATTTGCAGCTCATTTGGTTAGTGGTACTAAATAGTGGTAATTGGAATGATTTATAGTGTAAATTTTATTCAAAAATTTCATATCATTTCTACGATAATGAAACTTTGTTGGCAAAAAAATTTTTGTATACAAATTTTCATTAACACCTATAATACCACCTCTCCCAATGATAATGCATTGGAATGAATTTTATGAACAAAATGAGATACTTGAAGTAGGACAAACATGACCATTAAGGTACCCAAGAGAATTTTCAACTAAAATTACACTAGTTTTTCATTCCTATTATCATCGTTTATTACCACCTACCAAAACGGCCCCGTAGAGTTTTTGGGTTACTATGTGTTAAGTGTTTGGCTTAAAGGGTGCCTTGATGAGTTTTAAGGGTCAAGGATTAGCTTCACAACCCCATTAGGAACAATTGGTTACTATGTATTATATCTAGATTATATGCTTGTTGCTTATAATTCCTTGCTAGAGGTACAGGCTTAAAAAAGCAATTGTCTAGTGGGTTAGACATGAAGGATCTAAATTCTAAAAGATGTAAAGAGGCCTACTCGGCATAGTTCTCATAATCTTGATTTTGATTTTCGATTCTATGATCTTACGATCTAAAAATAGGCGATTTGATCCGGATTGTAGGTAGGATCTTAATGTCATAAAATTGTGTGATCCTACTTAGCTCAAGAATTTAGGTGGTAAGATAATAACACGATTCTACGATTCTACTATCCAACTCTAATCCTACATGAGTAATTTCAAATGTAAAATATTCTTATATATGATACATATTTCACTTACATCTAAATATATATTTAAAATAAGGAAAAATTATAAGAAAATACCTGATATATAGGTCTATTTGCAAGAAACTACCAAATGTAACTCTTTTGCAAAAAAACAACCTAATGTAATATATTTCTCTGCAAATGACTACCACTTAACGGAATACGTTACTTGACCGTTGAGTTTGAGGGTTTGACCGATTTGAGAGGTTAAGTTGTCTTTGTGGCAATATCTCATTAGTCCTCATATTTTTAAATAATTAAAAATTAAAACACATAAATTAACAAAATAAAAATAAAAGATATTTAACGTCTTATTTACCCATCCTAACGAATTTTCAAAAAAAAAAAAACGGACGTCGTGATTATCCATCTGGGGTAACTCTTTTGAAAATCCGGTCGAAATAAATTACTTAGTTGTCTATTTGTTGATATGTAAAACGAAAAAGATATTTAATGTCTTTTGTACCCATGTCGCGACGTTTTTTTTTGAAAAAAAATCGTTATGTTGGGTAAAAATGACGTTAAATATCTAATTCAGTTTACGTATCAAAAAATATGCGAGTAAATACTTGTTTCAACTAAATTTTCGAAAGAGTTACCCCATTGGGTTAATTGCGACGTCATTTTTTGAAAAAAAAATCCATTATGATAGATAAAAATGACGTCAAATATCTTTTATTTTTATCTTGTTAATTTATGTGTTTTAATTTTAATTATTTAAAAATACGATGGCTAATAAGATACTGCCACATAAACAACTTTAAGGTAGTTTTTTTGCAAATATACCTAGATTAGGTTGAATCTTATAATTTTTCTTTAAAATAATTATATCAATACCTTTATAAAATTTAAGTTTTCCTTGATTTGTTGTTTAAAAATGATTATTAAAAGTATTTTTCTTTCAAAACTTAAAAGATGAAGTCAAAACATAAAAAGAGAACAAATATAATTGTTTATAAGTAATTCAAAGCATGTTAATGCATATTTGTAAGATCAAACGATCTTACGATCCGATTCTACCGATTTTGAACCTACCCCCTTAACAATCCCAGGTAGAATCGCAATCCCAATAGTTCGATACTTGCAGGGCCATTCCTGACCATAGGCAAAGTAGGCATTTGCCTAGGGCCCAGGGTTGGAATGGGCCCTAAAATTAGAAAATGTTAGTTAATGGAATTACACACTTAGAAATTTGTAATTATTTATGAGTTGTTCTTTTATCATTTAAGAATCTTATAATACGTCTACATTTTTAATGCTAATAATAATATATATGATCCATTTTTATTATTTTTAAACACCCGTTTAAATTCAGAATCGACCCTCATTGAAAGGGCCCACTTCTTTCAATTTGCCTAGGGTCCATACAATACCAGGAACGACACTAGATACTTGGTATGGAGATTGTTAGCGTTAGGAGCAATGAGTTGTTGTATCTAGGACTGATCTCCGGTCCAAACCCGGACCGGACCGGATGACCGGAATCAAAAAACTTAAGGACCGGGGATCGGACCTGTTTCATCTGGTCCGGTTCCGGTCCAACCCTGAAAATTCCGGTCCGGTCCAGGTTCGGACCGGTTGGACCGGCTATTAAATATTGCTTTAAATTTTAAGATGTTTATTATAGTAAAATTCAAAATAAAATCATTAATAATAATAGTCGTCGATAAAAAAAGGCAATTATTTGTTTGCTATATATATGCTCTGCGACTGCCAGCCCATTACTTTGCATCATCCCACCCCAAAATTACTTTAAAAAATACAAATATATGTAGAAATTATCTACTAACAAAGCACTCACCAAATATAAAAGGGGAGAAAAGAATAAGAGGTCAACCGACCCTCTTTGTATTTTGTACTAAGCTTCATAAAAAATGTGATGTCTTTTTCAAACAAACCAAGCAAAAAAAGTGCAGAAATTTCATGACAAGTAAAAAAAGTGCAGAAAAATTTTTAAAAAAAAATGAATGAAGACTAAATCTATACCGGAGAAGATGAACAGAAAAAAAAAGTGCAGAAATCTGCCGGAGAAGATGACAAAAAGGTGTTTAAATTAGGTCTCTTTGGCCAGCGCAAAGATTGTTTTCACTCCTCTTGGTGCTCACTTCTTGCTCTGAGTGAAATTTCGTACACATAAGCCATTGTTGTGTTATGTATGCTTTTGTAGAACCGACATTACGACTTAAGTAGAGGTGTTTATTCTAGGGGTGAGCAAAATCGGATATCCGATCCGAAACAGGAAGTCGGATCGGATATCCGATAACTGGTATATCTGATATCCGATTCGATCCGACTCGGATATCTGATATCCGGTATCCGACAATATTCGAATCGGATATTCGAGATATCCGATATCCGATGCCTATGAGAAAAAATTCAAAATTTCCAGTCGGATATTCGAAATATCCGATATCCGGTATCCGAATTTAGTCAAAATAATTTATTTATAAAAATATATTTTTTTTTCTTATGAATAACGGATATCCGAAACTACCTATAATATGCGGATATCCGAGATCCGATATCCGACTATCCAAAATAATTTCGGATATCCGATATCCGATATCCGACAATTGAAAAAATGTCGGATATTCGGATATTCGAATCTACAAATATTGATATCCGAATTTGTATCCGATATCCGAATTTTCGAATCGAATATTTGATCCGAATTGTAACTTCGAATCGGATATCCTAAAAATCGAATCGAATATCAGATCGAATCATCGGATCATCAGATAGTTTTGCTCAGCCCTAGTTTATTCGGGTTATCGGGTTAATTTCGGGTCAGATTTTTCGGGTCGGTTTAAAATCGGGTTTTATGTTCATATTGGTTTTTATCTAATTGTAGATCTATTTTTGAGTCGGGTCAAATCGGGTTCGGTTATAAAGTCGGGTGGCGATCGGGTCATCGGGTCTGTTTTGAACACCTCTAGCTAGTTATGAGCATGGTAAGTAGATACCTGGAAAATTCGAGGAAGCAACATTGGGATGCATTTAAATTATGATTAAGATCGATATTTAATAGGTACATCAAATCAAATGTATGTGTGAATTAAGAACATACTTTCTCCGTTTCATAATACTCGCTACATTTTCCATTTTGGGAAATTTCATATTACTTGCGACATTTCCTTTTATAGTAAAAAATCAATCATGTAAAGTTATATCTACTTCTATTTTTATCCTACTCTATATCTAATTACTCCTATTTTCTTTTTCATTTTTCAACAAAAAAATTCAAAAAAAGCAACTTTCCACCTACTATTCATCATTGCACAGTAACTTCTTAATTTTTGTGCTCATGCAATGGTAGCAAGTAAATCAAAACGGAGAAAGTATATAAACTTGCTTATGGGGCATCACTACAACAAATTTAGCTTTTTGCGACATTGGATTTAGTGACATTAAAAAAATGCCACTGATTTATATTTTTAGTACAATAATTATTTGGTTTTTATTTGTGAGAAACATCACTAGATCTTATGTCGCTAAAAGCTTTAGTGTGACTTTTTAGTATGCTGCTAAAGGGTCTAACAAATGTCATTAAATCTTCTATACATTATAAGAAATTTGAAATAGCGACAATTAAATTAAATGTCGCTAAATATATCCCACTAAAAATGAATTATGTTGTAGTGTATTGTGATTCACTTGGTAGAAAATTGGTTGTCTTCTTTACAATTTGTGACATATGTTAATGTTTTTCCTAAAGTTTTGTCTTACACTAAATATAGCACAATAACTTCTTTTGAATTTTACCTAAAGTTTTGTCTTACACTAGTGTGAGTAGAAGATAGTAAGATCTTTTAGGAGAGACGTATTTGGCATGTATAATTGATTTTAACATAAGTTAATGTTTTTCCTCAAAAAAAAAAAAAAATGTTAATGTTTATGTTTATAAATTATATATATTGATAATTTAAATTCATGTCTTAAGTCAAATCTTATGCTTGCAAGGAAATTTCCTTTGAGACCGCCATTCTTATGCGACCAAAAGAAAAAGCCCATCCCATTTCTTCTCATATAAAATTTTAAATTCATGTCTTAAGTCAAATCTTAAAATGGCATATTATGACCTAAAATGCAAATTTTAATACTTAAATTGCTAATTCCAAGCATTATCCTCAACAAAGACTCAAACATTAATTTTTTTTTACAAAATGTTTTATATAAATAAATTTTTTCATCCAAATTTAAGACTTAAAGGCCAAGTTCAAGATAACGGTAAAATGGTGTTTTAATTCTTAAAATTAAAATTTTTTTAAAAAAAATTATAATACCAAATTTAAGAATTAAAATCAAATCTACTTAAATCTTGAAATTGGTCTTTTTAAATCTTAAATTTGGCTATTGAAGTCTTAAATTTAATCTTTTAAATCTTAAATTCGGTAAAAGAATATAATAAAAATTTGAAAAAAATATTGGACCGCAAACTATTTGGCCCATATATGAAGGGTTGCATTCGCGCAACTGTTGCATACAAGTTTTTATGTATGCTTGCTGGTAGTTGGCATATTTAATGGCCAGCTATTTGGCCCATATATAAATGATTGTATTCACACAATCGTTGCATATAAGTTTCAGTAAGTCTCATAGGAGACGGTCTATTCTATAGACGGAATCCATGAAGCCCAGCCCAAAATATAACATAGTATATTTGGGGTTATAATAAATTATTTGGGGTTATAATAACTTATATTTGGGGTTATAGAATAGTATATTCGAGGTTATAATACCTTACATTTAGGATTATATTATAATATAATTGATATTATAATAAAAAAAATTAATTAAGGGAAATGGGCTGGCCCAATTTTGTGGTCTATCCTATAGACCGTTTCTTGTGAGATTTTGTGTATAAGTTTTCATGTATGCTTGATGGTAGCTGGCATATTTATCGTGCTAATGTGTTTAATTTTTTCCACTTTACTATATTCACTAGTGGAAAAAATGTTAATGGCTGCGGTTTTTTGACCGTTATAGGCTGCAGTTTCACCTCGCAGTCCTTGTCGTAGCAGCAAATGAGAATCTTTTATTGGTTGCAGTCCTAAAAACCGCAGCCTATAGTCCATTTTAAGAACAAAAAAGAAGAAGATTAAAGGCTGCGGACATTCAAACAACCGCAGCCTTTAGTCCCCTTATTTTATTTTTTTTTTAAATTCGTTTTATACTAATATTATGAACAAATACTTGCACAAACAAAGCTAGATCTGAGATATTAGTATTAAAGCATACGTTGAATAATGGGACAAATTTACATAAATTTACATAAAAATTTACATAAAAATTTAAAGCATACTAATATTATGAAAAATTACTTACACGAAATTTACATAAATTTACATAAAAATTTACATAAACCAAGATCAAAATTTACATAAGAAGTTACTCAAAAGCCAAGATCAAAAACCAAAAAAAAAAAACAAAAATAATAATACCCAGATCTTACAACAAATTTAAATAAAAATTTACAACAAATTGTACCCAGATCTTACACGAAATTTACATAAAAAAATAATACCCAAATTTTACACGAAATTTACATAAAAATAGTCAAATGAACAAATTTAGTCTAACTTCATTCAAGTAAACTTCAGAATAAAGAAGAACTTCATCAAATCTTCAAATTGTACCCAATTCCACCACAAAATCTTCAAGAACTTCATCAAATTGTACCGAAATGAACAAAACAGAACTAACCTCTTAGAGACGAAGAAGACCTTCATTAAAGAAGAAGGAAGAAACTCAACTTTCTTCACCAAATTTGAAGCGTTTCAGTTTGGTATTTTTTTGGGCTGAAGGAAGAAGAAAGCGAGAAAAGAAGGAAGAAGGAAGAAACAAAACTATATTGTTGATTTATGCTATATGTATTGGAAAATTACTTTCAAACATCCTAACTTTTTGGGAATTGATTGGGGATGAGGTGTGCAGCTTGGTGCTTCAGTTCCTTAATCATGGGGGTATGCCGGAGGGTATTAATCATACTAATGTTGTGTTGAACCCTGAAGTGAAGAAGCCTAGAGAGCTGAAGGATATCCATCCTATCAGTCTTTGCAACATATCTTATAAGCTCATTTCGAAATCTCTCGCTAATAGGATGAAGGTTTTTCTGCTCGATATTATCGATGATAATCAGAGTGCATTTGTTCCAGGGAGATTGATCACGGGCAATATTTTGTTTGCGTTAGAAGTATTCCATTTCATGAAGATTAGTGTTGCTAGCAAAAGGGGCTTTATATGGAGTTAAAATTAGATATGAGCAAAGCATATGATCGTATTGAATGGAATTATCTGAGAGGGATTATGCTGAGATTGGGTTTTCCGGTTATTTAGGTGAATAGGGTTATGGAATGTGTCACGACTGTTTCATATTCTTTTTTAGTAAATGGTTGTTTGCCTCCTTCTTTAATCCCTCACAGGGTGTTGAGGCAGGGGGACCCGCTTTCCCCTTATTTATTGCTTTTATGTGCCGATGGTTTAGGGGCATTTATTAAGAAAGCCTACGAGACTAATATGTTACATGGTATCTCTATAGCTTAAGGGGCTCCTAACATTACTCATTTGTTTTTCACAAATGATAGCATCATTTTCACTCGGGCAACAATGGAGGAAGCCCACTCCATAAAGCAAATTCCGAGTCAATACGAAATTTTGTCAGGGCAAAAGGTCATTGTGGAAAAAAGCGAGATCTCCTTTAGTAGCAAATTAGAGCCTAGGTTGTGGCATTTCATCAAGGATTCGTTGGGGTTCGTTGAGGTTGCTATGCATGACAAATATTTGGGTCTTCCCACAATTTTCGATAAATCCAAATGGATATCCTTTGCGGCTCATAGGGATCGTGTATGTAAGCTTCAAGGGAGGTAGGAAAAGTTATTATCAAGGGCGGGTAAAGAAGTTTTGACTAAAGCGATCGTTCAAGCCATACCCTCGTACGCGATGAGTTGTTTCAAACTTCTAAGTTTGTGTCGCGATATTTATGCTATGACCAAAAGGTTTTTGTGGGGGTTTTCCAAAGATAAGAGGGGCATTTGCTGGACGTTGTGGGCGTCTTTGTGTAGGCCGAAGGCTAATGGAGGTATGGGATTCCGTGATCTGGAGGTCTTTAATCAAGCTATGCTCGTGAAACAATTATGGAGGATTCATGCTTTTCCAAAGTCCTTGTTAGCTAGAACTATTAAGGCTTGCTATTTTCGTTCGCAGGATGTATGGAGTGCCAAGTTGGGTCACTATCCTAGCTTTTCATGGCATAGCATATGGGGGTCCTGATCGATTCTTGAGGAAGGGATGCGTTGGAAAGTTGGAAATGGCAATCATATTCGCGTTTGGAACGACGCATGGATGGACTTAATTGAACCTACTTTGGACACCTTTATTGAACCTATACATAAGGGGAAATTGGGATGTTGATACTACTTTGGACACCTTTATTGAACCTATACATAAGGCTTGGAGGATGGACTTAATTCGTAATACTTTTCTTCCGTTTGAAGCAGATTTAATTATGAGCATTCTCATTAGTCTTAGAGGAGATGATGTTGAGAGGTGTTGGGTGCTTAGTTCGGACGACATATTTCGAGGAAAAGGATATATATATATGTGCAGGCTATGAAGCAGCTGGAGGATTCGTCATGTTCGTCGGGTCCCGGCCCGTTATGGGCTAAAATTTGGAAGTTAAAAGTCCCCCCCAAGATTCGAGGGTTTTCTTGGCGTGCGTGTTGGGTCATTATCCCTCATGGGTTGAATTTGTGTAAAAAAGGGGTTTCCAACTTCATTGCGTGTCTGAGATGTGGTAACGATGAAGGTTTATTTCACATTCTAATGGATTGTCCGTGGATTCGTGAGGTTTGGCAGGCGGTTGGTTTCGTGTTTCCTCCAATTGCATAGCTTTCGTTTAGGGATTTATTGGATTCAGTTTGGAGCTCTAAGGGTGTTAAGGTTGCGGAGATGTTCGTGGCGATTTGTTAGCAAGTATGGAAGGCTCACAACGAATTGATTTTCAATAATATTCACTCTCATCCATCCCTTTGTGTTGGCAAGGCCGGAGATTGGATTCAAGAACACCAATGTGCTCTTGTGTTTTGTTTTTCAGAGATTAAGCCTAAGCGTTAGGAGGCAAGGTGGCAAAAACCTCATGTGGGTTCGATCAAAATTAATTGTGATGCTTCCGTTTCGATGAATGGTGATAAGCATGGTCTTGGATTTATAGAAAGGGATCATCTAAGGGAGTTTCTTGCCGCAGGTGCTACGACTGTGTGGGTAGCTAGTACGACTGAAATGGTTTAAGTGCAGGCTTTGTTTTGGGCCCTCACGGCTGATGTGGATTGAGGATGTCATAACGTTGAGTTGGAAGGTGATTGTAAGATGGTTATTGATGCTCTTAATGGGGTGGGAAGCCGTAGCTTTCATATTCAAACTATATTGGATAATTATCACTCTTTGTTTTCTTCCTTCTATTCAGTGTCTTGTCATTTTTGTTTTCGCGATTGTAACAAGGCTGCCCGTAGAATTATAAGTGAGCCTCTGGCGGGATGTGCCATGAGGTGTGGGTGGATAACGCCCCGAGTTGGCTTGTAGATATTTTGTACTTTGATTTGTCTTTATCTACGGCTTAGCCATCTTTTATTTTCAAAAAAAATCAATAGATAAAGTGTATAAATGATGTTTCCAATCCAAACAAAAACTTACAATCTACTCACAGACCACAAATTAAAAGGAGTTTTGTTTTGCCAATAATTATGAAGTTTGGGAATAAGCATTGAGATTAAGGTTTGATCAAAATTATTATAAAGCAACAAAACTTTCAAACTTATAAGTTAAAAAATCTATATCTGTGCATCAAAATTATATGCAAACTAGATAGGTTCCCGTGCCAAGCACGGTTTATTAATTATTTCAATAAAAAATTATTAATTTATATATGTAATTAAGTTATTATATGACTTTTAAGTGATTGTTTTATAGAAATGATATAATACCCGGTATCATAAAAAATAAAAAAAAATGAAAAATAAAAAAACTTTCAATCAAGTTATGTGGTAGCTTTAAAAGAAAAGACTTTTTTGTCACGGTAACATATGTTCAAATATTCTATTGCTCTTAAATATAGTATGACTCTTACATTATTGTTTATAGCAATGTTATAACTCTCGGTAATATAAAAAATAAAAAATAAAAAACATTAGAATTGAGATAAATAGATAAAATAAATAGTAAAATTATCAATAAAACATATTTACAGTAATATTTGAATTTGCAAATGTTTATATGCTATTAGCATATGAATATCTAATTTAAAATTAAAATTAATTAAAATAATCTAAGCAGTATTATTTAGGGGCGGGGAAAACTTATTTTTTGTTGAAAACTTTTCTTTATGTATTGACATGTGTTCAAATCTTTGATTGCTTTAATACATAATATGATATATTGATATATTGATAGATAAATAAATGATGAATTAATAAGATAAAAAATACCTAAAATAAGTCCATTTTGCACAAAAAAACCTACATCAGAACTCGAAAATGAAAATGGATAAGTATAGTAATACCTTGCGTATACTCAATCCACCGAATCACGAACTTTGGGCGAAACTCAGTTTTTTTGAAACCCTAACTCAATTTCGCTTTTAAGTTAATCCGTAAGTCCCAATTTGTCTTCCCAAGAGCTTTCACTTCACAAAATTGAGACTTTGCAAATTTTTGATGGATTTTTAGAGTTGAAAATGAATGATTAGAGTAAAGAGTTTGGAGAAGAAGAAAAAAGATGGGGGTTCAATTTTTTGAAGAGAAACATTATGTTTGGGTTTAAGAATGGCGCTAGTTGAATGAGTAAGGGCAATATGGTAATTTAACACTAACGTCAGACTAACGGAAAATGTCATTAATGTTATCCTGTGCTAACGGATTAAGACTCAATGATATATAGTGATCTACAACATTGATGTTGTATATGGTGAATTATGAAGAAAAATCAGCGGTATATCATGAAATTTCACTTAACTTTTTCCTTATCTTTCAATGGAATATTAAATATTTATTTAATTTAGATGCAAATAATTATTGGCATCTACTATTAAAAATCTTCCACAACTTACTATTCATACATTATGCACTCCACAACTTACTAAAAATAATTTGTATAAAAATGCAATATTTTACTTGAATTATTAAGATTATGATTACGTTTTTTCATAATCCAGAATTCGACATGTACTAATACTTTCTATTTTCTAAAGTGTGTTTCCCTATTAAGGATCATCGGTACAATATTGAGTGCTTCTAACTTAGACCAATCATAAAGTATTATTTTCTTTATGATTAATCATTATTTTAGCACAAATTTTTGTGAAAGACGGTCTCTGATTTAGAATATATTTCCAATTTTTTCCTAAAAAATCTATCTCCATGCGCCAAATTATTAGGAGAAAAAATGATGTATCTAATTATGTTTTTGGGCCTATAATTATAAAGGAAACAAACTTTCAAACTTATAAGTTAAAAAATCTATATCTATGCATCAAAATTATATCCCGTGCCAAGCACGGTTTATTAATTATTTCAATAAAAAATTATTAATCTTATATATGTAATTAAGTTATTATATGACTTTTAAGTGATTGTTTTATAGAAATGATACAATACCCGGTATCATAAAAAATAAAAAAATGAAAAATAAAAAAACTTTCAATCAAGCTATGAAGTAGCTTTAAAAGAAAAGACTTTTTTGTCACGGTAACATATGTTCAAATATTCTATTGCTTTTAAATATAGTATGACTCTTACATTATTGTTTATAGCAATGTTATAACTCTCGGTAATATAAAAAATAAAAAATAAAAAACATTAGAATTGAGATAAATAGATAAAATAAATAGTAAAATTATCAATAAAACATATTTACAGTAATATTTGAATTTGCAAATGTTTATATGCTATTAGCATATGAATATCTAATTTAAAATTAAAATTAATTAAAATAATCTAAGCAGTATTATTTAGGGGGAAAACTTATTTTTTGTTGAAAACTTTTCTTTATGTATTGACATGTGTTCAAATCTTTGATTGCTTTAATACATAATATGATAATATGATATATTGATAGATAAATAAATGATGAATTAATAAGATAAAAAATACCTAAAATAAGTCCATTTTGCACAAAAAAACCTACATCAGAACTCGAAAATGAAAATGGATAAGTATAGTAATACCTTGCGTATACTCAATCCACCAAATCACGAACTTTGGGCGAAACTCAGTTTTTTTGAAACCCTAACTCAATTTCGCTTCTAAGTTAATCCGTAAGTCCCAATTTGTCTTCCCAAGAGCTTTCACTTCACAAAATTGAGACTTTGCAAATTTTTGATGGATTTTTAGAGTTGAAAATGAATGATTAGAGTATAGAGTTTGGAGAAGAAGAAAAAAGATGGGGGTTCAATTTTTTGAAGAGAAACATTATGTTTGGGGTTAAGAATGGCGCTAGTTGAATGAGTAAGGGCAATATGGTAATTTAACACTAACGTCAGACTAACGGAAAATGTCATTAATGTTATCCTGTGCTAACGGATTAAGACTCAATGATATATAGTGATCTACAACATTGATGTTGTATATGGTGAATTATGAGGAAAAATCAGCGGTATATCATGAAATTTCACTTAACTTTTTCCTTATCTTTCAATGGAATATTAATTATTTATTTAATTTAGATGCAAATAATTATTGGCATCTACTATTAAAAATCTTCCACAACTTACTATTCATACATTATGCACTCCACAACTTACTAAAAATAATTTGTATAAAAATTCAATATTTTACTTGAATTATTAAGATTATGATTACGTTTTTTCATAATCCAGAATTCGACATGTACTAATACTTTCTATTTTCTAAAGTGTGTTTCCCTATTAAGGATCATCGGTACAATATTGAGTGCTTCTAACTTAGACCAGTCATAAAGTATTATTTCCTTTATGATTAATCATTATTTTAGCACAAATTTTTGTGAAAGACGGTCTCTGATTTAGAATATATTTCCAATTTTTTCCTAAAAAATATATCTCCATGCGCAGAATTATTAGGAGAAAAAATGATGTATTTAATTATGTTTTTGGGCCTATAATTATAAAGGAAACAAACTTTCAAACTTATAAGTTAAAAAATCTATATCTATGCATCAAAATTATATCCCGTGCCAAGCACGGTTTATTAATTATTTCAATAAAAAATTATTAATCTTATATATGTAATTAAGTTATTATATGACTTTTAAGTGATTGTTTTATAGAAATGATACAATACCCGGTATCATAAAAAATAAAAAAATGAAAAATAAAAAAACTTTCAATCAAGCTATGAAGTAGCTTTAAAAGAAAAGACTTTTTTGTCACGGTAACATATGTTCAAATATTCTATTGCTTTTAAATATAGTATGACTCTTACATTATTGTTTATAGCAATGTTATAACTCTCGGTAATATAAAAAATAAAAAATAAAAAACATTAGAATTGAGATAAATAGATAAAATAAATAGTAAAATTATCAATAAAACATATTTACAGTAATATTTGAATTTGCAAATGTTTATATGCTATTAGCATATGAATATCTAATTTAAAATTAAAATTAATTAAAATAATCTAAGCAGTATTATTTAGGGGGAAAACTTATTTTTTGTTGAAAACTTTTCTTTATGTATTGACATGTGTTCAAATCTTTGATTGCTTTAATACATAATATGATAATATGATATATTGATAGATAAATAAATGATGAATTAATAAGATAAAAAATACCTAAAATAAGTCCATTTTGCACAAAAAAACCTACATCAGAACTCGAAAATGAAAATGGATAAGTATAGTAATACCTTGCGTATACTCAATCCACCAAATCACGAACTTTGGGCGAAACTCAGTTTTTTTGAAACCCTAACTCAATTTCGCTTCTAAGTTAATCCGTAAGTCCCAATTTGTCTTCCCAAGAGCTTTCACTTCACAAAATTGAGACTTTGCAAATTTTTGATGGATTTTTAGAGTTGAAAATGAATGATTAGAGTATAGAGTTTGGAGAAGAAGAAAAAAGATGGGGGTTCAATTTTTTGAAGAGAAACATTATGTTTGGGGTTAAGAATGGCGCTAGTTGAATGAGTAAGGGCAATATGGTAATTTAACACTAACGTCAGACTAACGGAAAATGTCATTAATGTTATCCTGTGCTAACGGATTAAGACTCAATGATATATAGTGATCTACAACATTGATGTTGTATATGGTGAATTATGAAGAAAAATCAGCGGTATATCATGAAATTTCACTTAACTTTTTCCTTATCTTTCAATGGAATATTAATTATTTATTTAATTTAGATGCAAATAATTATTGGCATCTACTATTAAAAATCTTCCACAACTTACTATTCATACATTATGCACTCCACAACTTACTAAAAATAATTTGTATAAAAATTCAATATTTTACTTGAATTATTAAGATTATGATTACGTTTTTTCATAATCCAGAATTCGACATGTACTAATACTTTCTATTTTCTAAAGTGTGTTTCCCTATTAAGGATCATCGGTACAATATTGAGTGCTTCTAACTTAGACCAGTCATAAAGTATTATTTCCTTTATGATTAATCATTATTTTAGCACAAATTTTTGTGAAAGACGGTCTCTGATTTAGAATATATTTCCAATTTTTTCCTAAAAAATATATCTCCATGCGCAGAATTATTAGGAGAAAAAATGATGTATTTAATTATGTTTTTGGGCCTATAATTATAAAGGAAACAAACTTTCAAACTTATAAGTTAAAAAATCTATATCTATGCATCAAAATTATATCCCGTGCCAAGCACGGTTTATTAATTATTTCAATAAAAAATTATTAATCTTATATATGTAATTAAGTTATTATATGACTTTTAAGTGATTGTTTTATAGAAATGATACAATACCCGGTATCATAAAAAATAAAAAAATGAAAAATAAAAAAACTTTCAATCAAGCTATGAAGTAGCTTTAAAAGAAAAGACTTTTTTGTCACGGTAACATATGTTCAAATATTCTATTGCTTTTAAATATAGTATGACTCTTACATTATTGTTTATAGCAATGTTATAACTCTCGGTAATATAAAAAATAAAAAATAAAAAACATTAGAATTGAGATAAATAGATAAAATAAATAGTAAAATTATCAATAAAACATATTTACAGTAATATTTGAATTTGCAAATGTTTATATGCTATTAGCATATGAATATCTAATTTAAAATTAAAATTAATTAAAATAATCTAAGCAGTATTATTTAGGGGGAAAACTTATTTTTTGTTGAAAACTTTTCTTTATGTATTGACATGTGTTCAAATCTTTGATTGCTTTAATACATAATATGATAATATGATATATTGATAGATAAATAAATGATGAATTAATAAGATAAAAAATACCTAAAATAAGTCCATTTTGCACAAAAAAACCTACATCAGAACTCGAAAATGAAAATGGATAAGTATAGTAATACCTTGCGTATACTCAATCCACCAAATCACGAACTTTGGGCGAAACTCAGTTTTTTTGAAACCCTAACTCAATTTCGCTTCTAAGTTAATCCGTAAGTCCCAATTTGTCTTCCCAAGAGCTTTCACTTCACAAAATTGAGACTTTGCAAATTTTTGATGGATTTTTAGAGTTGAAAATGAATGATTAGAGTATAGAGTTTGGAGAAGAAGAAAAAAGATGGGGGTTCAATTTTTTGAAGAGAAACATTATGTTTGGGGTTAAGAATGGCGCTAGTTGAATGAGTAAGGGCAATATGGTAATTTAACACTAACGTCAGACTAACGGAAAATGTCATTAATGTTATCCTGTGCTAACGGATTAAGACTCAATGATATATAGTGATCTACAACATTGATGTTGTATATGGTGAATTATGAAGAAAAATCAGCGGTATATCATGAAATTTCACTTAACTTTTTCCTTATCTTTCAATGGAATATTAATTATTTATTTAATTTAGATGCAAATAATTATTGGCATCTACTATTAAAAATCTTCCACAACTTACTATTCATACATTATGCACTCCACAACTTACTAAAAATAATTTGTATAAAAATTCAATATTTTACTTGAATTATTAAGATTATGATTACGTTTTTTCATAATCCAGAATTCGACATGTACTAATACTTTCTATTTTCTAAAGTGTGTTTCCCTATTAAGGATCATCGGTACAATATTGAGTGCTTCTAACTTAGACCAGTCATAAAGTATTATTTCCTTTATGATTAATCATTATTTTAGCACAAATTTTTGTGAAAGACGGTCTCTGATTTAGAATATATTTCCAATTTTTTCCTAAAAAATATATCTCCATGCGCAGAATTATTAGGAGAAAAAATGATGTATTTAATTATGTTTTTGGGCCTATAATTATAAAGGAAACAAACTTTCAAACTTATAAGTTAAAAAATCTATATCTATGCATCAAAATTATATCCCGTGCCAAGCACGGTTTATTAATTATTTCAATAAAAAATTATTAATCTTATATATGTAATTAAGTTATTATATGACTTTTAAGTGATTGTTTTATAGAAATGATACAATACCCGGTATCATAAAAAATAAAAAAATGAAAAATAAAAAAACTTTCAATCAAGCTATGAAGTAGCTTTAAAAGAAAAGACTTTTTTGTCACGGTAACATATGTTCAAATATTCTATTGCTTTTAAATATAGTATGACTCTTACATTATTGTTTATAGCAATGTTATAACTCTCGGTAATATAAAAAATAAAAAATAAAAAACATTAGAATTGAGATAAATAGATAAAATAAATAGTAAAATTATCAATAAAACATATTTACAGTAATATTTGAATTTGCAAATGTTTATATGCTATTAGCATATGAATATCTAATTTAAAATTAAAATTAATTAAAATAATCTAAGCAGTATTATTTAGGGGGAAAACTTATTTTTTGTTGAAAACTTTTCTTTATGTATTGACATGTGTTCAAATCTTTGATTGCTTTAATACATAATATGATAATATGATATATTGATAGATAAATAAATGATGAATTAATAAGATAAAAAATACCTAAAATAAGTCCATTTTGCACAAAAAAACCTACATCAGAACTCGAAAATGAAAATGGATAAGTATAGTAATACCTTGCGTATACTCAATCCACCAAATCACGAACTTTGGGCGAAACTCAGTTTTTTTGAAACCCTAACTCAATTTCGCTTCTAAGTTAATCCGTAAGTCCCAATTTGTCTTCCCAAGAGCTTTCACTTCACAAAATTGAGACTTTGCAAATTTTTGATGGATTTTTAGAGTTGAAAATGAATGATTAGAGTTAGTGATGGCCACGGTCCGGGTTGGCCCGGAACCGAACCGGTCCCGAACCGCTGAAAACCGGAACCGGAACCGGAACGTTCGCGACAGGTTCCGAACCGGAACCGAAACGCGAAACCGTGGACCCGCCGGAAAAAAGTTGCCGGAACCGTGGGACCGCCGGAAAAATTCGAAAAAACCGGACCAAAGAACCGCGGACCAGTTGGACCGGTCCGGACCGGTTGAACCGGCCCAACGGTCCAATGGAACCGGTTGGAACCGCAGAACCGGACCGGAACGGGTGAACCGGCCCAACGGTTCCATGGAACCGGAACCGGACCCGGACCCGGAACTGAAAAACTGCATCAACTTCAAACGCTCGCCATTTCTTGCTCGGTTATCGGAATCGGACATATAATATACCGTTGGAAAGCCCTTGAACTCTAGTTTCCAATGCCGCAAACCTTGTATTAATACAATATTCCTATCAAAAGTTATAGCCAAAATAGTAGAGATGTATCAAATTTCACCTTAATACTTTTGCATTAACCTACTCTTTTGCTTTTTTACTCTTTATGGCTTGACAAAATTGATAGCTTGATACGTTCTTTGAGCCTTGTAAACATGACTAGCACCAAAAACCCACAAAAATGACTCAAAGTACCATAATTCACTCATTTGGCTACAAATTGAACATGGAATACCGAAATGGAGTGAAACCACATAAAACAACCCTAAACCGCCTCAAAACATCGAAAATGAGCGCAAATATGTTAATGATGAGTGCAAATAATTGCACTTATCATATGTCCACGAAACTAAGATTTTTTCATATGTTTATGAACCAAAAGTTCACTTAGTAATAAGTGAATGTATTATTGTTTTTTATCATCTTCTTAGACATTCTCATGATGATAGTAACGTTTTTAAAGCCGATTCTTGCAGATATGATGGATAAGTGGAAAGCGTATTTCACTAATTTTCCTTATATTTATGGAATTGCGACAATTTTAGATCCGTGTTTTAGTACGGAAAACCTAAGTAAAATAATAGGATTTTAGTACCAAGCATTAGATCGCCCGTCTAGTGATGTACATTAATTGTGTAGGAAATTGTAAAAAACTTTTAGCGGACCTTTATGACCATTATTCTAGTATATATAACCCGAGTCGCGATACGTCTAGGCGTGCTAGCGTCTCGGCACGTCCCGATTATTATAATCCCGTAATCGCTAACATAATAAGTCGAGATGATACTTTTCTAGTCATCTTCTTCCTCCTCCTCCGCTTCATATTTAGAATTAGATAATTATCTTAAAAATCACTTTGAAATCGACCAAAGTAATTATAATTTTTGATTTATGTCTTTATCGTTGATTCTTTCGGGATACGTAGGCAGCTTAGTATTCCTTCGGGATACTAGGTTCAAGTCCATTCTCTCCCCCCTTTTTTTTTATGATCTTTATCGTTGATTCGTTTCTTATTGATTTATTTTTTTCGTTCTTTTTAGTAAATATTTTAATAACGATGACAACCAATGCATTTCGCTAATAATCAAGTAATCGACGAAGGTACGTCCGCATTATTATAGTATTTTTTTATTAAAAATAAAGGAAAAATAAAAATGGAACCGATGGTCCGACCCACCCGGCCCGGAAATTGGGACCGCCGGAACCGTCTCATGAACCGCCAAGGAACCGGTTGGAACCGGCCGGAACCGGAACCGGAACCGGAAAAGTCTGGGTCAGGTTCCAAATGGAACCGGAACCGGGTGGAACCGGAACCGGTTGGAACCGGAACGGAACCGGCCCAACCCGGACCGCGGCCATCACTAATTAGAGTATAGAGTTTGGAGAAGAAGAAAAAAGATGGGGGTTCAATTTTTTGAAGAGAAACATTATGTTTGGGGTTAAGAATGGCGCTAGTTGAATGAGTAAGGGCAATATGGTAATTTAACACTAACGTCAGACTAACGGAAAATGTCATTAATGTTATCCTGTGCTAACGGATTAAGACTCAATGATATATAGTGATCTACAACATTGATGTTGTATATGGTGAATTATGAAGAAAAATCAGCGGTATATCATGAAATTTCACTTAACTTTTTCCTTATCTTTCAATGGAATATTAATTATTTATTTAATTTAGATGCAAATAATTATTGGCATCTACTATTAAAAATCTTCCACAACTTACTATTCATACATTATGCACTCCACAACTTACTAAAAATAATTTGTATAAAAATTCAATATTTTACTTGAATTATTAAGATTATGATTACGTTTTTTCATAATCCAGAATTCGACATGTACTAATACTTTCTATTTTCTAAAGTGTGTTTCCCTATTAAGGATCATCGGTACAATATTGAGTGCTTCTAACTTAGACCAATCATAAAGTATTATTTTCTTTATGATTAATCATTATTTTAGCACAAATTTTTGTGAAAGACGGTCTCTGATTTAGAATATATTTCCAATTTTTTCCTAAAAAATATATCTCCATGCGCCAAATTATTAGGAGAAAAAATGATGTATCTAATTATGTTTTTGGGCCTATAATTATAAAGGAAACAAACTTTCAAACTTATAAGTTAAAAAATCTATATCTATGCATCAAAATTATATCCCGTGCCAAGCACGGTTTATTAATTATTTCAATAAAAAATTATTAATCTTATATATGTAATTAAGTTATTATATGACTTTTAAGTGATTGTTTTATAGAAATGATACAATACCCGGTATCATAAAAAATAAAAAAATGAAAAATAAAAAAACTTTCAATCAAGCTATGAAGTAGCTTTAAAAGAAAAGACTTTTTTGTCACGGTAACATATGTTCAAATATTCTATTGCTTTTAAATATAGTATGACTCTTACATTATTGTTTATAGCAATGTTATAACTCTCGGTAATATAAAAAATAAAAAATAAAAAACATTAGAATTGAGATAAATAGATAAAATAAATAGTAAAATTATCAATAAAACATATTTACAGTAATATTTGAATTTGCAAATGTTTATATGCTATTAGCATATGAATATCTAATTTAAAATTAAAATTAATTAAAATAATCTAAGCAGTATTATTTAGGGAGAAAACTTATTTTTTGTTGAAAACTTTTCTTTATGTATTGACATGTGTTCAAATTTTTGATTGCTTTAATACATAATATGATAATATGATATATTAATAGATAAATAAATTGTGAATTAATAAGATAAAAAATACCTAAAATAAAATTTAAGTATGAAACAGTCGCATTATTAATGAGGTTTTATTCGTCATTTTAGCGCCTAATTTTTTTTTTAATATTTGTCATTCACTAATTAAAATTTAAGTAGTGATGCTAGAAATTTGAAAAATTTCTACGATGATTAGAAACTTGTTAATTCTTAACGTAGTTATGAATCGTAACAAGAAACGTAAACTTTGGAGGTAAAACTTAAAGTTGAGCAACTTCCGATAATAGTTCGAGAAAATTTAATTATTACCCGATCATATTATTTAAACATGATGGGAGTAAATTAAATATTTCATACACATATACAAGTGATTTTTAAACATATAGTATAAGTCACACAACTTGTTACATGTACAATAATTTTTACCCAAACTTTAAACTATCTTAGATAAACATTTCCTACACTATAATAGATCAAATGATGGACAAAAATCATCAAAAACAAAGCCCCAACCAGCTATGCTAAAGCTGTCCTAATCCCTCTTATAGCTCTTTCTACACTTACACACACAAGCTAAAAACTCTACCCAAGAACCCCTTTTGTTCTAACCTATGTTGGGCATCATTACATGCATGCAAAGACCAAATACAAAGGCCAAAAACATCTGATTTTTCTGTGGAAAATCAGCCCTCCCATCATCTTCATTTCACTCATAAATTGTCACCCAATACACCCACAAACTCATTCAAACAACTTGCCTCAAAAACCTCTACAAGTCCTACATGTTTCTACTTCAAAACCTCACTAAAACCACTTGAAAAACACTCATTTTAGTGCATATTAGTTGCTGTCCAGATTATTAAAATCATCATATACTTCTCAAAATATTCATATAAACACATACAAAGTCATTTCTAATCATCTCCAACAAAAACACTTTCAAGCCCATACAAAAACACTTATAAAAAGAGATTATCTACTTGAAGTTTATGAACATAAAAGCTTCATAAAAATATTATCCATCTTATCATACTTCATCCATACCACTTTGGAGCATTCATACAAGGTAGCCTAAATTTCAAATTACAAACTTTGTTTTTACAACTTATACTAGAACAAGTATATATAAAAATGATTTTTGTATAAAATCTTTCTCATAAATCAAGTATGTTACAAAAGTTATATTTTATGACTAAAAAGAGGAAAAATAATCACTTTTATAAATCTATAAAAAAATTGGAAACTATGAACATGTATTTTCACAATCTTATAAATTTTGTTACACTAGTGGAAAAAAAGCTATTGGCTGCTACTTATTGGCTGCGGTTTTTAGGAACACGCAGCCAATATGAGTAAAAAAAAATGTGGTAAAAAAAAAACTAACAAGGGCTGCGGTTTTTACCCTTAACCGCAGCCCCAATGTGTTTCAAAAAATATAATAAAGAAAGGGCTGCGGTTTTTTATGTGTCCGCAGCCCTTAACCATTCGAAATTAAATAAAGAAAATAAAAAAAAAAAAAATTGTAAAGGGGCTGCGGTTTTATGGTATGTCCGCAGCCCTTAGCCCATAATTTAAAAAAAAAAATTGATTTTATTATTTAAGCCCAGCCCAACCGTTTTTTAAACCCTAATTGATTTTATTATTTCTTCAAATTCTTTCTCTCAGCCGTTTTATGGTATGTCCTTCTCCTTCTTCCTTCTTTTTGAATATGAATAAACCCTAGCTAATATACCAGCCGAAATCAGTCCTTCATGCTTCTTTTTTCTTCTCTTTCAAACTTAATATTAGATCTGGAATGAACCCTAGCCGAAATCAGTCCTTCATCCTCTCTCATAAACCCTAATGAACCGCCGTTTTATGGGTCTTTCCTTCATAACCTAATCTCTCTTCTTCCCCTTCATTCGAAAAATCCAGAAATTAAATGGCTATTTTTATGGGTCTTCAAGTTTTTCAAGCACAAATCAGATGGGACTTCAAGTTTTCGAGCACAAATCTCGAAAAAGCTCTTGGTCTTCTTCCTTCATTTTTCGATTTCACCTTCAAGAACAGAACAAAATCTCGAAAAAGCTCTCAGATCTGGAAGATAAAGATGGTTCTTCGTTTTTTGTTATTTATTTCGTTTTTTTTTTCGATTTTTTGTTATTTATTTCGTTTTTTTGTGTAATTTTTTTTGATTTTTTGTTATTTATTTCGTTTTTTTTTGTAATTTATTTCGTTTTGTTGTAATTTTTATCGTTTTTTTTTGTAATTTATTTCGTTTTTTTTTGTAATTTATTTCGTTTTTTTTGAAATTTATTTCGTTTTTTGGTAATTTATATGTTGTTAGACTTTGATCTAGATTTCGTTTTTTGTTGAAATTTCTGGGTCTTGATGTTCTTGGGTTCGTTTGATGTTTGTTTGAAGTTTCTGGGTTCATTTTGATGTTCTTCAGATCTGTATTTTTAGAGCAAAAAAAAATTTTTTTTTTTTATTTGGAAAATAGACTAAAGGGCTGCGGTTTTTTACCTGTCCGCAGCCCTTTAGTCTTTTTTGGGCTGCGTATTTTGACCGCAGCCCTTATCTAATACTAAGGGCTGCTACAATAATGGCTGGGGTCAGAATACGCAGCCCTTAAGGGCTAAAAAACCGCAGCCCTTAAGGTTTTTTCCACTAGTGTTACTTAGAGGATTTAAGTAAAATTTTGAGACTTGATTAAGTATGTTGCTCAACATAATAAGTATACTCCAAATATGTTAAAATCATCACAAGTATTAGTTTAACAACTCCAACTAAGGAAAGTTAAGTGCATGTTAGAAATCCAAAATTGTTATTGATTTTTGGATGAATGCAATATGTTTAGTTGAAGAGTTGGAGTTGAGGCTTGAAGGGCAAGGACCCGAAGTTGAAACCACTTTTAAGAACGCATCGGAGCTTAGGTAGGAGCTTACGAAATACTTATATAGGCTTGGAGTCGAGGTATGTCACATGGGGTGATTTTTAAAGGGTTTAAGAACAAGTTGGGAAAGTTTTCTATAAACTTGTTTTTTTTAAAAAAAAATAAAAAATAAAATTCCCAAAGAGAAGTTCTTAAATCTTGAAAAATGATATATAAGTGATAATTTTGAGTATGCAATGATTTATTACATGTATTATTATTGTGGGCATCATGCATGTTGATTTTAAGAATTGTTATATGTTTAAAGGCAAGATTTACACTACTTTGTGAAAGTAATTGTGATGGAAATGGTTTTATGAACTTAGAAAATATTTAAAATGCATTTTAAGAGTAACTTCCAGTAGCTATATGTTAAAATAATCTATTGAATAATTTTGTTGAAATTTATTTGTTAAATCGATGTTTTAATGGGTTTTAAGATGTTAAATACTCTTATTATGAAATATAGTATTACATAAACTCTTAATCATCAAAAATAATTAATAAAATCATATTATAATGTCTCCAACAAGATTTGGCCAGAATATATTTAATTTAGAATTTTTCATGATTTTTGAGTAATCGCTAAATTATTTATCGATAAATTTTTAAATAGTAAATATAAAATAATTACTAAATGAAGACATATGGACTTGAAATTTTTGTCACATACTTATATGGACAGTAACTAAATTTGGTAAAATTTTGAGAAGATTTTGTTGACGTTTAAGGACCTTAATAATTTTTACTCGGTTATTAATAATCGGTAAGTTAGAAAACGGTAAAATACAAAATAAATACTAAATGACGTATTTTGAGTATTATGAGATACTTATATAAACAGTAAATACATGTCGACAAATTTATATGGATTTTCGTGACCATATATGGACTTAAATAAATTTTATTCGGTTTATCGGTAAAATAACAATATTAATTATTAAAAATGCCCCAAACGATTTTTAATGGTTATTTAAAATTTTATATTCCTTAAAATAGTTTTTGGAACATCATAAAAGTTTTTATATTAATTTATTTGGACAAAAAAAAATTTAAACCGATTTTATTGATTTATCGATAAAATGTCTATATAAAAAATATAAAATATTATACATGACATTTATTAGTTAAAATGAGCTAATAAAAGTATTATATGGCTTCTAGAACTTTAGTAAAATTTTATTAAGCTAATTATTGATTATTTACTAATTTATTAAATTAATAAATATTGTTTAATTATTTAAAGGTGTAATATTGTTAATTAAATTTGAGTAAAAATAGATCTATATCAAAAACTTATAAATTCTTTAGTAACCTACTGCCTCATAGTGTAAAATAAGTTTTACTTAGATGGTTTATAATATTTATGGATTTAAAACATCATTTAAATAACGGTAAATACCGAAATTGTCGAAAAAAATCGTAAAATGATTATAAGTGGCATAACCAATCATAATCTGATGGGACAACCTTAAACTCATTTTAATTAAGGTATTATAATGACTTAATTAACTTGGGTCTTGTTGGAGAATTAATATGTATTTTTGTAAATCAATTATCGATTTTATTATCGGCAAAACTATTTCGTATGTAAGGAAATAATGTTTTATGAAATCTTTTGTCATAATGATTTAAAGACTTATGAACTATATCATAGTTATTTTGAATTAATTTCAAAACTCTTTGATTGAAACTAAACATTTTAGTGGTTTCCTTGAAAAATCGTCTTGAATTTTTAATCACTTTTTGCTGCAATGCATTTCCATACATGTTAGTGATGATGCCCCAATATAATACAAAGATTATGTTTGATGATGTGATTATGCTAAGCATGTTTTACCCATGTGGGAAATATTATGATTTGATTTTTGCTATATTGTAAAGAAAGTATGTTTTGCTATGTTGCAAATAAAAGATGTTTATCATAAGAAAAAGTTTAATATTTTGACTTTTCAAATGCTATTGAAATTTCAAGGTATATATTATATACAAAAAAAATGTTTTAGCCTAAATGGCGGGTACATATGCCACAACAAATGTTGTGTGCATGATAAAACGGCTCACCAATGCTGAGCGCTTATTGTTCACAATACCATTGTGTTACACTTGCCGGACATGTCGCGGACGGTAGACCGACTACCAAACGAGTCACAGGATGACTCACAGAGTACCCATGGAAACTTATGATATGAGTTTGAAATTGATTAGATCCATTGAGATCGTAAGATTTATAATGAAAATTGAGAATTTGAAATTACTATAGAACCATTGAACTGGGTTTGAATGATAATATGATTTATCAAATGAAAAAGCATCTTTCAAAATGAATTTACTCAAATCAAAAGGTTTTGATAACTTGTTTGACGGACACTAGTGTGTTTATACTCAGCCTTTTTGCTGATACTATGCTTTGTATGTTTTTCAATGGTTTTGTTTTTAGAGTAAACCCCTATGGCACCTCGACGAAGAATGGATATGCGAGCGGAAGATGAACCCGAGTTGGAGTATGACTCCCCTTTTGTTTAGATCTATTTATTGTATTTGAGAGACTATTAGTTTGGTTGTTTAGGT
This sequence comes from Amaranthus palmeri, assembly GCA_019776075.1. Taxonomy (NCBI): domain Eukaryota; kingdom Viridiplantae; phylum Streptophyta; class Magnoliopsida; order Caryophyllales; family Amaranthaceae; genus Amaranthus; species Amaranthus palmeri. The sequence goes on along the minus strand of JAAKBH010000055.1, from coordinate 283,682 downwards.
TGGACTATTTTAAGGATGTAATTTGAACTTTGGACTTATTTCGATATGGTTGTAATTTTCCTTTATTTTAGACAGTTAAGACTTCCGTTATATTGCTTTGGTTGTTGTTCAAGTATTATACTTGGACATTGGTTTATCCTTTAAGTAATCCCCTTTATTGTGTTGGCAAAAGCAAGCTTCCGCTTGATTAATACTAAATTCCAATTAGTCTTTGCCTTCATAATCTAGGGCGTTTACAAAGTAGTAGGATGAGGAGGGAAAACTTTTATTGTTGCGATTACACGTGTCCTACTCTTTTATTGCTTTAGTATATAGTATGATGATTGTACATTGATTTCATAAAAAAGTGAAATGTAGCAAGTATTATGGAACGAAGAAAGTAAGAAATTGTTATGCTTTCTTTAGCTTTTATGAGGTGGCAAGTTTGTTATGACCCCTCTTTACAATCTATAAATAATAGGGCATATGGTAGTGAGATCATGCATTTTAATCACTGTGTAAATTGTAGAAGAGTATTTCCCTGCTATCTTATTCTTTTTTTCATTCTTGCTAAACTCTTCTTTTCTTTCTGAATTACTGTTGAAACTAACTGAACTATGATAGAAATCCGTGCAATGCACGAATTTTTTAATACGTTGATATTTTAGTGAAATTTTATACTAACGAAAATATTAAATGAAGGTGCGTGATAAATTATTTACATTTATACATAATATTAAATGAATGGTCTCTAAGTCTCAGTGTCTTTCCTTTTTTTCTTTTATATAATATTTCCAAATTTTCAAAAAAAAAATTATTTACATATATACATTTAAATATAAAAAACACAAAATAGGTTTTTAATAAAGAGTTTAGGGAAATTCCACTTGGTAACCCTGAGGTTTTGGGTTTTCCACTTGGTAACCAAAACTTTTAAAAAATCCACGCGGTAACCCTAAGGTTTACCAAATTGTTCCACCTTGACCATTTTGCACATTAAATGTTAGAAAAACGTTAGAAAACGTTAATTTCGAAGCTTAAAGGCTGTTGTATGCCTATTTACTTGACTCACCATTCCAAATGCCATTAGTTTCAACCTCTTTTCCCAAAATATAAATCCTAACTCTGCCATCTTTGGATTTGGGAGAAAAAAAAATAAATTGGATGAAAGATGGTAGAGTTTGGGTTTATGCTTTAGGAAAAAATGTTGAAACTAATGGCATTTGAAATGGTGAGTCGCATAAATAGACATACAAAAACCTTAGAGCTTCAAAATTAACATTTGCTAACGTTTTTAAGTGCAAACAGGTCACGGTGGAACAATTACGTAAACCTCAGGGTTACCACGTGGATTTTTTTCAAAGTTTTGGTTACCACATGGAAAACCCAAAACCTCAGGGTTACCACGTGGAATTTCCCAAAGAGTTTATAAGTTTTGAAACACCCTTTTTTTTTATACTACTTTCTCTATGATGACATATATTTCAAAATCCTTTCATTGTACATTTGTATAAATTTTGTCTTATTGTCAAAATCGCTAGTCATAAATAAATTAATCACTATACTTTTATTTCCATAAATAAAAAAATTACTGGTCAAAATCCCTGATCTTAGGGGTGAAACTTATTCGGATTAAAACTGCAAACCGAATAACAAATATGGTTTGGTGTTTTTCAAATTTGGTTTGGATTAGGTTTGAAAATTCAAAAACCACAATATTAAAGTTTGGATTAGGTTTGGAATTTTCAAAAACCGCAAACCGAATTTCTAGACCGCAAACCGTAATATTTAAGAAATTAAATAGAGCCCACAAACATTAATGTATTAGCCCAGACCCAATACATTTTAAACCTAAAAAATTGAAAATCCTAACCCTTGATAATACATGTACTACCGTTGTCCCACTCCCACACCTGTTTAGTATTTTGTAAGATTTGTTATTGATAAGACGAATAAACGAAGGTTTATGAGAGTAATTCTCGGGTTATTTCATTCATTCATAAGCTGCCATTACAATGTTCATCTATATATATACACTGATTTCTCTATTCTTGCCTATAATAAGAATATTGACATAATATCCTATTGCCTATAATACAAAGATCTCAATCAGGAAATATACTCAATATAATTTATTTCCTAATCTCTAACACTCCCCCTCAAGTTGGGTCGTAGGGTCTCCAACACCCAACTTGCACAAGACATCTTCAAAGAACTGTGCTGCTACTGCTTTAGTAAGGATATCAGCCAACTGATCTTCAGAGCGTACATGCGGTAGCTTGATTATCTCATTCTCCAATATCTCCTTTATGAAGTGTCTGTCTATCTCAACATGTTTCGTACGATCATGTTGAACTGGATTCTCTGAAATGTCAATGGCAGCTTTGTTATCACAATAGAGGATACAACTCTTGGTTGGTGCAAACCCGAGTTCTGTCAGCAATTTTCGAAGCCAGAGTACTTCTGTGATCCCTTTAGCAACTCCTCGAAATTCAGCTTCAGCACTGGACAAGGCTACTACCTTTTGTTTCTTACTTCTCCAAGTGACAAGATTTCCTCCTACTAAGGTAAAGTAGCCCGAAGTCGACTTTCTGTCATCTCGATCACCAGCCCAGTCTGCGTCTGTGTATGCAACAAGGTCAAGGTGATTGTTCTTGCTGTATAGGACTCCTTTTCCCGGTGACCCCTTTAAGTATCTCAGAATCCTTATCACTGCTTCCATGTGCTGTATTTGCGGTCTATGCATGAACCTGCTCACAACTCCAACTGCATAAGCAATGTCTGGCCTAGTATGAGCCAAATATATCAACTTTCCTACTAATCTCTGGTATTGGGTGCAATTAGTCGGTTCCCCGTCTGGAAGCATCTGTAACCCATGGTTAAACATCATCGGAGTCTCAATAGGTTTACAATCCAACATCCCTGCTTCAGCCAACAAATCAAGAATGTACTTCCTCTGAGAAATAAAGATACCCCGATTCGACCTAAGGACCTCGATACCCAAAAAATACTTGAGCCTTCCTAGATCCTTCATCTCAAACTCCTTAAACAGCTTGCCTCTAAGAGCATTAATCTCCTCCCTATCATCACCAGTAATAATCATGTCATCGACATATATAATCAAGCAAGTTATCTTCCCTCCTCGTTTCTTCAAGAACAAGGTATGGTCGGAGTTACTCTGTCTGTACCCAAATCTCCTCATTGCTGATGTGAACCTTCCAAACCATGCTCTAGGTGACTGTTTAAGCCCATATAGAGCTTTCCTCAACCTGCAGCCTTCATTTTCTGAGAACCCCGTAGAGAATCCTGGTGGTGCCTGCATATACACCTCTTCTTTGAGTTCACCATGAAGAAAGGCGTTCTTAACATCGAACTGATGGAGTGGCCAATCACGGTTAGCAGCAATAGATAACAGGACCCTTATAGTATCAAGTTTTGCTAGTGGAGAGAAGGTCTCTGAGTAGTCAACACCGTATGTCTGAGTATAGCCCTTTGCCACTAGTCTGGCTTTGTACCGTTCAATCGACCCATCAGCTTTATACTTCACAGTGAACACCCATTTGCATCCTACCACTTTCTTTCGATCTGGTAGAGTGCATTTTTCCCACGTGCCATTCTTTTCAAGAGCTCTAATTTCCTCCTCCATTGCATTCCTCCAATGATCATGTCTCAAAGCCTCTTCAACATTATTCGGTATCTCAGTACTGTAGAGAGCTGTATTGAAGGCCAGAGCACTTTGAGACAGATTTCCTTCTCCTTGCTGACAGACTGGGTATCTCGACCTTTTTGCCTCATAATCGAGATCATACCTCCTTGGAGGTATACCTTGTGTAGCACGTGGTGGTAAGACATATTCCCTACCTCCTGTTTCTCCTGTCTCTATTTCCCCTGTCTCAACAGTCTCAACTATACCATCATCAACAGCAGTATCAGCAATATCAATAGATTGTTCAGTATCAGAAGTACTAACCTGATGATCAGACAGTATTGGTTGTGGTATGGACTGGACTTCAGGAGAAGGTAGTTCAGTGGCTTCGCCTACTTGCTCTTTTTGGTCAAATTCAGGCACCCATGAACCAATTAACCAGCTGAGATCGTCACTTTGCTTCTCCCCCTGACATCGAAGCTGGGGATAATAGAACTCTGTCTCTAGAAACTCACAATCCATAGTGGTATATAATCTTCGAGTGGTAGGGTCATAACAGCGATACCCCTTCTGATTTCTCCTGTATCCCAAAAAAACACATTTCACAGCACGAGGATCAAGTTTGTTTCGCACCCGTTTAGGACAATGGACATAGGCTATACAACCAAAGATTCTGGGAGGTAAGGAATGTGATGAGGGAAGGGAATGATGCATTTGGAGGGCTTCAAGGGGTGTTTTGTAGTTCAGGGCTTTAGTGGGAAGGCGGTTAGTGAGGTAATTGGCTGTAGCGATGGCTTCAGGCCAAAAAGAAGTAGGGACATGTGAGTCAATCATGATGGCTCGGGTGATATCTAGAAGGGTTCGGTTTTTCCGTTCCGCTACACCGTTTTGTTGAGGTGTATCGGGACAGGTGGTTTGGTGGATAAGGCCTTTACTGGTAAGGAAATTGTGGAGGTCAGAATTCACATATTCTTTGCCATTGTCTGTTCAAAGGATACGAGGTTGGGTTTGAAACTGGGTGCATATCATATTATAGAAATCAACAAAAACACCAAACACTTCAGATTCATGCCTCAAAAAATAGATCCAACTCATACGGGTACAATCTTCAATAAATATAACATAATATGAATAATCATGTATTCCAAAAACAGGAGAAGGTCCCTAAACATCAGAATGAATAAGCATAAAAGGCAAACTAGCTTTATTCATACTACTCAAATACGAATGTTTACGACTTTTTGCAAGAATACATGTTTCACACTTAAACTCAGATCGTAACCCAACTAAAGTAGGAAAAAGTTTCTCTAGATACCCAATGGACGGATGTCCAAGTCTTCGGTGCCAAGTCCATAGTTGCCTTTCTTTTGACCCATGAGCAAGAACTGCTTCGCCTTTTTGAACCACCTCGTCCAAGTAATATAGTCCGCCTTTCTCAATACCACGCCCAATAGTTTGCCCTGTCTGAGCATCCTACACGATACAACAATCAGACTTCATAAGAACATCGCAATTCAGATCTTTTGTCAATTGACTCACAGATAACAGCTTATGCGAGAGATCGGGAACAAGTAAACAATTATTTAATTTCAAGTTTTCCGCAATCGAAATTGTTCCTCCACCCGTGACTTTAATACCATCCCCATTTGCAGTTTTAATGAGAGTTTTCATGGGTCGAGTATGAGTCAAAAAATCCTGTGGGTCAAAAGTCAATGTATCTGTCGCACCACAATCAAAAATCCACTTACTACCAGAAACAGATAAAGCACAATTAATTTTATCACAATTATTTGAGGAATTAAGGAGTGGCCCTCTTTCAGCCACGTCACACCCTTCAAAAGAAGGGTCACCTTTTCCCTTTAAAAAGGAAACCGGCCCAATATCTCCAACAAACCCTAGATCTCTCAAATGGAGAGATGGGTTTTCTGTGTTACCTGCGGCGCTTGTTTCATCTCCTTTCTCCTCTATGCTTAGACCCACTGCAGCCTTTCCGATTTTTTGTGGATCTCCATTTTTTCCGGTCACCTTTGAGCCTCGTTTCTTCTCATCTGGCCACCAATCTGGGTAGCCCACCAATTTGAAGCACTCATTTTGAGTGTGCCTCTTTCCTCCACAATGGGTGCATTGAAGGTGACTCTTGTCATCTTCTTTCCGGTAAGGTCTGTCAGATCTCCCCTTGGCGGCAAACACGCCACCAACGCCCGATGATTCTGTTGAGGGCCCTTTTTGCATGACTCCTCTTCTTATGATTTCTCTTCTTATGGTTCCATAAGCCTCCTCTGCAGAGGGTAATGGCTCTTGAAGGAGAATATCCCTTCGATCTTTGTCGAATGTTTCATTCACTCCGGCGAGGAACTGATACAAATCGGTTTCTTTTGATTAATTGATTGTAAATGATTTTGTCCTCTGGGTCTTTCATCGGATTTGGTTGCCTACGATCGATTTCTTGCCACAAGGTAAAGAGTTTGCTGTAATAATCCTCTATTGTGTCGGATCCCTGTTCGATTTTGTTAGCTTTGACAGTGAGGTCGAAAATTTGGAGACCATCACTGCCACTGCTATATACTGTCTCGATCCCCTTCCATAGAGATTTTGCTGTTGGGAAGTCGATGAACTGGTTGACCAAATCCGGATGAATACTTTCTATGATCCATGAGATAACTATTGAATCTCGCCTAGTCCACTGGCTGTACTCTTGGTCCGTAGGTGGTGGTGGATCGGCGATGATGTGATTGAGCCGTCCACGAACTTTCAAGGCCAACTGCATCAGCCTGGACCACATGGTGTAGTTTCGATGGTTTAATTTTTCAGAAATTGCAAATGTTGTGTTTGGGGTGGTTTCGGTGGATGATGGTGACGGTGGTGGTGGCTTGTTGGTGTTTAACTGAGATATAAGTTGCAACAGCTGCCCCATTGTGACAGGCTGATCCGGCATAATAATGGTGTCCTTTGATTCAGACTCCATTTTCGACAGGTAAGGTTTCTTTTTGTGGGTAAATGATGAAGCCGCTTAGACTATTTCGCCTCAGAAACGTCTTGGCTCTGATACCATGATAAGACGAATAAACGAAGGTTTATGAGAGTAATTCTCGGGTTATTTCATTCATTCATAAGCTGCCATTACAATGTTCATCTATATATATACACTGATTTCTCTATTCTTGCCTATAATAAGAATATTGACATAATATCCTATTGCCTATAATACAAAGATCTCAATCAGGAAATATACTCAATATAATTTATTTTCTAATCTCTAACAGTTATTTTGAATGACTTTGTAAGACATTAGGTCTACTATTATTAATTTTGTATGATTTGCTATTGTCTTAAATATTGTAATTGTAGTTTAAATTGTTATTCGGTCCAAAAAGAAAAATTCGGCCTAGAAATTCGGTCTGGGCGGTTTGGTTTGGTCTACAATTAAAAAATACGGTTCCATTTGGTTTGGTCTAGAAACTAATTTGGTTTGGTTTGGTCTGAAAATATGAAAACCGAATAAAATATGGTTCGATTTGGTTTCAATGAAAGTCCAAACCGTAGACCGAACTTTCACCCCTACCTGATCTCATTGTTATTTTGTCATTTTGTTATATAATTACTATACTAAACATAAAAAATCTCTGGTCAAGTTTACTCAGCTCCTGCCGTATTTAGGAAAGATTCCTGCCTTCCTGGTCATATAATTACTATACTAAACATTAAAAATCCTTGGTCATAACTCATAGATAATCATCTTGTATTTAAAAATCCCTAGCCATAAATACTCCTGCAAAAAATATTAGCTAATAAAAAAATTACACTTGTCATTTTCATATTCACTTGACTTTTTCACCACTATATATTAAAATTAATATAGTGTATGATTTTAATACTCCATTTTGGTAAGTTTTTTTTTTTAAATATAAATAATATTTTAAAAAATTGAGATAATCAAAAGAATCAAATTAAAAATTCTAAATTAAATTTTAAAAATATTCTAAATTCTAGTTTAGACTAATTCATTGAAAAAAGTACTTTTTAACATCAAAAACCCTTATAAAATATTCTAAATTCTAGTTCAGACTAATTCATTGTAAAACTTTTATATAAGTTATCAGCTATGAAAGAAATACGAAGGTTCCTCTTCAAAGACTTTTTTGTAGAGAAACAATGTTATAAATCAAGTGCAAAAGCTATTGAATCGTTGATTATATAAAATGATTCTTGTCTTAGAATAAAAGATACACTAAAGGTTTGTTTTTTATTTGATAATCATACTAACAATAGTGTACCTATGGATTCCCTCAAATTTATAACTGAAAAAGGGTGTGTTTTAACATCTAGTAATGGTCTAATTTTGTGTAGAACAATTAATTCACAACATCCAATTAATTTTGTGTAATCCTATTAGTAGAACTTGGTTGCCCATTACATTGCCTAATAATGAATTAGCTGAAAAATGCATATACAATGTATATATTAATATAGTTTTTATTTGTGTAACTAACAATTTTTCAACCAAAAAAATTAAGTTTCCATTAGATTATACCCTTCTAGTATTTGAATATGTAGTAAATGATTTGGAAGACTGTTGAAATACTAAGTATAATGTCTACATGTTAGAGGAAGGTGATTGGATACTTAAAACAAACAACGTAATCACTGAGAAAAGATCGCTGGATTTTGATAATTATATATGCTTCAATGATGGTCTATATTTCATGTCAATATCCTGTTATTGTTATAGAGCTGAACCTTTGTATTATTACCCTTACATAATTTATTATAACATGGAGAATAAAGTTTCAAGTATGATTTCATTGCCTCATAAAGCTAGGGAAAATTCCAATTTGAGCGATTGTTATTTTCGCATGTTTGGATGGTAGCGTCTTAGTGGTAATTCTTAGTTTGTTTCGTTATGTTTGGTAAAGTACTTAAACGAGGAAATCAACATATGGTTAATGGATGAAAGCGACGCTGCGAAGGGTGAGAAACTATGTGTATGGAGATGGCTATTAAAACTAAATATTAAAGAAAACTTGGGGCTCAAGGATGCCTTACATTGGACAATTAGCTTTATTGTTGTGGACAAACAATTCATATTTAGTGATTTTAACTGCTATATTTATCGGTATCAATTGGAGGGCACAAATTTCGGAATGTTGGAAAAGATTGACAAGTATAAAAATATTTATTACAAACTTCGGTTCAATTCAATAGCTTTATTGTGGTTTTAGTGATATGCTTTTTGATTATAAAACCCTTCATAGTCAAGCCATGGACTAAGAATGTCTCTTTTGAGAAGGAAAATTTGAACTCCATTCCTATTTGGGTGTGGTTTCCTGGTCTCGGGCAACATTACTAGGGTGAGAGATGTTTAAGGAAAATTGCTGGTATGTTGGGCACAGTTGTTAAGATTGATAATGCTACTTGAACAAGGATAGACTATTATACGCTCGTCTCTTAATTGAATTGAAATTGGATGGTTGTTTCCCTGAGACTCTAGCATTTACAAATGAGGACAATGAACTTGTGTCATTTCAAGTCACGTGTGATTGGAAATCGTCTCTCTGTGATAAATGTAAGCAATTGGGTCATATGAGTGCCTCGTGTAGATTGGGAGTTACTAAACAATGGGTTCCTAAACCTGCAGGCTGCAGCTACTCCAACCCACCCTACTCATGAGATCCTTACTGCCACCTTCCCTGATAACCTCACACACTCAGTTCCTAAGGTCTCTAATCCCACTGCTTGCGAGGAGGGCTTTCAGTTGGTACGGGGTAGATCTATAACTAGGACTGAGGTGGGGGAAAGAAGTAATTCTTCTAAAGTGGCTCTGTTAAGTACGAGAAATGGAATTAAAGTGTTAGCAGAACAAGGAAATAAGCTAGCGCTGGGAGCTTCATCCCATACTCCCAATGAATAGTATCTTATGCTGGAATGTGAGGGGGCTAAATATGGCTAAGAAGCAAGTTGAAGTGGCTAGATTCATCTCTCACAATAATATTAGCTTGTTTGCACTTCTCGAAACAAAGGTAAAGCGTCCAAGCCTGAGTCAGCTTTACCAAAAGATTTGTCCTGGTTGGTGTTCTTCGAATAATCTGCAGCATCCCAGAAATGGTAGAATCTTTATTGGTTGGAAACATGAAGACAGGAAGGTAGACATCCAGTCTAGTAGTAGTAAATACATCTACATTTCGGTTACTCCCTCTTTTGGGGACCTCTTTTTCTGTACGTTTGTCTATGGTGCTACTGAAAAGACCGAGAGGGTGCACCTCTTTAGTCACCTTGAGATGTTGGCTACCTCCTAATGATTTGCTCGATTTTGAGCACATTTATCTCCTTATTTTAATGTCGAGTCTTGTGTTTTTCAATAGTTTTTATGCACATTACGCGTGATTTTACCTTGTTCTTGTCTTCGGGTTGTTTCGTGATTATTTCAGATGTTTTTGAAAACTTCGAGGTCAAAATCCAAGTGTTTGAGACTTCGATGCAAAATTCGCCTGGGCCTTATAATATATATATATATTATGAAACAAAATAAGTTAGGCATAGTTGTTAAGTAAATAAAGTTAGGCACACTTGCTAATTTATAAAAGTTGGGTGGACATTTGCTGGGCCTTGAAATTCCAGCCCAAAATTTCGGAAGATGTCATGCTTAATACAAAATCTCACAAGAGACGGTCTATAGGATAGACCACAAAATTGGGCCAGCCCATTTCCCTTAACTGATTTTTTTTAATATAATATCAATTATATTATGTTATAATCCTAAATGTAAGGTATTATAACCTCGAATATACTATTCTATAACCCCAAATATAAGTTATTATAACCCCAAATATACTATGTTATATTTTAGGCTGGGCTTTATGTATTCCGTCTATAAAATAGACCATCTCCCATGAGACTTACTGCATGCTTAAAAACAAAAGCAGCAATTAGGAAAAAAGCGAGTAGGCAGCAGCGAATTAGGAGTAGTACTAATAAAACAGTAGCCGTATTATTTTCCCTTTTTTCTCTTTTTGTTTTATTTTTATAAACCCTAGTTTCTTTTCTTAATTTTTGTTAGATTAAATTTAATTTCATCCATCAATTATTTATTTTTATAGTCTATTTTGTTTAGATTTTGTAATTTCTATCTTTTGTTGGCACTTTTGTTCAAGTTTCATGAGTATTTTAATGGAGTTTAAAGAATAGTATTTATGGGTTTTTGTCATCTATTCTTAAATCTTCTTCAAATTGTTTGGGTAATTGCTAATCTCATTTATTTTTAGTTTTTCATTGTCTATTTATTAAATTTAGTTAGTTTATGATATACTCATTTTTTCTTGATTGTTTTCTCTTGTTTTATTTATTTTAAGTTATTGGTGTTAGAATGCTTATGTTATATGTTGTTTATGATTTTGTTGGTTGCGATTATGAGTAGCGAGTAGTTGTTTAGGGTTAGTGGTTGACTCATTTTGTGTTGATGGATTGATTATGGTTAGAAATGGGTCGATGTTGGTTTGATTGTGACCCCTAAAATGGGTAGCTCTGCTCATTGATTTGATGTCACACGGATCTCCTTCCAGGGCACCAACGAGAGTTGGGTCCGCATGAGAACCGACTTTATTTCAATGAGAGAAGTTGAGTCAGGGGAACGGCGAGAGTCGAAACTTGTACTCTCCCCATGAAAAGGGAGTTTTACCCTCTTACTCCGAGAGGAGAAGAGAATTGACGGGTCCATGGGTTCTTTTGGGGTACTTTAATTATATAGCTAACTATGATGAACACATAGGTCAAGTTGTGAGACCTTTTGATGTGCTTCCTCTACGTGTTTGTCTATCTGTGTGCAATGTTCATGACATGAAGTACAATGGGAGATTCTTTACTTAGAATAACAAACTAGCTGGTTGTCACAGGGTGCTCTCCAAAATTGATCGCGCTCTGTGTAATGATTCTTGGGAAACCTCATACCCCACTGTAGAATCCTCTTTTTAACTGAGGGTGAGTTTGACCAGTCTCCCATGGTGGTCCACTTTTACCCTCCCATCAATGGGAAAAAAACCCTTTTAAGTTTTTCAACTTTTGGGCTAGAAAGGAATCCTTCATTGAGCTTGTCAAAGATACCTAGTGCTTGATTATAAATGACCATGCGAATTATCAAATTTTGGAAGAATTGAAGATCCTTAAGCATAAATTCAAATGAGCTTTTCAGCACAGTCCTATCCAAGCATCTCTGGCCTGTGATAAACGAGAATTTGCTGAGGCTCATAACACCTTGCATCAGGATCCCTTGAATACTGAGTTGATGGATATTGAATGTCAGAAGGCCCTCTCCCTCAAGATTGCAAGCGACGATTATAAGTCCTATCTTCAACAAATGGCCAAGATCGACTAGTTACGTCACGGTGATGATAATACTAATTTCTTCTTCAACAGTATTAAGCATGGGAGAGTAACAAACAAAGTGAATATCATTTATATTGATGGGAAAGCTGTGAGTGACCCTCTACTCATCCAAAATGCTTTCTTATCTTTTCACTCGGACCTCTTGTGTTACAAAATGGAAAATAGGAAACGTATTAACATGGAGGTGATCCAAGCTAGGCCTTCTCTTTTGTCTGCTCAACAGGATCTACTTGATCTCTCTTTTGCGGCTGCGGAAATCAAGGAGGCTTTATGGAGCATTGACGATAATAAGGCACCTGGGCTCGATGGCTTAAACAACAAATTTTATAAGGCTGCATGGCCTGTTATTCATGAGGATGTTGTTGAGGTCATCCAGTGTTTCTTCAGAAGTGGCAAACTCCTGAGATCTTGGAATGTCACGTCCATTACATTGGTCCCAAGGTCCCCTGCCCTTCTAACCCTGGAGATTTTAGACTGATTTTATGTTGCCATGTGCTTTACAAATGCGTCTCTAAGCTTATTTGTTCTAGATTGAAGCTGGTGTTGAATGATATTATCTGTCAGACCCAAGGTGCTTTTGTTGCAGGTAGAAGTATCGCCCACAATATCCTCCTTTGCCAGGATCTAGTGCGACACTACACAAGGAAGAATTTCTCCCCTAGCTACCTCATAAAGGTAGACTTGAGGAAAGCATATGACTCAATGGGTTGGGATTTTCTCCATGATGTGTTGCTTGCACTCAACTTCCCTGCTCACTTTGTCAAAATTGTTATGTTTTGCATCTCATCGACTCAGTATTCTCTCCTGGTGAATGGTAGTCCATCTGATATATTCCGTCCAAAATGGGGGCTCAGACAAGGTGATCCTCTCTCCCCCTTGTTGTTTGTGATAGGGATGGAGTACCTCTCTAGACTCCTTATCAGGCTGGGCGAGGATGATTTGTTCAAGTTTTACCCTAGGTGTAGGAAATTGAAGCTGAACCACCTGTGTTTTGCTGACGAATGATGCTATTTTGTAAGGGTGATCTGTGCTCTTTAAAACTAATGTGCCAAAGCCTTGATATCTTTGCTCGGTCTTCTGGTCTTCAAGTAAACCTTAACAAACCACCTCTATACATCGTTCGGTTGCCGCAGGCCATTAAGGAGGTTTTTGCTTCTGATGTATGTCTACCTATGGGCAGCCTCCCTTTCAGCTACTTTGGGTATTCCCTTAACTGCTAGGAAAATTTCTGCTGGGAATTGTGACATGCTTGTGGATAAAATGACAGCAAGGATTCGATTATGGTATTCTAAGCATTTGTCCTATGCTGGAAGGCTTCAGCTAGTCTCTTCTATTCTTATGATCATTTCTTGGTATTGGTGCCAACTCTTCATCCTACCTAAGGCTGTCATCAACCAGGTTAATTCCATCTGCAGGTCGTTCCTTTGGTTTGCTGACCATAGTAACCCGAACCCTGGCAATGTAAATTGGAATCAGTTTTGCAAACCAAAAACGAAGGGTGGGCTTGGCCTTAGAAACTTGGAAACTTGAAATATAGCTGCAGTGGGGAAACTTGCGTGGCATGTTAGCTCTCTTAGGGAGTCCCTTTGGGTTCGCTGGGTTCATGGTGTATATATTAAAGGGGCTTCATGGAGACTCTTCTATCCACCTATCACTTTTAGTTGGTCTTTTAAGAAAATCTGCAAAGTGAAAGACAAGCTACACACTTGGGTTCATGAGTCTACTTACCGCATTGGAGAGGTTTACAATCTCCTTCTTAGTTCAGGGCTAGCTGTACTATAGGACACGTTTGTATGGAACAGATTCTCTATTCCTAAGGCTTGCTTCATTACTTGGTTGGCTCTCTCTAGGAAGCTGAAAATAAAAGATAGGCTCATGCAGATAGGAGTGCTCACTGATTGTTGCTTCCGTATGCAATGCCTACTTAGGCTACAATCTTCGCTTGGTCTACAGTTCAACACATCCTCTCAAGAGGTGGAAACTGGAGAAACTTCATAGCAAGCTACTTTTCACAAGCTTATGTAGTCTTACCTATCATGTGTGGAAGGCACGAAATGACGCTATTTAGAAATTTTGTGTTGGCTCTATTGATTCTATCATGTATAGGGTCCGATCAGAGGTGAAAGAGAGGATTTTCTCTCTTCATCCTTTAGTTTTGTCTCAGTCTAGTCGGATTAAGGACATCCTTGATCATGTATAGTAGCTTTAAGCTATATTTGCGGGTCTGTTCTACTTTGTGCACATGAAGAGTGAGTTGGGGCAACCCTTCCTAGAAGGTGGGTCCCTCTTTCATACTGATGCAACATTAGGGTTTAAGAGTGATCCTGTTTTGATGTATATTCTGTTTGGTTTTGGATTAATGAAATTTTCGTTCTCCAAAAAAAAGGGAAATTTCACATGGTAGCATCCAGTTTTAATGAAATGCCAATGGTAGCACTTTTTAAGAAAATTCCACATGGTAGCATCCAGTTTATGCACTATCTGATTGCCGTAGCATTTTCCGTTAAGTTCTTGTTAAATTCCGTTGAATTCATCATTTTGTAAGTTTTTTTTCCACATGATAGCATCCAGTTTTTGTTAATTTACCATTTTAACATGTAATGCACCATTTTGATGTTTAATTCACCATTTATTTCATTCACGCTCATAAATGTTTAATAATTTTATTGAAAATCTTAAGAAACTATCTAATCTGATCGAAACAAATACTTATTCGCCTATTTTTCGATACGTAAACCGAAAAAGATATTTGACGTCATTTTTACCTGTCATAACGATTTTTTTTTCAAAAAACGGACGTTGCAAATACCCTTATGAGGTAATTCTTTCGAAAATCCGGTCGAAACAAGTACTCATACGCCTATTTTCCTATACGTAAACCGAAAATGATATTTGACATCATTTTCACCTATCATAACGATTTTTTTGAAACAACGGACGTCGCTACTATCCTTTTGGGATAACTCTTTAGAAAATTCGATCGAAACGAGTACTTTTCCGAAAAAGTACTTGTTTCGACCGATGAATTAAACATTAAAATGGTGAATTAAATGTTAAGATTATTTTTCCGTAAAGTTTTTTAACATTTATAATTTTTTTCAATAAAATTATTAAACATTTATGAGCGTTAATGAATTAAAATGGTGAATTAAAAGTTTAAATGGTAAATTAACAAAAACTGGATGCTACCATATGGAAAAAAACTTACAAAATGATGAATTTAACGGAATTTAACAAGAACTTAACGGAAAATGCTACGGCAATTAGATAATGCATAAACTGGATGCTACCATGAGAAATCTTCTTTTAAAAGTGCTACCATTGACATTTCATTAAAACTGAATGCTACCATGTGGAATTCCCAAAAAAATACTTTGGTTCAACTCTTATTCTACAACTCTTCGGCCTTGCTCCAAGAATTTCATAGAGTCCTCTCTAAAATAGAGTAATTTCAATGTATTATTTCCAAACAATTTGTAGTCCGATATTATTATTTTAATATTATGCAATTTTTTTTCATTCAATTTATTTATTTCAATTTTTACTTGAATATGACTAATATAGTAATATTATCATTATAAAAGTGAAGTCCGATTAATAGGACAAAAAAATTTTGAACACAATCTATAAGATTTTAAGACTAATAAATTTAAATATATTTACATGTCAAATATTAGAACCACTAAAATTAAAAGAAAATTTGTCAAGAATAATTTCAACTATCACCCGTTGGCCAGAAATAATCCCAACTATTGATTATTTTTTAATAATCCTAACTATTGATGAAGTTTACTGAAAATAGTCCCACGCTATTCTTAACCGGCTGTAGCAGGTTTTTTGATTAATTTTTTTTACCTTTTTTTTAACTCTCCTTCATCAAATTAGTATAACCTACCCTTTCTTCCTCTTCATCTTGTTCTTCATTCATCCTTCCTCCATTAACAAACCATAAAATTTCATTCATCCTTCCTCC
Source organism: Amaranthus palmeri (assembly GCA_019776075.1). Classification (NCBI taxonomy): domain Eukaryota; kingdom Viridiplantae; phylum Streptophyta; class Magnoliopsida; order Caryophyllales; family Amaranthaceae; genus Amaranthus; species Amaranthus palmeri. The sequence goes on along the minus strand of JAAKBH010000055.1, from coordinate 267,708 downwards.
ATGGTCAAGATCTAAAAGCTTCATCCCTTTCAGATTCAATGAAAGTGTTTTGTGATTATAAACAATGTTAATGGGATTAATGAAGTTTTAGGGTTTGTTAATGGAAGAAAGATGAATGAAGAAGAAGATGGGGAGGAAGAAAGGGTAAGTTATACTAATTTGATGAAGGAGAGTTAAAAAAAAAGATAAAAAAAAATTAATTAAAAAAACCTGCTACAGTCGGTTAAGAATAGAACGGGACTGTTTTCAGCAAACTTCATCAATAGTTAGGATTATTAAAAAATAATCAACACACTAGTGGAAAAAAAGCTATTGGCTGCTGCTTATTGGCTGCGGTTGTAAGGAAAACACAGCCCATATGAATAATAAAAAAGCTGGAAAAAAGAAAATTACTAAGGGGCTGCGGTTTTTGGCATTGACCGCAGCCCTTAACCCCTTAAAAAATTCATCAAAAAAAAAAATACTAAAGGGGCTGCGGTTTTATGGATGTCCGCAGCCCTTAATTATTCCAAATTAATAAAGAAAATAAAAAACAATTAAAGCAAAGGGGCTGCGGTTTTTATGGATGTCCGCAGCCCTTAATTATTCCAAATTAATAAAGAAAATAAAAAAAAAATTAAAGCAAAGGGGCTGCGGTTTTAATGGGTGTCCGCAGCCCTTATTCATTTAAACAAAAAAAATAAATCAATTTGAGGCGCCTAATTATAAAACACGCCTCTTAAATCTTAACCCTAATAAAACACTATACACATTACAGGCGCCGTTTTTCTCAACCCTTATCTCCCTCTCCTTATCTCCCTCTCCCTCTCCCTCTTAACCCTAAAAACTTTAATCCCTTAGAGGCGCCGTTTTTCTCAACCCTTCGTTTTTCTCAACCCTTCGTTTTTCTCCTTCATACCCTAATGTCTGATTCTCTAAAAATCTTCTAAAAATGGCGAGATTTCTGGGTTCGTTCAAAATGGCGAGATCTAGGTTCTTCAAGAATGAAGTTTCTTCAAAATGGCGAGATTTCAAGAACGAAGTTTCGTTCAAAATGGCGAGATCTGAAAATTTGTTCTGAAAATTAATTAGTTCATCAAATTCTCAGCCTCTTCAAATTCTGAAAATTTCGAAAATTTTTCTTGCCCATAATTAAAACTCACTTATCTCTTAATTCTGAAAATTTCGAAAATTAAAATTTCGAACATTTTCGAAAATTTGTTCATCAAATTCTCAGCCTCTTCAAATTCTGAAAATTTGTTCATCAGCCTCTACAAATTTGTTCATTGAAGATCTACAAGATCTACAAGTTCATCAAATTCTCAGCCTCTTGTTCATCAGCCTCGAAGATCTACAAATTTGTTCATCAGCCTCGAAGATACTCAGATCTATAAGTTTCTGGGTTGTAATTCTCGAAAATTTGTTCATCAGCCTCTTCAAATTTGTTCATTGAAGATCTACAAATTCTCGAAAAATTGTTCATCAGCCTCTTCGAATTTTCTGGGTTGTAATTCGTTTTTTTTTATTTTATTTCGTTTTTTGTTTGTTGAAATTAGATCTGAGTATTTTATGTATTTTTTGACTAGATTTTATGTATTTTTATTTAGTCATCAATTCGTTTCTTGATTATAAAATGTTATTCGTTTGTTCTGGGTTGTAATTCGTTTTTTTTAATTCGTTCTTCGTTTGTTCTGGGTTGTAATTCGTTTTTTTTAATTCGTTTTTTCTGGGTTCGTTTCTTGATTAGATCTGAAATTAGATATGAGTAATAAAATGTTCTTCATTCGTTTCTTGATTATAAAAATTAATTAGTTATCATCAATTCGTTTCTTTAATTTCCGGGTTGATCTTCAATGACAATTAAAGAAATTTAAAACGAAAATAAATAAAAAAAAAATTTTTGAAAATGGGGTAAGGGCTGCGGGCATTATGTCCGCAGCCAATAAGTTTATGTTATTTGCTGCTACTCCAAGGGCTGCGAGACAAAACCGCAGCCCATACCCATAAAATGCCCGCAGCCCATAGAGATTTTTCCACTAGTGACAGTTGGGATTATTTCTGGCCGACGGGTAATAGCTGGGAGTATTGGCAAATTTTCCAAAATTAAATTGTTGATGGGGATATGACACATTAAGAAATACTCATAAATTAGCCAATGATCCATCAATATATTTAGTGGTTAAGAGTTACTCCATATGTTTTCAAATGTTCTTCCCATTTATTTTTTTCGTAAATCCCAATAGAAACTTTAAAATCAAATAATTTTAATTGTGAAGTTTTTAAAACACAAAAAGTTGATATTTAGAAGTATGTACTGAGACGAATCTAACAAGATCCAACATTAGCATGTTTTTTTTCTTATAGATCAATGAGAAACTAAAATTAAAGTTGATATTTATAAGTACCTGATGTTCATCTGATATAATTGTCCATCCAGCACCATTTGTTGCGGGCAATCCTTTCTTGAGTTCATGGATGAATCATTGCTAAGATTCATTATTTTCTCCTTCCACTATAGCCCATGTCAATGGAAACATTTGTTCATTTGGGTCTCTACCAATTGCAGACAATAACATCCCACCTAGAAATGTTTTGATCAAAACAACCGTCTATGCATAAAACCTTTCTGCACCCTTTAATCCAACTGCATCTAAGACCATCGAACAGCACAAAGAATTTTTGAAACGTAGCAGGTGTCGAATCTGGAACACTAACAACAGTGAAATGACTTTTAGAACAACTACCTCTTAGTGCTTCATAGTAGTCCATGACCTTATTGTAATGTTCTTACATCGACCCATGTAGTTTCCTATGAGCATTGTACTTTATGTTGTATGCAAAGTCCTTACTAATCATCACCTTGTAGTTTTCTCTTACCAAATCAATAATCTCAGCTGATGGAATGTGAGGTCTTCCCTTAAACACATCTAGCATTTGATCTGCAACCCAACAAGACCTTAAATGCCTATTACCATACATGCTTCTTTGACAAGTACGCTATGGAACCAATGTCCTAACTACAAAAGATGTGATTACCCTATCCCAACTTGCATATATCTTAAATGGACATCCTGGTATACACACAACACCTAATCTTTGTTGCCTCAGTTTATCACTTTTGCTAATCTTCACATTTCTCCCTTGAATAAGGGCATACTTTACAAGTGCATCTCTAAATGCATTTGCACTTGCAAACCTCAAACCAACACTCCATTTAAATGTCCTAAAGTTTGTGTTCTCATCAAATTGTTTGTTGTTTGCATCCTCACCTTCACTGTTTTCATATTCTGACAAAGTGTTTTCAACTTCATTAATTGCAATAGCATTTTCAGCTACATCTACTACATCTTCACTTAAAACAAGAGATTCATCCTCACTACCATAATCTTCACTAGCTACATATGACTCATCCTCATCTACATCTCACAATGTTCACTCTCACCCAAAAGAAAATTAATCTCACAACCATGATCATCAATGTCATTGCTGTCCATTTTTGGTGCTCTCCTAGGAGTTAATTTCTCTCTAGCACAAACATTTAAATCCCCAAACAATTGCAAATCATCCAATTCATTCACAACATATAATTCTACAACCCTCATTTTTGTTCCAATTGTAGCCATTTCCATAACAGATGCATCACTATTAACCCTACGCAGACCTTCTTCAAATGTCGAAGAATTGTGAAGTGAGTAGTATAGTGTATGATCATACTCAACACCAATTTTATTCAAAAGTAACACTTTTTATCAGTATTTTTAAGAACTTTTTTCTTAAAGTATCATTTTTTGCCTAATAATATCATAAAAGGCTGTAACACTTATTTTCTTAAAAGTAACAATTTTTTAGTAAAAAAGTAACACTTTTTTGTAAGGCAAAATGATTCTCACTAGGGATGGCAACAGGACGGATCTGGATCGGGTCTAGATGGACCCAGATCCAGATCCGTTTTCAAGGCTTATACCCAGATCCGAATCTGAATCCGTGGGTCTAAATTTTAAGGACCCAAACCCGGATCCATGGATATTGTGAATCCAGTATCGGATACGGGTACAAAACGGGTCTAACTAAATTTTGCATTTTTATTAAATTTTCATCATATTGAGATTGCGATTGAATTATATTATCTATTATCAAAAATACATGTTAGCTAAAAAAGACAAACCAAAAAAAAAATCACTTGTTAGCTCCAAAGCCATGATTCAAAACAAGTGCTGCCACGATCTCTACAACAGTGATAATGAATTAAATTGCTCCTTCATTTTCATATGCATTATAGTGCTTATTGGATTCAATGATAATTAGTTTACTCTAATCAAAAGATTAATCAAAGAAACAAAATAAAAAGAGTTACAACATATCAAAATTGGACAGATTATTGAAGAGTTGCAAGGTGATCAACAAAAGACGATTTTTAAGTTCTAATAATAAAAACGGGTCCTAAAGATTCACGGGTTCGGATCCGGGTATTTTATTGAGACCCGGATCCATGTCCGTCAATTATAAACGGATTCAGACCCGATCCGGATCCAACGGTTCTAAAATTTTAAGACCCAGACCCGTAAAAACGAATCCAGATCCACGGATCCAGGTCGGGTCCAAGATCTATTGTCATCCTTAGTTCTCACGGTATATATGGTTTGGATCAGGTAAAAACTAATTAAAATGGTGAAACTGAAAACAATGGTACATAAAAGCTCAAATAGAGTACATATTTAGGTAGGTTTGTAAATAATTAAACATTTGATAAATAGTGTACATATATGCTTAAAAGGGGTACATATTCAGATAACATTTTTGTAAATAATACGAACTTTTTTCTTCACTAAAAATATGTACACCCTATAAGAGATAATGTACCCCTACAATATGTATACCTCTATCTGGTTTTCAGTTTTCACCACTTTAAATGTTTTCACTTGATCCTACCCTCTCTCTCTCTCTCTCTCTCTATATATATATATATATATATATATATATATATATATATATATATATATATATATATATGCATGCATTTGTATAGAAACTCTGCCCTTATAAAGGTGTAGGACCCAAGGCCTAATAGGTCCAGGCAGTACACTCTACTCACGAATTTGTGAAATGCAAGAGGCTGATAATCTGATTATGGACCCATATGAGCTCAACTGTCATGCTCAAGTTCCAAAAATGAATACCGAGAAAGTAAATCAAAGTAAATGTCAAGTGTCAAAAAGTTTGGTAAAATGAGAATCACATTCATAATCAGTGGAATTCTACAATTGTTAAAATCTTATTGTTATGCGTTTAGTAACTATTTTGGTAAAATGAGAATCACATTCATAATCAGTGGACTTCTACAATTGTTAAGACCTTATTGTTATGCGTTTAGTAACTATTTTGGTAAAATGAGAATAACATTCATAATCAGTGGACTTCTACAATTGTTAAGATCTTATATACTTGTAACTGATAGTGACATTTTTTCATACAATATGTCATTTTAGTTGCAAGTATTTCAGACGGATATCCTACACCACCTATATCATGTGAGGTCAAAGTAAACACTAAAAAGAATGAATGTCAACTCAAAATTCGTTACATATGCAGATTTGAAATCACCTAAAAAGCTTAAAATGCAAAAGGAAAACCTGGACATGAGAGCTTGTTTCCTGTCCTTTTCTATATTTCCACTTGCTTTAACCTATTCTTATGAGTTGAGAGCTGCAAAAGGCCGTCTGAGATCAACAATAATGTCAGTCGTATCTACTATCATCAACTCAGTGGCATGAAGGACACATACAATATGCGTTTATGACTGACAAGTTCAACGACACAGTGGCAAAGTTCAGTTCATTGCCGTATTTTATGCATCTTCGCTTTCTTTCTTAGCCTCTCCAGTCTCTCTTCTTCCAAAATCTTGGCGAGTTCTTCCTCGTCCTCTCGTTTAGCTATTTTGGCACTGCTTTACAACAAATCACATTAAATTAAAGCAGAAATATAATATACGTTTATGACTGACACGCTGAAGCAAGTGTAAGGATGAAATAAGCAATGGATAAACAAAACTTATATTTGTTTGGACTTATAACTGAGATGCAAGCAACTACTCGTTTTGATTAAAAGCACAAGGTCAAGAATGTTGCTTGTAAGTTCCAGATGGAAACAGACCATACAAACACAACAAGCTAAACTATAGTAAACAAAACATTCCACAAAAACTTACTTAAAGCCAAACCACAATGGTGAAACTAGTTTTCTGTAATTTCATAATTATAATGAAAAATACAATTTATTAAGAAAATAGGAAACACGTTTTAGGTGGTGCTAGACCTTGGGTGTTCAACTAAAAGCTTCAAGGAAGAATGGACTGCATTACCTTCTCAACTCCTCTTTCTGTATCGTATCAAAGCCAGCTTCCATACACATGTCATCATCATCATCATCATCTACATATCGTGAAGGACGATACCTACAAGGCAATCATATAAATAAGTTAGCAAATTACAAGTACAGTAACATACATATTTTAAGTATATTGTTAAAGTCACCTTCACACAAAAGAAAATGGATTAGGCAGCCTTATTTAAGAGCTACAAGTCGCCTACATGATGTCAGCATTTTAACATTTTCTTCCTTCGAAGGATATAGTAGTAAACTGATTACATGGCTGTGAGAATCTACAATCTTTCATCAGAATTTTTTAGTTGAACTTACATTTTACAAAAGAAAGATCATACTCTTATACCTAAGCCAACAACACGTTAGTAACCTAATGAGAAGTCACTCCATCCTACGTGGGGTGTGATGTACGCAACTTTACCCTCATAATAACAAAGAGATTGTTTCAGATTCAACATGAATTAGTTGCAAATATCATTGGCAGCTTCACATAAATAAGAAGTGTAATGATTTTATGGGCCATTTAGTATAGTTAAATATAATTTGAAACTAAATTTTAAGGCTTTGGTTCTATCAAGAATGTTAAGCTCTAGGAGCCAAAGCCACAAAACTGCTTATAAAATCCTTCGTAAAATCAGAGTTCACACATAGAGCATACTGGAAAATGATAGTGCAACTAAACAACTGACAAAATATTTTGATAAAAACTCAGACAAAGATCAACACAACAAAAAAAAAAGTCGAGCATCATTACCCAAACATGTTCCGAATAATGGATCTATAATCGCACTCATCATCTGAAAGTGCTTCTCCAGACCTTTGTACTTTCTTATGGTGGTTGTTGTTAGCACTATTAGAAGACAATTGAATACTTTTATCAGGCTTTTGCTTCTTAGTTAGCTTGTTCTGTATATTGGCCTGAACAGAACTTTGTTTGAAAAGCTTGTCCTGATAAGAATAAAATAAACACTTGTGAGAACATATTTGTAAATTTCAAATAATCAAGATATTTACAACAGGAAGTAACCAGTTCTTTATAAAAGTTATTACTTGCAGTTTACAAACCTCATCTTTTCCTTTCTTTAATACATTTCCCTTGGTTTTGTTTTGGAGGTCTCTATTATGCTCTGAAACATTACTATTATTATTACCAAAAGCCTGCGGCTTGAATGAAGGTCTTTGACCATTTGCCATAAAATTCTTTGGAGCAGATAGTACTTTGTCTCCCACAGGACCAACACTCAACCTTTTCATCAAACAAACTGGATCCCTTTTATTAACCGAAGATAATGGCTTTTCAGATGGCTGTTGAGTGGGCTCGCACCGTGCACCATAATTCAACTTCTGAGGAGCAGTGCACGTATTAGACACTCGTGTATTCTTGAGAGGCTTCTTGTTTTCATCCGAACTGTATGCGATTTGGCCAGGCTGGCTGGATGGATTATTTCCCTGTTCTGGAACATGGAAAGATCTTTCATCTTGAAGACCAGTAAAAATCCTGTACTTTGTTTGATAATAAGAAATAGCATTGCATATACGAGACTTAACAAAAAAAATGATTGGTGTGAACGGGAAACAGACCTGGTTTTGGACCTATGGAGGGTTTTGGAATCTCTGCATCATCTGACAATAGAAAAGAGTAATCTCTAATGTCCTTCAGTATTTGTGCTTTCGTTTTAGTCTGTTACCATCTCAGTTACTAAGATATACATCTTCCAGCCAGCTTATACAAAGCCAAAAGAAAGAATGCATTCAAGCTGTAAGGTCTAACCTGGGTCTGAGAATGAGGGTCACTCATTCCATCAATTTGTCCATCAGAAGAAACAATGACATTTATTGGCTGCAAAAGCGAGAAACAACGTGAAACTACAAGTCTACAAGAACATATTGAAGCAAAGAAGCAAAACCTTACTATTCTGCTCTATCAGATTAAGTCCAATACTTAAATTGACGAATTAAATGATACAATTTAAATGGAAAGTCTTCACTGAAGAATCAGGTACTTGCGTCTTGCTTGTATAATCATTCAAAAAAAAAAAAAAAAAAACAATTGCAGAACAACCAACAAATTATGCAATGTTTTGGTTTCATCTATGGTCACATCTTTCGGGACAACGCACAAACAAAATAGTACTATTTCATAAAATGGGTTGGATTGAGCTTTAATAAAGCTAGATACTTTACAAATAAAGATCATAAATCAATGTTGTATTTTAGGCTGCTTGATAAGAAAATAGTACTATTTCATAAACAATCATTTTAAATGTCTGTCATAAACATACAGAAAACAACTATAACATCCATGATGACGCTATAAATTGTATTTAACATACAACAACCATGGTTCTTTAAACCTAAAAATTGGAAAAGGTGCATTTTAACACAAAATTCACATACATCATTTTCAGAAGTGGATGATTTTGAAGCTAAACGCGGAGTCTCTAACAATCTTTTGGTCTCCTGAATAGCTCTGTCAGAAATTACTGGCATAGACGGACCAAAAAAAGTTCCAAAACTGTAAAGACACAAAGCAGTGCATAGCCAACATATCAGTATAGCAGTAGCATATTTTCTTCTTCCTAATCTCACAGCAGTAAGTAACAGAACACTAGACATACCTTTTTAATATGGATTTCAAGCTCTTATCAGGTGAAGCACTATTACAGATACCATTTTCTTGCCTCAACTTGGATCTTAGTTGTTCTTTCAGTTTTTGCCGATAGCTCAGCACTTTCAAAGCTTCTTCAGATAATGCTGCTCCTATTTCATCTTGTTTATCCTCATAATCATCCTCCTCCATGTCTACACATTCATCTTCTAAGTGATCCTCATAATCACCCAAACCTCCACCAATCTAACAAATTAAAAGGTATGAGTGAGTTTAATGAAATTCCTTCCCATTAGATATGACAAGCATGATAATGGCTACTTCCCTCTTCATAGACTTACTCATCAAAATGAGTAAATTACGCTTCATTCCTACCAAAAAGTGACTAAGATGCGAATGGTTGGATAAATTCAATTATCAAAAAAGAACATCCACACAAACCAAAAGGGGAGGGAGATGAACCATCTAGAATGGACCCTCCCCGGCCCTAATGGTTAAGATATACAAAACAATATGGAAGAAGACGAACTATCTAAGATGGACCTTCCCTCAAGCCCTAGTGGGGAGATAAAGCTGTTTGAGATGAAGAAATTATATCCCGAAGAAATTTCTGGCAATTACTAGTGATAAGTAGAAATGGAAACGATAATTAGAGCACTTTAGGTGTTAAAATTTACTTGCTAGAAAGATTATATTATTGTTGGAATAATTTGATTGGGTACAATGAAAGTACCTAATTTCTAAAAGATCACACATTAAATTTACACTAGGTAACATTTTCTTGAGAAAAGGAAAGGAAAGGAAGAGGTGGGGGAGGGGAGGGATGATTGGTGTATTTGCTTTGGAAAACTTTCCAACGTCGTAAAAGAGTTCTTCCTTCCCATTCTCTTCCCTCTATTTCCCTCCCTTTCTCCTTTGGCATTCAAATGTAGACCCTCTCCTTTTTCCCTTAATTTCCTTCTATCATAATTCATAACTTAGGGGTTGTTTGGCCCAAGGCAAATGGACTTGTGAGACTTTAAGATGAGACTTTTAAGTTGAGACTTTAAAGATAAAAAAAGTCTCATTCCTTATTTGTCATGGTAGAGACTTGGAAGAAAGAGATAAAATGAAAGTCTCAACTCAAATACTTAACCTCCCCCAAGACATTTTTCTTGGGGACTTTCTCTCATTTTAGTCCCATTCCCCATTTCCGTTCCCTTTAAACAAACAAAGACATGGACTTATTTTTAACACAAAGTCCCATTCCCTTCCTCAAATCCTTCATGCCAATATATTGAAGAACAATAAAGATATCGTTGATGTTAACCTATGAGTCCTACAACAATGAGTCCTAAAACATCGTTACTAGTGGGCCATATATTGAAGAACAATAAAGATATTATTGTTGATGTTAACCTATGAAAGGGGCCAAGGCTGACGTAAATAAATACCGAACAATAACAACCCAAAAGAAAAACCTCCTTGCCCAATATTTATAAATTTAATAATCCATTAAAGTAATAGTTGAACCATTCATCATTTCTATTATTTCGTACTAGCATACGGGAGATCAATTCAATGTACGTGGAATAATTAGAGTTGCTAAGATAAAAAGCGCTAATCTCCAGTAATGATCATACCTACTAGACTACTACCTAGTGCACATTGCACAAAATCAAGCATCAAACGTTGTAATTTCAATAAACTCTTCATAGATTATATAGTTGTACACATTATTAGGGATATAAATTTTAAGTATATTGTTATATAAAATTTTTCTTACCACATCTAATTATCCTACAAGAAATACTTTCTACATAAAGAATACAATCAATTCATCAATGACCGAACACCCAAAATCTTCAATCAGACTAGTTTGTTTACTATTGGAATTGAAGTTAAACTGTTAAAGTCCAGTGACACTTTATAATGGACAAGAATTTAGTTCTCTTGCTAATTTCCAAGGAATTAAATAACGTTGTTTAGTATTTTAAACTAGGATAAATGGAGATTAATAATCTCAACTTTGCGTGATCCGCTCAAAACAATCCCAACTTTCGATTATTTTCTAATATACCTAACTTTGCCGCTTTGTTGCTCAAGGTATACCCTTTAATATGGTAACCGGTTATAACAGGTAAATTACCTTTTTTGTTATGGAAATAAGAAGGATAAATGGAGATTAATAATCCCAACTTTGCGTGATCCGCTCAAAACAATCTCAACTTTCGCATATTCTCTGTTATAACCGGTTATAACAGGTGATTTACCTGTTATAACCGGTTACCATATTAAAGGGTATGTCCTGAGCAACAAAGTGGCAAAGTTAGGTATATTAGAAAATAATCGAAAGTTGGGATTGTTTTGAGCGGATCACGCAAAGTTGGGATTATTAATCTCCATTTATCCTTTAAATTACCACGGGAATTTGTAATTATCAAAGAGTAACATAGTGATTAAATTCCTCCAGATTTTAGAAATTAAATTCCCTTAGAATTTTAAACTCCTGTGTTAATTGTTAATCAAACTCAATTCATTTTGACATTTCCTAACAAATCCAAATTCCTAGGCTAGTTAGTGTCAACCATACAAAATATTAACCTAAAAGAATATGCAATTAGAAAAAAGAAATAGCACACTTATGCATACCTCTTTATAACTCGGCATGACTAGAGAACTTGCACGAAGTAGAACAAGTATTTGATCCTGAAAAACACCGCAATTTATCTGGACATTACATTAGCAACATATCAGTCACCACTGGTAAAAAAAATATCCTCCACTTAATCAGTAATTAAGTGATTATCATTTTAATTGAGTTTTCAAACAAATTAGATAAATACGCCGATTCAAAGGAATGAAAAAATTATGAACACCTTAAGAAAAAACTAACAAAAACCACAAATACCTCTATCAATCGATTAAAAAAATGAGGAAGCTTGATCTTAGAGCAGTGTGGTAACAATTGAAGAACTCGCGAAGTTGGAATGCGAAATTTGAATACGAAATTCTAATTTGGGAAAAGGTGAATTTGAAGTGAAGGTGGTATAGATTTGTTAGGGGTAGAAATCGAACATGCAAATAGACACAATCAAGGTTGTTAGAATCGGGATTCTAAGTAGGATCGTTATGGGGGTAGGATCAAAATCGGTAGAATCGGATCGTAGGATCGTGTGATCCTACAAATACGCATTAACATTATTTAGATAACTGATTTTCAATTGTATTTGTTCTTTTTTTTAGTTTTAAGGTTTAAATATACTCTTATTTGACTTCAACTATTAAGTTTTGTAAAAAAATACCTTTAATAATCACTTTTAAAATATGAATCAAGAAAAACTTGAATTGTAGTCATATTGTTATAATTGTTTAGATATATACATATATATACATAAGTAAAATCTAGATTATATGAAATTTTTGTATGATTGAAACTACCTTGTAGGATCGGATCGTAAGATCGTAGGATCGTTGAATCGTGTTATGATCCTACCACATGAATCCTGGAGCTGTGTAGGATCGTACGATTCTTCCAACATTAAGATCCTACTACGATCCGGATCGGCCACCAAATTTTGGATCGTAGGATCGTAGAATCGTTGATCAGGATCGAGATTCTGATAACCATGGACACAATAGAAGGGAGAAGAGTAGTCTGGAAGCTGTGAACTGGGTCGTTGGAGAAACAAAGTTGTTTGGGAGGGAAAGTGCATACAATAGAAGTGTCTAGAACATACACTCCTCATGGGCTCCTCCCCACTTTGGACTCGAGGTGAAAATTTAAAATAGATAAGACTCTTAATAAAAAAAGCAAGCAACATGATTCAAATTAACTTTATTTTAAATATAAGTGTCTGATACCCTAGAGCACAGATTTGCGTCTGTTCGCACTTAGTAAGTGCGAACAATAATAAACTGGTCAAAAAAACTCAAGTGTTTGTCCGCACTTAGTAACTACGAACAAGTCAAACATGTTCAACATGCTAATTTTAAGACAAGAGTTGTTCGCACCTAATAAGTGTGAACAGACTGAAAACATAAAACAGGTTGTTCGCTGTTAGTAACAGCGAACAACTTGTTTCAGTTTTTCAGACTGTTCGCACTTAGTAAGTCAACCAAGAATCAACCCATAAAAACCCATAATCAATCCAAAATCAACCCAAAAAAACCCATAAAAACTTTTAAATGAAGATGACCCCCAAAGTTCGAACCTTTCTAGGATAAACGAAAGTTCGAACCTTTAGAAGCAAATGAGGCAAAGTTCGAACCTTTAAAATCAAATTTTCCAAATTAATTTATTTTATTATACAAATTTTTACTTGAAACCGTCTGTTGTAAAGACCGCTCTTAAAAGCCCAGTCCAATTCTAAATATAAATTGAAAATATTCTAAATAAGTCGTTTGTGGTCTTTACAAATGACGGTCTCTCAAGAGATCACCTGATTTTATTATTATTGTAATTTTAATTTATGTTAGAAGAAATGTACTTACTTTCAAGTTATGTAAATCTAATGTACCTAGATTTTAATTATGTAATATTATCAAATGAAGAGAATGGAAATAAGTAGTTTAATTTTTTTTCCAAATACTCTTGATCACTTTATATAACATAAAATAAAAATTGAGGCCGAGATGATTAAATTAACGAAAAATTGTTCTAAATAATTCTACTTATTGTTCATTTATTGTGAATAGTTCCTACTATTGATTATTTCTAAATAATTCAATCTTTGTATGTTTTTTTACTGACAACACCCTTGCCACATTCTAACCGTCTAATATAGGTACCTATTAGCCATTACACTATTTTCTTCTTCCTCCTTATACTTCTTCGTTGGTCTACCCCTACTCCTATTTTGCGGTGACTCCTATTTTGCGGTGAGCACCTACAATCATATACATATTAAATACAGGATAAGCTATGCCACGTGCCGGCCTATGAATCATTTGTAATTTATGACTACTCCTAATAATTAGTTACCGAATTGTAAAGTCATTCTTATGACTAATCCTACTTTATGACTATTATTCCTTAAATACAATTTTAATAATAATAAGTTACCGAAAGGTAAAGTCATTTTTAATAATAATAATAATATAATTGTAATTTGTGAGCACTAAGAGTCTAAGACTTTACAACTTGCCTAATAATAAAGTATATCTCTTAATACAATTTAATAAAATCTATTGACTTATTGAATTTGCCACCCAAATTGATACAATTGCTTTTTTTTTTTTTTTTTTTTTTTTTGCATTGAAACTCTTAAATATCAATTTAACTTAATTATATTGAAATTCTTAGTGTTCTCCAAATTCATCAATTTAAATAAAACTAAACTTAATTATATTGAAACTCTTAGTGTTATCCAATTTAATTCAACAATTTAAAAAAAACTAAACTTAATTATAGTGAAACTCTTAGTGTTTTCCAATTTAATTCATCAATTTAAATAAAACTCTTTGTGATCAAGATTTAATTATATTGAAGATGAAAAGACAAAACTTTAAGATTTTTTTTAGTGCTACACATATAGCTTGTCTTATTTATATGATTGAATTTTAAAGTTTGCATCTCACATACTTAAGAAAGCGTAGATTGAGAGTTGAGTTTATTGATTATTTCAACTAGTATAAATTGAGATAAAACTGGATAAAGCTATGAGTTTTTGTTTCATTGCTACGTGATTATGCAATATTATCTCGGAAATTTTCATGGGTGTAGATGTGGGATGAAACAAGGCTTATAAATTGTTGAGATCAAATTTTGAAAAGTTGATTGGAGTGAAATGAAAACAAAGAGAAAGAAGATATATTGATGAGGATGATGTTTAATTTATTTTCATATTGACATGTTGTGTAGTTATGGCCTATGGGTATCATAATAATCAAATATATGTTATTTTGATCATAATCAAGTTTAGTAAGCATATGAGTAGTTTTTATTTAAGTATCACTCCTTTCTAAGGGTTAGTAAATATTTTTGATTAAAAATATCAATATTAGGTTATTTGATAATCTTAACATAAATTGAAGATATTTTATATCATAATTAGTTGATATTTTTTTGTTATGTTAAAGTTGTATAGATATATTTGTTCAAAATAATATCTAAATTAATTTAAACAATGTTTGAATTAACATTATGTATTTTTTATAAATTAGTTTTATAAGCAAAAAATATACAAATATTACTTTTTATAAATTAACATTATGTATTTTTTATAAATTAGTTTTAAACAATGTTTGAATTAACATTATGTATTTTTTATAAATTAGTTTTAAACAATGTTTGAATTAACATTATGTATTTTTTATAAATTAACATTATAAATACCTAGTAGTCGTTTAAAAAGTGACAAGGGATGATATAAGCAAAAAATATACAAAGGTAAGAACATTTTGAAATAATCAACAATATTACTTTTAGTTTTCGGTAACCCAATATTGTTCTTTTATTATAAAGGGAGCACTTAGCTTTTTACTTTGTTTAGATTTGTTGAATGCAATTAAATAACTCAAAAATTATATTCGTCTATGTCAATTGTTTGGAGTAGAGCTGTTTATGGGCGGGTAGCGGACCGGGTAGCACCTAAAAATTCTACCCGCGGGCTCAAATATTCAAAAGCCCGCCCGCATTCGCGGGCATATTTTTTTGTCGCTACCCGCCCATTTTTAAAGCGGGCGGGACCCGCGGGTAGGCGGGTATTTTTATATAAAAATTTAAAACATAAATCATATTATAAAGTTAAGTTTTTATAAGAACAAAAAAATATAATACATTATCTAAAATACTCTAAATATATATAAAGTCTCAAAATAGTCAAACTAAATGAATATTGAATATAGACGGTGGAGTCGGTTACTTGTTCGAACTTTGATCGTCGATTGCTTGAGTGCTTTGAGGGTTAAAAATATTAAAGTCTAAAAGAAGTAAAACTAGTAGAAAAGTAATAAACTAAAGTTGGGTATGGAATTATGGATCATGTAATAGTATAGTTTAATATTTAATAAAATTAATTATTTAAAAAATAATATATTAAACTAAGTGAGCGGGCGGGTATACCCGCGGGTAATTTTTTGGTGTCGCTACCCGCCCGCTTATCTTGGCGGGCAGGTATTACCTGCCTAAACTTTAAATTTTTTTGAAAAACGTTGTCCATGCCCGCCTGTTTTTCGAGTCGGATTGGGCGGGCCTAGCAGGTAGCCCGCCCATGAACAGCTCTAGTTTGGAGTAATTTTATTCATTCAACTAGATCAAGTTCAGAGTATTCAACAAAAGTTATAGGCATAATTACAAGTCTTTATCTAAGGGGAAATTATTCGGATATTAACCGCAAAACCAATCCAAACTGAAAAAAAAATATGGTTTGGATTTTTTTATAAATTGGTTTGCTTTTGGATTAGAATGTTCAAAACCGAAATATTTTGGCTTGGATTAGCTTTGAGCATACCTACAAACCGAATAACAAAATTCTGAACTAAATTAAAATAGATTCTCACTTTTTGAATTGAATTAAATTACTTATTGAGTAAATCTGTCCAGCTTGACGTGCAAATAGAAGATTTTAATAGACAATAAAAACAAAGACGACATAAGTTCTATTTTAACAATAATAAACCTTAGTCAATAATTAAAATTTCATTTTTTCATTATCGTTTTTGCTACTATGATTTAAAATATTATGGCAATCTAATTCGATATGTTTGCAGTTTAGCTTTGTTTATATATAGTTGGAAATTTGGTTTGGATTGAACTAAAAGAGTATAAATGAAACTAATTTGGTTTAGTTCAAAGTGGATTGCATCCCAAATTGGTTTAAAAAATCAAAAAACCAAAACAAATTTTGTTTGATTTGTTTTATGAAAAACTACTTTTAATCAAATTTGATCATATAAATCAAAAAACCAAAAATCAATGGTCAATGTTTATAAACTATTTTTAATCAAATTAGATCATATAAAGATAATAAAACTTAAATTTTTATTTATAGTCAAAAATAAACTCACGAATTGATTTGTACTTTAACTATTTTCTCTTAGTAAAGAGAATCTGATCAATTAAAATACGACAAGCAACTTAATTTGACATTGATTCGATTGATAGTAAACCTTAGCCAACTTCTACTCAAAAATAATGCTCGAACCCGTATGTACTCGGCAAAATCGAGTCATGTATCACCTAACCTGACCCGAGAGTGAATCGACATGAAACATATCAAAAAAATAACCGATTGGAAATTATAATTGAAACCAAATGACACCCATCCAAAACTAATTTGATAATTAACTCCTTTTAAATGCTCATTCAATGTGCTCACATCCTTTAAAAAAGAGGGTAACAATTCACCCTCTCTACAAAGAGGAGTGATTTTTGATAACTTTTTTTATTTCCCAAGACACATTCATATGAATTGGATTTTTTATTTTTTAAATTTTTCTTTTTTTTTAACCAATCATATATTAACATGTACTCTCTCCGTTTCTTTTTAATTGTCCACTTTCCTTATTTGGTAAAGTCTCTTTACTTGTCCACTTTCTATTTTTGGCAAAACTTTTTACCTAAATACCCCCAATTACCCCAACTTATATTATTTAATAATACCCCACCTACCACCTTTTCAATTATAATAATCACTTAAAATACCCCACTACCACCTTTTCAATTATTATATTCACTTAAAATACCCCACTACCACCTTTTCAATTATTATAATCAATAAAAATACCCCACTACCACACCACTCTTAAAATCCGTTCCAAAGGCAAAGTGGACAATTAAGAAGAAACGGAGGGAGTATTATGTATTTATTGGCTTTTATAGTTAGTAATTAATTATTTAATTTTTTATTTATTGTTTATAATTAGTAATTAATTAATTATCAATATATTTTATAATTTAGAACCCACTGATTGATCAAAAAAAGTTATTTATATATCTTTCAAGTGACTCCTTATGGACGTAAAAATAAAATATTCCTATGCAATAACAAAGGAATAAATGAAGAGGCAATTCTTATCTTATAATTCCCCTCTTAAGGGCCTGTTCTCTTCGTCTGATCTGATTGAATAAGGTCTGAATTTATTAAGGTCTGATCTGATCTGATCTGATCTGGTCTGATCTGGTCTGATTCAATCTGATCTGATCTGAATCTTTCTGATCTGGTCTGATCTGATCTGATCTGATCTGGTCTGGTCTGATCTGGTCTGATCTGATCTGATCTGGTCTGGTCTGATCTGATCTGGTCTGATCTGATCTGATTTAATTTCATAAAGTTATTATTATTATTATTATTATTATTATTATTATTATTATTATTATTATTATTATTATTATTATTATTATTATTATCATTATTATTATTATTATTATTATTACTATTATTATATTATTCTTATTATTATTTTCATTATTTTTATTTTTATATTATTATCATTATTGTTATTATTATTACTTTTATATTATTATTATTGTAATAATTATTATTATTATTGTTTATATTATTATTATTATTATTATTATTATTACTATTATTTATATTATTATTATTATTATTATTATTATTATTATTATTATTATTATTATTATTATTATTATTATTATTACTATTAGTATCTAATTAAGAATTTAATTAATAAATACCAATATTATTTAATTAATTAATTAAAAAAAAATAAATAATATGTCATTAACATTATTATAATTATTAAATAGCCATTTATATTATTATTATCTAATTAATTAATTAATTAAAAAATTATTGTTAATTAATAAATAAATTAATATAATAATATTATTACATCATTTATATTATTAAATTATTAGTTATATATTTTTTTATTAATAATTTTATTAATTAAGTAATTAATTAATTAATATTAGTAATAATAATAAGTAATAAGTAATAAGTAGTAGTAGTAATAATAATAATAATAATAATAATAATAATAATAATAATAATAATAATAATAATAATAATATTATTATTATTATTATTATGATAACAATATTAATATTAATAATAATATTAACAACAATAATAATAATAATAATAATAATAATAATAATAATAATAATATTAATAATAATAGTATGGTCTGATCTGATCTGATCTGATCTGGTCTGATCTGATCTGATCTGATCTGGTCTGATCTGATCTGATCTGGTCTGGTCTGGTCTGATCTGAAACTTTCTGATCTGATCTGAATAGTTCTGATCTGATCTGATCTGGTCTGATCTGGTCTGATCTGATCTGATTCCAATAAGAATAAGTAATAAGTCAAAAAAATAAGTTGAAGAGAACACCTTCTAACACTAAAATTTTCATATGCTACTATGCACTTTCATCACAAGACTATCTTGTCTGACAAAAAATAAAAAATAAAAATTAGTTTGACTTTTTGGTTTTTGATCCGACTAGATAAATTTAATTTAATATCCGACCAAAAAAGTGAGCCATATACAAAAACTTTGACCTTCAACCACAAATAATTTGATCCGACGTTTTTTTTTTAAAAAAAAAGTTGCTCAATTATGACCATAATCAAATTTATTAGCATTATCGTTAAATTTTTTAGTCACAATCCAATTAAAATATAGAGTTTCTTTTGGTTTAAGTTAATTTAATTTTCTTCATTCATTCTTATACTTCTTCTGTTATAAATACTCACAATATTTGCTTTTTTTTATACAGTCCAATATACTAACTTAATCTTTATTATATTTATTTATGTATAATAAAAAATTATAAAAAATTTGATATATTAATGTTCTTTGCAATTAGACGAATCAAACAAGATATCACCTGACAATGTTTTAACTTATCAATTAAAATTAAGCACAAATCATGAGTGATGAATGAATAGTGTCATATTTTTCAATGTTCTAACTAATATGAAATGGAGGAAGTAAGTTGTATATTTTTTACTGAGAGCAATTGATTTTATAAATTAAAATTCATTTATGTGGTTTTTTTTTTTCTAAAAACTTTTGATGATCAGGAAAATGTTTTTAACCCTTGGCTTGTTCGATCGTCTAAAATTGGTCACACAAATTGAAAATAACAAAATTCGAAAAAGGCCGATTCTACCTCAAATGATTCAAATCGTAGCTGGTCTAGCTGATTACTTTCAAATTAATTGATAAACTCTAATTAATTACTTAATAATCTCTGTCTCTTTAAATTTGCAATTTAAAAATCAAATATTTAAGGAAAAATTATATAAAATTACTTAATCTATATACTCTTTTTTAAAAAACCACCTTATATAAAATTTTTGCAGACCAGGTAGTCTTTTGCAAAGAAATGCATTATGTAATGTGGCTTTGCAAAGAAATGCATTAGGTAAAGTGGTTTTTGCAAAAGCACATGCTGGTCAAACGTTAAACATGCCGGTCAACTAACGAAATAGAGTAACATGTATTCTTTTGCAAAGAAATGCATTATGTAAGGTGGTTTTTTGCAAAAAAAAATTTTATATAAGGTGACTTTTTTAAAAAGAGTGTATAAATTAGATGGTTTTATATAATTTTTCGCTTTTTTGGTCTTAAAACTAATAATATAATAATGTAGGTTTTCCTAGCCCAGAGGTCAATGGCACAATAAGTAGCAAGGTAGGCATGTTCAGTTAATAGTCGGACAAATTTGGATGTTGTGTTATTGCTTGTCAAGAATATCTGCGTAATATGGGAATACAGCGTAGGAGTTTGAAAAAGGCCAATTATGAGAGGAAAAATGAATCAAAATAATTCAAAGTTGGTACGCTCAGAGTCTCAGTGATTAAAAATTAATACTAGTATTAGCCAACTTGTATAGGTAGCTAGGGGTGATATCGGGTCGGATTTGGCTTGAATTATTTACTCTTCGACTTTACTCCGAATAAAACTCGGATTATCACTACGAGAAAATTTATTTTTAGTAATAAAAAAAGTCGTTGCTAAACAAGATTTTTTTGCAATGACTTTAATTGTTGCGGGTATGGCCATAGCTAAAGGTTTTAGCAACGACTTAGATAGTCGCAAAAGTATGGTGTTTTTCATAATTACTTCTATTGTTGCAAAAGAAATGTCGTTGCAGTTCCTTCAGCCCTTATTGCAACGAAAAAAGAGGTTATCAAACTTTTTGCATTTTTGGCAACGACTTTGATCTTTGTTACAAATTTATTTTTCACAACAGCATAAGTTGTTGCAATAGATGATATATTATGTTTTGCAATAACCCTATTGTAGGGAAAAAAAATTAAGTGATATTTGTTGTTAATATATTTTCCAATGACTATATCGTTGCAAAAAATATGGAACATTTTTCGCAACGACTTCTTTGCCTTTGAAATCAAATTACAATCTAAGTATAAATAGACGATGAAATTAAAAAATAATTATATATAACCAACTAGATAAATTATCTATACTAATAGCAATTGTCATTATATTAATTCATATCCCAAAACATCACGTCCCAAACATCATGCGTCCAAAATGTGTTTCATATACAAGTAATGGAATAGGCAATTTTCCAAGATAATTCTTACTTGTACCGTATACAAGTTTTTTATGCAAAAATTTACAAGTGAAAGACACTTTGAAAAGTCCAAAAACTTACAAGTGCACATAACTAGCTACTCATAAAATTCATATTCCAAAACATTGCACGTTTAAAATGCTTGTAGCTATCATCAACTTTGTGATTGAGTGCAAAATATTTTCAATGCAGAAATGCTTATCTACACCAAATAATTTTATTAGTAACTGGGAATCAAATGAGATCCTCTTGAATATTGAGTGCGTTATAACTAGATTTTATGATCTTTAAAGGAAAAAAGAAAAACAGTAAGAAAACATCATATATGCAAAATTTTCTAAAAATAGAAATGTCACTTGTTACTCGATTGTAATTCCAATCTATACATGGGAATTTACGCACTTTTTTTAAAATCATTATTAGCTCACTGGCTGAGTAATTCTTTATATATGTAAACTAAAGCATGTTTTATAGTGTGAGCAAGTTCAAAATATGTTAGTTTTTGATCATCAGAGAATAACATGCACCAAGACGCAGTTTTCAAGATAGATTTGGAATGCTCATCTTTGATTACTGCAAAAAGGAAAGGGCTTAGTGTCGATCCTGATATACACGTAGTTTAATAGGGAAAGACTTTGTAATCCCAACGAGTGTCTATATTTAAGTTGATGCTCCATCGTACATGTCTTGTATTGTTTCAATATGGCTCCGCGAGACTCCGTTAACCTCCAGGCTCTCCCATATGATATATCGCAGTATGCTATCATAAGTTTTCTCCAAATTTATAAATACCATGTATATAAACCCTTTTCCTCTGCCAATATTTTTCCAATAGTCTACTTAACACATGTTTAGCCTTAGTGGTTGATCTACATGGTATGAAACCATATTGGTCTTCCCTAATCACCTCCTCTTGTTTGATTTTCTTCTCTATCACTTTTTCTCAAAATTTCATTGTGTGGTTGAGGAATTCAATCGAAGTATATACTAAAAGTCTTGGAAAATTCCAACTGGCAATGTTACATTAAATGATGATTTGGCAAATCATACTATATACTAAAAGTCTTGGAAAATTTCAAGTGGCAATGTTACATTAAATGATGATTTGGCAAAAAGAACTATTAGTTAGTTATTTATGAGGTGTTTTAATGAATCATACTATATACTAAAAGTCTTGGAAAATTCCAAGTGACAATGTTACATTAAATGATGATTTGGCAAAAGGAACTATTAATTACTTATTTATGAGGTGTTTTAATGAATGTCAACTAATTTATGACTATATAATAAGTTTTCTCTCTAAAAAACTTCTCTTACAAGTTTAATTTATTTGAAACTATCTTTGAAATAAGAGAATATTTCATTATTGAATATATTTCTCATTATTAAAATTTATAATATACTAATTTTTTCTATTTTCTAAGCTTTTCTAAAGATTTTCTCATCGCTTTTAATTTTAATTGATTTAGAATTGGATTTATAATTAATTCATGTACATTATTTTTTTATTAATTTTTTCATGTATTGTAGTTGTATAATATCTCAACCAAAAAAAATGTAACTAAAAGATCTTTTTTTTAACCCAAATTTCTCTAAAAGCTATAAAAATATAAGACTTATTTATTTATTTTTTTGATTATTCATTTACGTGTCTAAATTAATAATGAAAATAAAGCTTTTCTTACAAGCGTAATTTAATATTAGTTTTCGGCTAACTTTACCTTTTCACAAAGTAAATTTTACTAAAAATAATTTTTTTCCATATAAATCGATTTTATTTACACTTTTTTTTTCAAATTTTTTTCTTCTCTAGAATAGCGACTCTTTTTCAAGTTTGCTTTTGAAGTTATCACAATTACACGTTGTTATCAAATAATTAATGTTATTTCTATTATACATTTTATTCAAACTAGATAACTTTATAACAATAATATATATTTGCATTGCCATTACTTAGAAATTATAATTATATTTATCAACACATTAATACATCTGTGCATTGCACGAGTATAAACACTAGTACCTCTATATTTCCCACAAACTTGAAAAATCAGCTTTGTTTATATACAATGGCATATAAGTGTACTGCTCCTTCATTCTTTAGGCACTCTATGTGTCCTCCAACATTAAAAGGGTTAGTTAACCATCAAATACCTTATTCTCCTAAATACCTCCATATACCTAAATCGAAATTTTTTCAGGATCGACTACCTTGTCTTTGCCCAAATCTTTGAGAGCCTTTCTAACTTCATTTGTGGTTATGTCTCTCTTCGGCCCATATTCATGTGGTTTTGGACATTGAGAGTTTGTCCTCTCACGTCGTCTTGCCCCAACCCCTAGTTTCATTCAGCAGTTGAGAGAAGTACTGGTACCACCTTTTTTTGATTTCATCTTGCCTAACAACACTTATCCATCCTCCTCCTTATTTGATGGACCTAACTATCTCAATGTCTTGCTTCTTTAAGGATCTTGTCTTTGCAAGCTTGAAAATGAGTATAATTAAGTTTAAATATCCGAAATTTGTGATATAAATAGAAGGAAAAATTACCCAGAATAATACGACCTTTCACCTATTTTCCACGAATAATACAAACTTTCAATTAACCACCAATAATACGACCTTTGACATATATTTTCCAGTGGTATACCTTACCTGTTTGCAACCTGCTGAACCGGTCAAAATCTGACCGTTGCTGCCTTCTCCCTTTTTTTGCTGCTTCAAGTTTCTTCCTCACCCATTTACCTCCATTGTTATCTTCCTCACCTTAAGTATTCTCACTTCCTCCATTGTTATCTTTTATTTTTTTAATTACTTCCTCCAATCTTCCCCTTCTTCTCTTAATATGTTTTCCCCTTCATCATCATCATCTCAATCTAGAACATCAATTGCAAATGGAATTCCTTTATGTAGTCATGGTGTTCATGCTAAATTACAAGTTGTAAAAAAAGGAGTAAGAGTTGGTGAGAGGTTTTATGGATGTGCATTTTGGCCTGTAAGTATATATTAGTGAATAGCTTTAATTTATTTTATGTTAATTTTTAATTTCTATGTTAATTAGGGTTCATGATTTTATTTAATTTGTAGGCACAAGATTGTAAATTTTTTAAGTGGGAGAAAGATGTAGAGTATTCAAGTGGAATTTCTTCTTGTTTGGAAGAAGATAAGGCTATGTTGATTGAGAAAATAAAGAAATTGAAGGCCAAGAATGCAAAGTTGAAAAAAAGTGAAGCAATGTTGAAGTTAAAGGTTGTTAAACATGTAAATGCACAAAAAACATTAAGTTTTGTGCTTGTTGCATCATGAGTTTTATTTGGATTGTTCTTATTTATGTTAAGTTAAGTATAAGAAATAGCCGAAATGTATTAGCGGAAATGTAATGGAAATTGCTTGTTTTAGCGGAAATGTATTAGCGGAAATGTAACGGAAATGTATTAGCCGAAATGTATGATCATTAAAAATAGTAGTAGTACTAAATTTACTTCCAAATTACAAAAGTATTAAACTTACTTCCAAGCATTCCTTACAAAAGTACTACATTTAGTTCCTAAATACACATTCAAAAGTACTTAACTTACTTCCAAATTACACATTCAAAAGTACTAAACTTAGTTCCAAAACACAAAAGTAATACATAATGCAACATCAAATGTTTGTCGTCGATGCTTGAGTTGATAATATTTCATTCGGGTTCTTTGACTTTCCCCTAGTAGTAGTAGTGACACCACTCCTTCCACTTGTACTACTCTTACCTCCTCTACTACCTTTTCCAGTTCTAATGGTCCGGTTGCCTTTACCCAAAGAACTTGGTTGTGCAGACATGTTGTGATGGGATGAAGCAGTTGTAGTGGTTGCAACGTCAACAACCTTTTTTGGTCTTCCTCTACTTCTCTTCGATGGAGGTGGACTGCCCTCAAAATTGGAACAACGTCAACAACGTCTTGTTCCAATTTGCGTATATGTGCCTAGCACAATGCCTATGCTCTACTTTTGGAAGCTCCTGTTGGACTGCCCTCAAAATGCTCTGTACATAATATACATATTCCAGCACATAATATAAGCAACATACATTTATCAGTAGCAAAATAACCAGACCAGCATATTCAGACCAGCAGCAAAATAAACCATGTATAATCAGACCAGCAGCAGCATATTCCAGTAACAAAGCAGCACAAATAAACCATGTATACCAGCAGCACAAATAAACCATGTATAAACCAGCAAAAAAACCAGCAGCATATTCCAGTAACAAAGCAGCACAAATTAACCATGTATACCAGCAACACAAATAAACCATGTATAAACCAGCAAAAAAACCAGCAGCATATTCCAGTAACAAAGCAGCACAAATAAACCATGTATACCAGCAGCACAAATAAACCATGTATAAACCAGTAAACAGTGTATAATCAGACCAGCAGCAGCATATTCCAGTAGGTAATCAGCAAAAAAACCATGTATACCAGCAGCATATTCCAGTAGGTAATCAGCAAAAAATCAGTAGCATATTCCAGTAGGTAATCAGCAAAAAATCAGTAGCATATTCCAGTAGGTAATCAGCAAAAAATCAGTAGCAAAAAATCAGTAGCATATTCTAGTAGGTAAAGACTTGACCAACAACCCATTTGAATCTACGAAAATCGGTCCGATCATGAACTCCAGTAACATCATCAGCTTCATCATCACTACCTTCGTACTCAGAAAAAACCTCGGTGTTACTACACTCACCTAATTTCAAAACAGAATCACCCACTTGCTCTGGTTCTTCGAATGACAAATCTTCACTTAGCACAAGCTCCTCTGAAATTTCATCTTCATCCTCCTCATCATGTGAGAGCTCATAATCAAGATCTAGTGAATCATCCTCCTCAGATACATCTTCTTCACTTAACTTAGCACTAATATCATTATCCAGCTCATCTTCAGAAATTTCATCTTCAAGTTTGTCAAACTCTAGCTCATCACCAACTAGATCTAATTTTGAAGATAGGTTTGTGGGTTGAAGGGGTATGTACTGATTTCCCACTTCCACATAAATGTCACTAGGAGGGTTGTTTAGTTTTTTAGTGATATTGTGGGGACCAGCAGATTCCTTGGTCTTAGATGCTCTTTTAGGGGTCAACTTTTTCCTATTCCCAATAGTTGACCAAACTTTACTACTTTTACTAACACTTACTGCTTCTTGTGTCATCAACAACCCATCATCTTTATCATTTACTACATATACAGGTAATGCTCTAGTTTCAACAGCTAACTTAGACAATTCCACAGCACTAGCATCATCAGTGACCTTCTTTAACCCCTCCTCAAAGCTATGAGCATTAGGTAGATGATACCAAAGAGAAAAGTCATATTTTACCCCAATATCCTCTTTTACAATTCCTTCTAACTCAAAATATGACATCTTATCTGGGTCTACTGAAATGGTTTTACACATCCCACTTAAATACTCAAAACCCACCCCTCTTTTTTTGAATGTCCCACCATACCAAAACTTCAATGTAATGAAATCATTCATATTAGCCTAAAAACAATCAAAAAACACTAAATTACAAAGAATTTCAACTTAAAAACAAGTATTAATCATAAATGAGAATAATTAATTTTCGAAAACATGAACCCTAATTTTTGGGTGTTTGCAAAATTAGATGATAAATTATGCAATTGAGAAGAATAAACTAACCATTATAGGCGAATCTTGGATGATCATCTCTGCGTGAGTTAATTGTCAAGCTTGGGAGGGATGAAGGTCTGGGTATTTTGCGTGAAGAAAATCATTCTCTGCGTGAAGATGAAGGTCTGGGTATTTTGAGAAGAATGACAGGAGAGAGAAATGAGAGAAGATGAGTGAGTTTCTTGGTTTATTAATTAAACTTTTGTTTAAAAACAAATTCTAACCGGTAATGGGTAAAACGATATACCACTGGAAAATATATGTCAAAGGTCGTATTATTGGTGGTTAATTGAAAGTTCGTATTATTCGTGGAAAATAGGTGAAAGGTCGTATTATTCTGGGTAATTTTTCCTAAATAGAATGATTTTTTATGGTAATAACCCAAAATAGCAAATGGAAACAATTTTAAAAAAATGAAGGAAAAATTACCAGAAATAATACAACCTTTTTGCCTATTTCCCTACAATAATACCAACTTTTGATTAAGCATGAATAATACCAACTTATGGGGGTGTTTTCCTACAATATACCTAATATGTTAAAAATTAAACTATATGTGATTATATGACAAAAAAATTTTGCAAATTAGTTAATAAACTAACGTTGGTATTATTCTAGGTAAAAACCCCCCAAAGGTTGTATTATTCATGGTTAATCAAAAGTTCGTATTATTGTAGGGAAATTAACAAAAGATTGTATTATTCACAGTAATTTTTCCAAAAATGAAACGAGTAGTATTAT
Organism: Amaranthus palmeri; assembly: GCA_019776075.1. Lineage (NCBI taxonomy): Eukaryota > Viridiplantae > Streptophyta > Magnoliopsida > Caryophyllales > Amaranthaceae > Amaranthus > Amaranthus palmeri. The sequence goes on along the minus strand of JAAKBH010000055.1, from coordinate 239,827 downwards.
TTTATCAAACCAATATTAAAAAGAAAAAAATACATAGAAAAATCCAGTCTTTTCATTATTTTCCTACAATAATCCCTACTATTGATTAACCAAAAATAATCTCAACTTTAGAGGGTATTTTCCTATAGTAAACCCGGTAACTGGATGACTTGTTATAGCAAGTTTTATATTTTTTGAAAAAAAAGATAAATTAAAATAAAATATCCAAAGAAAATTAAAAAATGTTGAAAAAAATTCTGATTTATTTTAATTATTCAAAATTTTTTATGTAAATTTAAAAATTTTTCTCTAATTTTAAATTGACTTTTTGTTTTATTTTTTTGGTGAATTACCTACTATAGCAGGTCATCGGGTTACCCAAGTTTACTCTAGGCAAATGCCCCTAAAGTTGGGATTATTCGTGGTTAATCAATAGACGAGATTATTGTTGGAAAATCATGTAAAGGTTGGATTATTCTAGATAATTTTTCCTATCAAAAATGTCAATTTAGCAAAATTAAATTCAAAGTTATTTAATTGTAAGTTTTGTTTGGTACAATTAATAATTTTGATTCAGTGCTAAAATAAATATCATGCAGTAGAAAGTTGGCTAAACAAAATCAAGGTGTATAATCGAATTTAGTAGTTAATTAAACATTGTATTTCCTCCGTTCTTTTTTGTTTGTCCACTTTACGTATTTTCACTTTATGAGAGAGAAATTTAAATTTGAATTTTGAAGTATAGATTCAAGACAAAATATAATCATGTAGGATCTTATTAGATTCTCTTGATGCAAAAAATTTTAACATAAAATTTTTTACAATTATTTATTATGCAAACTATGAGAAATCGACGCTCGAAACTCGTGTTGAAATACGTGAAAAAGGAAAGTGGACAAACAAAAAGCAACAGAGGGAGTAGTAATTAGGGTGCACACGGTTTAGTTTGGTCTGGTCTGACACTAAAATCAGACAAAACCAAAAATTTGGGTCCGAAAATTTTCCAAACTAGATCGGACTGTTTAATTCACCAGACCGGACCAAACCTGACCGTTCTACAACAGGTGGTCAACGGTTTTTGATTTTATATCATATTTCCAAATTAATATATGAATCACCAAATATAATATTTTTTGGAAAAATGAAAATTTCATAAATCCAGAAAACAGTACAAAACTGTACCAACACTGAATTCTACCAACCCCGATATTGCATCAGTATGTAGTAGGAGCCCACCTTCGAGGAAGGGTTTTTCCAACCCACCCTTCATGTGCACAGGGAAGGAAGAATCAGGGGGAACCAACATCCAATACAAGCCGTCAAGCACAAATAAAACAGAGACTAGGCCTAAACAGCTAAAATAACATCAGAACCTAAGGCCTTAAGACGAGCTCGCACATCGAGCTTCACATGCTCAACTACGGAATCAATGTTCCTAACAAAGCCCAACCATACAACTTCATTTCTAGATTTCCAGACATAATAAGATAGACAAGCTAAAGCTGCTATGACCACCCCTTTCATTGATGAGCTTCCGGAGATTGTCCAATTTGAAACGTATCCCTAGCCAAAGCTGAATTAGCTTGAGACATGAAATACTAAAAGGACACTGGCAAAACAAATGATCTACTGTCTCAGAATGCAAACCACAGAGTGGACAAAGATCATCAGGCACTGTACCAAACCTCTTCAATTTAACTTTAGTTTTCAGCACATCATTCATAGCCATCCAAAGAACAAACCTGGTTTTTGGAATAGATAGTCTATGCCACACTATCTTATCCCATCGGGCGCGAGTTTGGTCTCCTTGACATTTCTCATAAACCTGATGAATAGAGTACTCAGACTGTTGGACATAGGGGAGTAGAATGTTCTTTGTTTGGCAAATTTTCCTCATAGTCCAACTCGCAGTCGGCGGGGGGTTGAAGATAGCCCAATTACCTCCTTTCGTATATACCTCATGCACCCATTTTACCCATAAGGATTCGCTGAGAGTACTAACATGCCATGCAACTTTCCCAATCGCCACAAGGTTCCAAAGTTGGAGATTACGAATACCCAAACCACCAAACTTCTTAGGTTTACAAACCTTTGACCAACTCATATTTCCGGGCTTTGAGCTGTCACTAATACCAAACCAAAGGAAAGAACGGCACACAGAATTAATCATATTTATTACCTTCTTGGGGAGAATAAAAATCTGGCACCAGTAAGAGGAAATACTTATGAGAACGGAGTTCACTAGTTGCAAACGAGCAGCATAAGATAAAGACTTGGCATTCCAGACTTTGATTTTGCTTGTCATTTTGTCCACTAAAACTTCGCAATCTGCAGCTGAAAGGCGCTTAGAAGACAAAGGGACACCGAGATATCTAAAAGGAAGCTTCCCCAAGGAAAATTGAGTAGCGGCAGCAATCGCCTCCCCTAACTGAGAACTGACCCCAGCAACATAAATAGCAGACTTAGCAGAATTAGCAATCAAACCAGAGGACTGAGAAAAGGAAGTAAGACAATTACCAAGAGCACTAACTGAGCTAAGATCCGCCTTACAAAACAGTATGAGATCATCAGCAAAACACAAGTGAGTCAACTTTGATCTCTTACATCTAGGGTGAAACCCAAAGGAATGTAACTTGCTTTCATAAACCAGAGATCGAGACAAATATTCCATACCTGTGACAAAGAGCAGAGGGGACATAGGATCTCCTTGTCTAAGGCCTCTCTAAGCAGCAAAAGCCTCCATAGGACAGCCATTAAGAAGAAGGGAATATTTGGTGGAAGATATGCAAATCATCACTATATCAATGAAGCGAGGAGGAAATTGCAATGCCACAAGCATATCTCGAATAAAGCTCCAGTCCATTGTATCATATGCTTTACGAAGATCAATCTTAAGAAGACAACTCGGTAGACAGTACTTACGGGAATAGTGCTTCACAATATCCTAGCATAAGAGAACATTATGAAGGATGCTACGATTGGCGACGAATGCACCTTGTGCTTGGTTGATAAGGAAGCCCAAAACAGAACTCAACCGAGAACAAATTAACTTCGAAATGCACTTATATAGAACATGACAATAAGAAATGGGCCTAAAATCGCCTGGAGTAGCCGGACATGGAACTTTAGGAACCAAGGTAACAGATGTGATATTCCAAGACTTAAGAAGTTTCCCGGTCGCAAAAAAGTCTTTAATGGAAGTAATAACATCCTTTCCCACAATCGGCCAAGCTGCTTTAAAAAATTTACTATTATAACAATCAAGTCCTGGAGCTTTATCATCAGGGATGCTCCACAGAGCATTTTTTATTTCCTCAGCAGAGAAAGAGAGATTGAGCAACTTCCAGTGATCAAGAGTAAGAACAGGACCCATACGAATAATATCCATACATAAGAGCTTCCTTTGCGGCATTTTGTAGCAAAAGAGGTTAGAGTAGAAAGTGTGGAAAGCATGTTGTACCTGAGTCAGATCAGTTACTATACAACCATTGATCATAAGAGAATTAACTCTGTTATGGATCCTCCTTTGTTTAATACTGCGGTGAAACAAGCTGGTATTATCATCCCCAGATTTAAGCCATGAAAGTTTAGCCCTTTGCTGCAAAAAGGAGGTATAATCCTTCTTCACTTTCCTAAGCTTAGAAGCAGATTCCTTTTCCTGGAGAGACAAGGTTTCATCCAACGGGTAGAGATGTAGTTGCCCTTGGATCGAAAGGAGATCAGCTTCAGCTTTATGAACCTCAGTCTCTAGATCAAGATGAAAAGCAGTTTTAAGCTTAGCCTTTAATCGTTTAAGCTTTTCTGTGATTTGAAAGCTCATATAACCTGCAACCTGGGTCTGCCATTCCTCCTTAACAATATCAAGGAACATCTCCTGATCAGCCCAATGATTACCGAAGCGAAAAGGTTTCTTTCCCCCAGGATTGTTAAAGAATCGAACAAGCATAGGTGAATGATCAAACAGCCCCTCCGGAAGAAACAGAACTTCAGCCATAAGAAAAGAATCATCCCATAAACAGTTTCCAAGCACCCTGTCGATTTTACTAAGGACTCTATTAGCCCCCGCTTGTTTATTAGTCCAGGTGAAGAAACGACCACTAAATTTAATATCATGCAAATCACAATGGACCATACTATTTCGCAATGGATGGATTTCATTAGCACGAACCCGTTGACCCACTCTTTCATCAAAATTCGCAATACAGTTAAAGTCCCCCAAGACCAACCAAGGAACCTTAACATTCTGAGCTATATTTTGAAGATCACGAAACAAAAACACTCTTTCATTCTTCGTAGATGCAGCATAAACAAAGGAGCACAGAAACGTTTCCCCAATTAAAGATTGCACCTCAAGATGCATTATTTGAGCTGAACTAAAGAGGATATTAACATTCATCTAATCACCATTCCAAGCAAGAATAATTCTACCACCGCTCATGTTATGTGTAAAACACCATTCAAGTATAATCACCAAATATAATAATTTCACCAAATATAATAATTTGTAATTAGTTTATTGCATCAACATCATTCAAGTATATATAGTGTTATACAAACAACTACATCTCGAAGGTAGGACCTATTTTTTTAAAAGAAAAAACTATGGTTTTGAAACAGAGTATGGTTTGCACTCTAGCCTAGGTTGAAAATTAAAGACCAAATCGCAAACCGTAATTATTCAAAAAAAAAACAGACTAGACCATTTAGACTGCACCGTAGTGTAGAAAATCATAATACGAAATTCGATTTGAATTTAATCTGGTGAATACTTGATTAGCATTAGATAATAATTAGAGGTACTACTCTATTTATACATGAAATTATGACTAAAAATAAGGAAACTAAATATTACAAATATCATAACTTCTTAAACACTTACGGCCCGTTTGGTTAGTGGTACTAAATGGTGGTAATGGGAATGATTTATATTGTAAAATTTCATCAAAACTTTCATGTCATTCCCAAGGTAATGAAACTTTGATCACAAAAAGTTTTTTTGTTCACAAATTTCCATTACCTCCTAATACCACATCTCTCATTGGTAATGCATTGATATGAATTTTATGAACAAAATGAGATAATTAGAGGAAGCATGTCCATCAAGATAGCTAAGAGATTTTTTAACTAAAATTACACTAGTTTTTCATTCCCATTGTCACGATTTATTACCATCTACCAAACGGGCCGTTAAAGTATTATTCTTGAATAATCAAACTATTCTGCATATAATTTCCTAAATATATTATTTCCTACACTCCCCCTCAAGTTTGGTCTTGGGATCACCGAGACCGAACTTGCCAATAACATTCTTCAATGCTTTTGAGCAAATTGCCTTGATCAGAAATTCCGCTAGTTGATCCTTTGATTTTACATAGGACATTTTGATAATCGTTCCAACAAATTTGTCATAATTGATTTTCAAATTATTGAGTTTTGGGTAAGAAAATGGGTAAAAAATTTAAATGGGTTGAATGAAGAAAATTAGTATTGAAAAAGGGTGAAAGAATGGTAGGGTGTTTGTGGGTTTTTTTGTTTTGATTTTTGGTTATTGTTGTTGTGATGTTCTGGACATAGAAATTTTGCTTTTTAGGTATGGTTTTGATCTTCATTTTCTGGATTTGGAGTCGAATCTTGCATTTTGTTAATGATTTCTGGACTTAGGGGGTTCGGATTTAGAATGCTTGTTTGTTGGTTTTCTTGGTGAAGAATGGCGAAATTAGTCTTGCCACCATTCCGGTGATCCATCTGAGCTTTGGATGCGACTTTTTCGTTCTTGAACTCATCATTTTGCCGGAATGATGAAATGATTGGCTTTCTTCCCCTTTTTCACTCCCCCTTTCGTCCGTAATGGGCCCAAGAAAGGTGGAAATCCATGTCCACAATTCATGAGCACTAGTAATATAGTAAATCACTACATTGGCAATGATGGTGTCAAGGGTGTAAAGGATATATGACATCACTTGTGCATCATCTTGCTTCCATTGAAGGTCTTTGGTTTTTGGAGGGGCGACAATGATATGATTGAGCCGCCATCGATCTTCTATTTCTTGTTTTATCTTATTACACCAATTGGTGTAATTTGTAAATTCAATTTTTCAGAAACCTTTGGATAAGTATGAATCTTTTGGTTATATGTTTGGATACTTTGGAACATTTGTTCCATTTGTGCCATGGAAATATGGTCTTCGTTTGGTTTTGTTTTGTTTTGGTTTGGTTTAGTTGGTTTTGTTTTGATTTAGTTTTTAAGGATCGATTTTGTCCGATTATGATCAATGATAAAATATCGATAGAGTTTTTTGGTCTAGGAAAACCTTATGACGCTGATACCATGTAGAAAATCATAATGCGGAATTCGGTTTGAGTTTAATCTGTTGAATACTTAATTTGTATTAATTAATAATGAGAGGTACTACCTCTATTTATACATGAAATTAGGACTAAAAATAAGAAAACTAAATATTACAAATATCATAACTTCTTAAACACTTAAAGTATTTTTCTAGAATAAAATCAAAATATTCTGCATATAATTTCCGAAATATATGATTTCCTACACGTAGACCGGACAAAATACTAAAACTATAGTTTGGTTCGATTTGATTTGCGGTTTAGTCCAAGCTTTGTTCAGCTCTAGTAGCAATGAAGTTTGATAAAACGCCAATATGGGAAAGCGAAATTATACATTCTCCACTTGGCAACAAAGTACACTAGTACAAATTTGTCTATACCATTTCAAATTCCATCAAAAGTATGAGAATAATTTGTGAATTACAACCTTAAACTTTAAAATATTTACGAATTACAACCTTAATATTTATTTTTTACAAACTACAACCACCAAAACATCAAAGTCTACAACATTCATACCAAATCACATAATTTCGACCACTTTACCTAAAATTGCATGCGACCAAAAGTCTACAAATGGATAAACAATGTAAATAAGTATGGGAAAAATGTTCCTTATTACATTTTTCTTTTTTCATTTCTACTTCTTATAATAAAATTAGAGGTAATAACCAATAAAACAAATAATAGTTAAGGTAAACTATTTTATAGAATTGCAAAATTATCAACATGCAACTCTAAATAATCACTTTTTTTTATAATTTTAACAATGCATTTTTGCAACAATAAATCATAGAAAAGGTGGAGATGATGATGATTTAGAGTTGCACGTTGCTACTTGCAAATTTTTTTAGTTTTTTCATTTCTACCATTAAAACTCCATTTGGAGGGCTCTTTCTGTTAGGGTAAAACCGACTGATATCCTCTAATCCTCCATGTGAAGAGAGTACGAATATAGATTGTCAGTTATCTTACCTCACTCAGACCCTACTTTCGGGCGGGATATTAGGTAAGATGATGATGATTTAGAGTTGCACATTGCTTGCAACTTATAAAAATAAATTAATTTTATTGCAACTTGACAATGTTAAAATTGGTTTATGACAAAAAAATCCATATGAAGACGATTAAGATGAAGGTGGAGAGGAGATGCCATTCAATTATTATTATTAGTGGCTTGTCATTTTGTTTTTTACCATTATAAAAAAAAAAACCAAAAAGGTGATAATGCATGGGAATATTATCGTCATTCGTCAACGTCTATATAAATGCACAAATTACAGCCGCCATGCATCTTTTTAAAATAATTTACTTGTAGGAATTACAAAACGGTGTTCTAAGACTAATTAATACTTCCTTCGCAAATACTTGCTGCATTTTGTTTTTAACATTATTCATCATTTAAATTTATTTTATATATTGCGGCTAATATATAAGTAAGAATCTTGTTTAAATCGTCTAATGTTGCATAATAGTACATTGCGTAAAAAAAATTAAATGTAGCAAGTATTATGGAACGGAGGAAGTATAATTGTTACTCTATTTTTTATTAATTATTTTAATGCTATAATTGATAACTTTAAAACTATAGAAAGTGATTAACTTAAATTTATAAATGATTACTTTAAAATTATGAGTGATGACTTTAAGATAGTAAGTAGAGGTGTTCAAAGCAGACTCAATGATCCGATATTTACTCAATCTTGTAACAAAACTTGGTTTAACCAAACTTAAAAATGTATTTTACAACTATGTAAAAACCAATGTGGAAACAAGACTTAATTACTTGAATCGACCTAAAACACATGACTCAAAATTCATCTGATGACCTAAATAACCACCTCTATTAATAATTATGATGAACAATTTTCAAAAAAAAAAAAAATAATCCTACCATAAAACTTTCTTAGAATTTGTGAATTATTTAGCGTTTGGATTTTGGCAGCACTCTATATTATTCTATTACCGAACACTGATTATAACGTGTTACTAAACTTATAAAAAATTACGCGTCGTCATCAGTCTTGACTTTTCAACTATTATCCAGCTCACCTTCTCATTCTATAAATACTAATCATTTTACGTCTTCCAAAAATCATCCCATAATTACTACTATATTTTTTTTCATTTATTACTCCACATATCTATACTTATTACTTGTGATATACTAATACACTACTAAACTAGAATGGAGGGTATTGGAAAATATTATTTCAAAATAATGTTATTTATATTATTAATATTACACGTATATGTTCCTCAATCAATTTTAGCCCTTCAAGTTAATTTTTACAGTAAAACATGTCCGAATGCTGAAACTATTGTTAGACAAATTGTTCAACAACGTTTTGCAGCTGATAAGTCTGTCCCTGCAGCCCTGCTCCGTATGCATTTTCATGATTGCTTTGTTAGGGTATGTCTTTACTTTTTCATCAACTCTATTAGTATGTGCTTATACTAATCTCTATATACCATGCATTCAAACATACAACAATTTTCTAATTTGTTTATGTTCGAATTCATAATGTGTATAGACGCCGTCGACCTTCCTTCCCCGGACCCTGACCATAGAGTATCTATGTGCGGGAACACTGGGTATGATGATGATGATGATTCATTTGTTTATTATATGTTATAGTGCAAATGTGCAATAGTAATATGATATTAAATTAAGACCTGAGTAATGACTTAAGATGACTCGAACTTAAAATCAAATACTCTTAGTATAAATATAAACTTATTATTAACCGTAACTGGGGTGATACTTATGTCATAGTAAAATATACATCTATAATCTAAATGTTAATTTTATGAATTTTATAAAATAACTTATTACAGAAACGTCTGAATTTTCAATAATTATTATTATGTTATGAGTATATGATTTATGAATAACAATAACGTACACATGCTAAGTGTAATGAAAATATGACGATTTTTTTCTTTTCTTTTACTTTAGTTGCTACTAATCTATGATTTTCTTTTATAATCTTACTAGATAATGCCTGTGCGATGTACGGTTTTATTAACTTTCTGACATATATGTATAAACACATGGGAGGTTCTGATAGCATGTTCAGCATGTTCCACCGCACAGGGCCCCCAAATTTTTGGGGGCCTCAATATTAACTTACGGAATATGAAGTACTATATATTTAGTGTCTAAAGATACAAAATTGATAAAAACATTATAATTTTCAAAATTGCACAGGCCTTTAAAATTTTTTTCAACTTTTGCTCCGTCCCTGTATAAACAAAAAAATAAAAATTTATGGCTTTATGTTTTTACCATCTCAAAATTACCTTGTAATCATTTAATAAATAATAGTATAAAGATTTTCTAAAAAAGTTATATTGAAAAAAATAAAATAAAATATACTTCTATGATTTTCTAATACATTAAATAATGTAACATAAAAGTAAGAAATCGATCAATATGGATAATATTATAGTCATTTTTAGAAAATAGGAAAGTTAAAAAAATAAATATTTATAGTAATTAAAACAATGACATCATAATTGAGTTTTAGAGGAAAATTTTTTATTAAGAGAGTGACACGTAAGCATTTTTCAAAAGTGATGACATTAGCACAAATAGTTATAGATAGATATAGATTAATAGCCATATCTGTTAATATCATTCATAGAAATTTGTTCACAATTTTTTTATTTTTGTGCTATATATAATTGTTGCAATTTATTGAGGATGGAGATTAAAATATTAGTTTAATATTAGATAACCATTTGTATATATATGTATATATGATTTTACTTTGTCTATTATATACAAATGATATCCACATATAATATGTTCTAATTAATTTTTAACATTTTCAGTATGTTTTCTGATTCATAAAAATTGGACAAGAATAAACACAGACACAGTAAATAATAATAATAATAATAATAATAATAATAATAATAATAATAATAATAATAATAATAATAATAATAATAATAATAATAATAATAATAATAATAATAATAATTACAGAAGTATATTACATGATTTATTTTGTTTTAATTGTTAGGACTAAGGAATATAATATTGAAATTTATAAAGTTTAAATTCTCGATAATATTTATTGTTAAAAAGACCTAGTGATCAAAATCGGCATATGGTATACATCCACTCTCCACAAAGATGAAATATGGAGTATATAGAATATCAATAAAACATATGTAGAATTGTGATAGTTGTGGCTCAATAAAGTTTGGTCTAAATCATATATTTAATCAAACTAAATTATATTTTTAATATTTGGTTAATTTGATCTATTGTCTAAATGATCTGGTAAACTTTTTTCCAAAAATAATCACGTTTTTCGATCTGATATCATTTTTTTAATTTTTCAAACTAAACCAGATTGCAAATTGTACTATGACTGAATATCATAGTTTTTTTAAATAAAAAATAGGTCACTACCTTGAATGATGTTAATGCAATGAATTAATACTTACTAACAAATTATAATATTTGGTGATGATACAAAATATTTGCATTAATACATATATTAAATTAGAAAACAAATATAAAAATTTAAAAATCGTTGACTTGACCAGACTATTTTAAAAAGGTTTGGTCCGGCTCGTTCTAGAAAATTTTTGGACCGAAAATTTTAATTTAGTCTAATTTAATTTAAGTGTTAGAATAAACCAAACCACACTATGTATACCCCAGTTGAGACTGTTTATCGTAAGAATTCTTTAGATAATGATGATGCAACTTAGACACTTAGTAGGTAGCATAATTAGAGGTAGGACGATTATCTTTGATTTCCTTAATTAATTTTCTAATGCTTGATTTGTCTTTTCGTGTAGCAAAGTTGATAAGTAGTTAAGTGGCACTATAACGACTTAGTTGAGTAATTAGCTTAACTTTGCATGCAAATGTACATAGTATTATTAAAATAATTATGATGGAAAATATTTTTATATTTATTATGGAAAACATATTGATTAATACAAACGGAAATAAATATTTAATGTTTTTATGTAGAGATATTTACATTAGTATATAAATATTAAAGATTTTATAGATGATACCATGATAAAAAAAAATTTAATATACTAATTAAAATTGAATGTGATTTTTTTATAGGGTTGTGATGCATCAATATTAATAGATTCAACGAGCAACAATCAAGCAGAAAAAGATGCAGGAGCAAACGGAACTGTAAGAGAGTATGAGCTAATCGACCAAATCAAAACCGCTCTTGAACGAGCATGTCCGCAGACAGTCTCTTGTGCGGACATCATAGCACTTGCTACTAGAGACGCAGTCGCCCTATCAGGTGGGCCCAGGTACAATGTCCCAACGGGCAGGGTTGATGGACTTATATCTCGGTCGAGTGAAGTTAACTTGCCCGGCCCAACATTCACTGTTGCGCAGGCCCGACAAGCATTTAGTAACCGTGGGTTAAACCTAAATGATATGGTAGTCCTATTGGGTGCTCATACAATTGGAGTTGCCCATTGCAATTTCTTTCAAAATAGATTAACCAATTTCCAAGGAACCGGGTCCCCAGACCCGACAATGAGCCCGTCTCTAGCGAGTACGCTAAGAACATTATGCGGGTCTAGCCAAAATAATCCAAGTACTTTCTTGGATCAAAATACTTCATTTGTGTTTGATAATGAATTTTACAATCAAATAAAAAAAAATAGAGGGATTTTGCAAATTGATCAAGAACTTGCGGTTGATTCGTTGAGTTCTTCCACCGTTACAAACCTTGCTTCAAATAATAATCTTTTTAGACAAAGTTTTGCTAATGCTATGATTAAAATGGGGAATATTCAAGGTACAAGTGGAGAAATTAGGACTAATTGTAGGAGAAAAAATTAATTAATTAATCTTAAAAAGTTAATTATATCATCATAAACTGCTTAAATCCCGCTCATAAAAATTATGATCAAGCTTTGAAGAAAGTTGGATCTGACGACGGGAGACCATATCCTTATTAAAAGAAGATAGAGAGAGGTCAATCATTGAATAAAAAAAGTTGGTATGCCTTTGTTTTCATTGTTTATTATTATTGTTAATTATTAATTAATTATTGTTGTCCATGTTTGTTAATTGTCCCTATCCGAATTGTGTATTCAAGTTTTGTGTTACTATCTTTGTTTGAAATAATTCTTGTACGTAATTAATTATCTCATTATCTGTAATTGTAATTAAGAAGATACGTACTGTATTTTAATCACAAGATTGTTCGGTTTATTCTTATCTAAAGATGTGCGTTATTTTTGTCGGATCGAAGACAGCAAGATTATAGTGTATTACAAGTTGTTTTGTAATGGTGTTTTATTTTGAAAAAATTGTTGAAAATAATTTAAATTTTTCTTATTTTCTTTAACCATAACTTTTTAATTAATTATAAATAAGACGAATTAAAAAAATGTCAAAAGAAAAAACAAGAATTAAGAAAGATATTTTTCATAATATCCAAACAAGTAAATTAAACTACTATTATAGATGATTTAGAAAAAATATATAAAAAAAAAAAACAAAAACAAAGCAGCCCCTTAATATCCTATTACCACCAACCCACGACCACCACTCCTCTCCTTTCCTTTTTGCGAACACCACTCATCTCTACTGACACCAACCCCCTCCCCCCACTGCTACCAATCTCATCTTCATCTTCAACCTTCATAATTCTTAATGGCATCTGTTAGAGTAGGCTAGCGAATGCGGAAGCGTGGACTTAAAAGTGGCATGAAAGAAGGTTAATGACCATGGCTTGAAGCTGCACTGATGAATCATGGCTATATGTAAGTATTAAGGTAATTCAAGCAATAAAAGCTAAGTAAATAAAAGATTGACACCAAGATTTAAGGTAGTTCACCATTAATGAGGCTACATCCACCATCCTAGACTAGTGTATTATTATATGTTTAAAAGATAATAGAAGATTGAAAGTTCATTACAATGTTCAAGGATATATATCAATGGATGAGTTTGGTGTGTGTGTGTGCCAGTTACATGAAGTAGAGAATTAAGTGAGTATGGAAGGATAAAATGGGAGGCTTAAGCTTGTAGCTTGGCACTACTCTTAATACATACAATATAACACTACAAGAAAAATACTTTTGGGCGTCAAATTTATCAACTTATGGGCGTCATATACGAGTGTGTGGCACAAGGACAACTTAGGGCGTCACTGTAAATGGACGAAGCCCAAAAGTGGTGTTTTCAATAATTCATTGAAAGAAACGGTGCAAAGCGAGATTCAACAAAGAAACACAAATGAAAAATATAGCAAAAGAAAGACACAAGTGTTTATGAGGTATCTTTGATACCTCCCCCTCAAATGTAGTTTATTATATTGAACTCAACAATACAAGTATAATAAACCTCTCTAATCTTAAGAACACTTTCTTAAGATCCTCACAATATTAATGCAAAGTAAGAACACTCTCAAGTTTCTAAGCAATGCACTAATCCTCTCAACAAATGTGTTTTTGTGGTGAGTTGTTCTATGAATGATGTATCCTATTTATAGAGTGGAGTTTATCATTCTAGAACCACATCATTACTCACCATAAATCACAAGTAACATTCCAATAACTATGCTAATAAACATAGCTCTTAACTCATCACAATAAACAAGCAATAAACAAGTAATAATGCAACTTCAATGGACCAAAACAGTAAAGGAATGTGAAGAGACAAGCTGCTCGACTGACCCTGAACAGCTGCTCGTTCGAGCCATGTGCTGCTCGTTCGAGCAGCCCCTTCCTCGAACCTTCTGACTGCTGCCTCGTGTGCTGCTCGTTCGAGCCTACCCATGCTCGTTCGAGCAGCCCCCCTGCTGCCCACTGTTTTGCTTCACACCTTGCATTCATCGAGTATATCCCTGGCCATGCCTTGACTCGTTCAAGGCATGGTTCCTCACTTTATTGGGACCTTATACACTTATTGTTTAACACCTCATGTATAGTCCCGAACCTTAATTCACTTATATTCGACACACCTTTATCGTTTTCCTCTAACGTGCACGACAAAGCTTGTTCGATTAAATGGTTAAAGTCATCGTCAAATTCTTGAATATTTTCACTTGCTTTAACATTCATGTTTAAGGTCTAGTAATCATAATTTGTTACTTTACATTTTAGATTGTCATCCAATCATATGACTAATCACCAGACTCAAATCACATTTATTTCAACATCATCTTCATTTTCTCTCTCCTATTCATCTTCAAACTAACAACAACAATACCATTTTAATGGTTTTATTTTCATCTTCAACCTTCATAACCTTTAATGGCTTCATCTTCATTTTCTCTTTTCTTTTCACCTTCAACCTAAGTTACCTAACAAAATACTACTTCATCTTCAACCTTGAGGGGAATTCGGCTAGATTGGTCGATGATGCAGGGGTGGAGGAGCGGGTGGCTGATGATAAGGTGGTGGAGGGGAGGGAGAATAGAAGGGTGTCACTAGTTTTGGAAAAGGGTTTTGATTTTTCTTTTTCAAAATTTTATTTTTCCCTAAGAGATCCATTAAAAAATAGGTTTTGTTCATTCCAGATGTTAGTGGAAAGCACCGATCTTAATTCTTATTATTTATGGTTAATTAAAACTTAACATCCATTGTATGAAAATCCCAAAAAAGTTTACGATACTTCTAGTAGAGGAAGGATAATCTTGTCACTAAAAATGTAATTTTTTAAACTTGTGACCCATGATAGTCTATGTAGGAGTCAAACCTATAACCTATGCGCAATCGCGTAATGCTCCACCAATTGTGCTAATAGACTTTAGAATGCGAACTAAAGAGATTTCATAACATGATTAACAATTTACAAATGCAATAGTGAAATATACATTGGGACCTTAACCCTTACTTGAGGTTCCTTAAACACCATCTTGTTACAATTTAAATCCCAACTTAGCATAGTGTAAATCCCTACTAGGGACCTTGATATACTCTTAATCCTCACTTTATATACACTACATCACTACTTGAGCTACTGTAAACCCTTACTTGAGGTATTTTAAACCCCAAATTGACAATCCTTAAACCCGCTTTTAAGTTAAATTCAAAATGGATAATTATAAAGAAGATTTGAATTCATTTGTTGAATATAACTTTTGCTATGATTTAAGTTCATGTGAGTTTACATGATTTTAAAATTTTTAGACTTGAACTAATTTTTATATAGTACTAATTTGCTAGTATATCAAGTAGGTCCCCCTATATCCAAATATTAACGTCGAACCTACTTTTAACATGTTCTTCTCTTGTTCATTGTTAGTAACAAACAAGCTTTGATCTTAAACTTGAATGCAAAGACACTTGTTTTTAGAATTACTTTAGAACTAAAATTATTTTTTTATTTTTCATTTCGAAAAGTCTATTTATTTCTCACATTTCATTGCGATTGTATTCCCGAGTGGGTATTAACAAGTGGGCCAAAAAGGAGTACCCGGGAATTTTGAGGATAATTCAATTTGTTTTACTTTCGTTTGTTACGGCCCGATTTGAGTTGTTTTGGTGAGGGGTGTTGTCCGGCATTCGGGCGAGCCTTGGTTGAGGTGTTGTGTTAACTTAGGTCAGACTTATTGTCAATGCCAGCACATTGACAGGGAGACACGAGCAGCACACACTTTATTAGTCAAGGAGATATATATTATCCCAAAATCATATAGCGATGGGAAGTAGGTCTCCAATAGCTTATAAAGTGTGCAAACCATCTTTCGTTTGTCGACGTGGGATAACTCATCCTAATATCCCCGTCAAGTTCGCATGTGGGAGTAATCAATTAGGGTAGGAAAGAAAATAAGGAGTTTTGAGATAAGAATACGGTGTATTTGGTATCATTGAAATTGCGTTGGATGATTGTTGTTTATTCCATCACAAGTATGGTTTGTGCGTTTCAAAAAGTGAAAGTGAGTCACGTTGTTGACTACAGTTACAAAACTATTCTAGTCTTTTACAATATTGGAAAGCACACGTAAGAAAAGATGAGAATTATATTTATCGGACAGGTGCTTTCTTGAGAGACCGTCGGGAGTAAAGAGAAATGCGTGCAGTTAAGAACCCCCAACCGATACCTACGCTCAGTAGGGGTCGAACCCGAAACCTTCATGCATATGCTCTATCCATTGAGGCATATTAATATATATGCCAAAAAGAGAAATATACAAAAAAATAATTGCTATGATATGATCCTAGGCATTGCGCACCTGAAAAACTGGCTCACATCCCCAACAAAAGCTACTTAATTTAAATCGGAAAAATTATTGTGAATATCTAATCTTATGCCTATTTTCTGCTAATAATCTTACATTTTAAAAGCTTTTAAATAATCTAATCTTACCTTAGAATGGACCTTTGTTGCAAAGAACCGGTTACAACCAATTGATCCCTTTACCTTTTAAATTATTCAAACAATACCTTTTATTTTCCAATAAAAAATTACTTCATTAAAGTCTCCATCTACCTCTTCCTCTTCGTTTTGTACACAAATATAAATTCTCACTAGCCCGAGAACCTTTTTTCGCCCTTTGTTACTTTGCTTCAAAACCATGCTCAAATTTCACATAATTTTCACTAAATTAAAGAAGTGGAATTAGAGTTCATACCTTTTAAAATTATTAAGATTTTCACTAAACTAAAGATGTGAAATTTTTTTTTATTCTCTTTTCAAATTTTGGAGTTGAATATGGTGTTATTCTATGAAAGCAAGCTTATAACGGTAGAGGATGACATGTAATGGCTAGTAGTAAACTGGAATAACCGATTGTTGTTTTGGGGGTCCATTCTCAACAAAATGAAGGCAAAATTTGAATTATTTAAAAAATTTTAAAAGATGGGTTTATTCACGATTAATGGGCAACGATTGGATTGACAATTGTTCCATTTAAATATTTAATATTAATCAAGCTAGAAATCATAAAGTTTTTAATTAATTATAATACTTAAAATTAAAATTATGTTTAGTTTTTAATTAATTTGAGAAACTCTCATTTTAATTTTAAAGGGTCAAAATTTCAGAAATTTATAAAAAATAAACCAAACCTTAAAATTCTTTGCTCCACCCCTACACCATTGATTTCATATTTATTATTATATCATTGTTGTCAATATTTTTATCTCCAACATTATAGTACAAGCAAAAATTATATAATTTATATCAATAACACTCAAAATAATTAAATGATGGTGAAATGATAAAAAAGAAAGCACACATTAATTTTTTAAATTTTGTTTGGAAATAATTAATAGTCTAATACATTGAATTAAAGTTGTTGATATTATAATTTAGAAGCGTGGACGACGTGGAGGGGGAGTTGGAGTGTGAATAGTGTTGGCACCAGGTGAATAGTCCATAAGCATCCGTCGTGCTACACTTATTTCATCTTCATTCTTCATTTCTACCATATCTTCCACATCATTATCCTGCTACAAATTAACCCAAAACTTATTTTAAATCCTTCATTTCGGTCTTCTTATGCTATGTTTGGGAATGATGATTTTATTTGAAAATATAGATTTGACTCAAAATTAGCGTTTGGCAAATACAGGAATTTCAAATTTGGATTTGAGTCAAATCCATAATTGTTATCAAAATGGTTTAAAGATAATGAGAATTTGAGAATGACCTCCCAAATCTTGTCATTCTCAAATTCTACATTTATGATTTCATAAATGAAATCATTAATTTGAAATGAAATGTTATTTCCAAAACACAACCTAGAAGTAGTTTTGCTCTTCAGGCAACAATGTCAATCACATTTCTCTCAATGCAGGGTTTTCATCTTTTGGGGTAAAATTAACCTCTTTCCTCTGATACTCTCTTTTAAGAGACTACGGGTACTCAAACTCTATTTTCTAGCGGGATATTGATTTGATGATGATGATAAAGACCACTTTATTTCAATTAATGTTTATAACCAGCTTAATACAATAATTCTTATAACTATGATAATGTAATTTGATATTAAATACAAGTACTTGGAAAAAGAATGTTAATTACATTAGTTTATCATAATTATTGACTAACTATGATTTTGGAAATTTACAATCTAGACAATCATTATAATAGTATTGGGAATGAGTGATAGAATGGAGAATCAGACAGAGATGACCAATTTGATTTCATATCAATAAGATCAACTACTAAAGTTATTCATGTTTTGAGGAGGTGGATGACGAAATCTAGAGAGCGGAAAAATGATTTGCATATGGTGTTTTTTGATCCGGAGAAGTCTAATATAGCATACCAATAGAACATTATTTGTGATAGCCTTGCAGCTACGAGACACGTTTAAAGGAGCCACGACTAGCATACAAAGACTAGTTTGATAACAGAGCCTTTCCCCGTAAAATAAAGGCATACGTCAAGGATCGATACTCAGCCCTTTTATTTTTGACATTAGCATAGATGAGCGAAAATTTGAAATGAATAAGATTATTTATCAAAAAAAAAGCATACAATAAGATCATAATCAAACTTATTCCAAAGCGCCTAATACCCCAGAGCACAGGTTCGGGTTGGTTCGCAGTTATTAAATGCGAACAGAAGTCGGCTGGTAAAAAAAATCAAGTGGTTGTTCGCACTGAGTAACTGCAAATAGGTTAAACAGGGTCAACATGCTGATTTTAAGACAAGCAGCTGTTAGCACTTACTAAATGCGAACAACCCAAACCTTAGCTTTGGGAATTACACGCTTAGTTTTAGAATAAGTTTGATTATGATCTTATTGTATGCTTTTTTTTTGATAAATAATCTTATTCATTTCAAATTTTCTAGATGAGCTCTCAAAAATAATATGAGAATTTGTGTCATGGTACATGTTCTTTGCCGATGATATTTAAATAATACTTATAACTATGATAATATAATTTGATATATTAAATAACAAAGCCTTTCCCAGCAAAATGTGGCACCCTCGAAAAGATTTGCCACATGAAATAATCAAATCGGTTAATTGCTATATTTATTGAACAATAAGATATAGTTTATCTTATTCTATTACATATTATTATATTTTATTATAGTTCTTCTATTTATTGTTTGTATATATATACATCTTAATCAGGGTCGTCTCCGACATTTCAAAGGCCCTGAGCAAAAAAATAAATTGTGGGCCCCTAAAATCTAAAATTACGTTATATTATATTTTAGTTTTTGTAAATTTGTTTATCAATACTTTAATTAATACAATTATTTTTTATCAATATTTTTAAATATTACTAAATTTTTTAATTACATGGAACCTTTTAATTTAAGTTTAAAGTTTAAAGTTTAAACCACAATTATCATCATCATCTTAATTGAACTTATAATAAAAGTAGTAAATTAAAAATTATCAAGAGAGATTATATTGCTCAGCAACAATAATTAATATTAGTATATCCTAATCATTCAATATAAGCCGATAATACAAATTTATTAACCAATTTATATAATTATTTTTTGAAAAATAGATTGAATGTGAATACATTAAATTTTAATATTTTCCAAATCAATTTAATTTTGCTACACAGTACACAAATAGCCCTCATATTAATTTTAATCATATAGCAAAAATATGAGGCCCTCGATAAATCGGGGCCCTGAGCGATAGCTCATGCTGCTCCCCCTAATAGACGGCCCTGATCTTTATATAATTAAAATATTTGTAAACTATTAGTCAGACAAAGTTAATTGTGGTTGTATTTTTAGATTAATATTTGTGCACTTTTGATCATCTATTTTTTTTTTTTTTTTTTTGTGTTTTTAATAGTGTATATATTTTATGCAAATCAAGAAAAGAGGGAAATAGTAAATAAATAAATATAAAAGCTCCCTTCATCCCACTTAATTATTAGCATTATTTGCTATCTCACTCGTGTTGAATTATTTTTATTTTTGATAATAATTAATGACTTTTTTTTTATCTCATCCATACATGTAAGTAAAAATATATCAACATTTTTATAAAAACACCCAATATCTCTTTGTTAATAATTTAGAAGAACGGTGTAGTACATATTTAATGGGAAGTAAATAATGACTATTATTAATTTGTTATAACTATATTGATTATAAAATTATAACATGTAAATTTGAACTTGTTAATGTATTGGGGGTGTATGGAAAATAGCTTATTTGACAACGGTAACTTATTTTGATACTATTAACGGTTGGAGTGGTCAAATCAGCCAAATCAGCCAAATCAATGCTAATGGTTGGTATTCTAGCTAGTTGAAACAACTCAATATTAATAAGTTGCTATTGAACAAGCTCTTATAGCAGCAGATTCAAAATCAGTTGGTCAAAACAGTTAGTAAAAACAACTAATCAAATCAATTATTGCAAATTTGCAATCAACTATCAGTCTTTAATCAAACACCCCTAATATATTGTACATTAATTTGTTTAAAAATTAATAAAACCTACTAAGAATATTTCAATATTTTAATGATTTTACTACATAAAATGATCTCAACTATTAATTAACCATGAAAAAACTCGGTGTATTTGCCAAGAGTAAACTCAGGTATAACCCGGTGACATACTTAGAGTTGTTCAAAAGTGACCCGACCCGAAAACCCGAACCGAAAGTAAATCGACCCGAAAATATCTTCCGTTTTCAGGTTTGTCGAACCGACTATACCCGAACCGGTTGACAACCGAAAATGGGAAAACTGAACCCGAACTGTAACCGAGTTTTGTAACCGACACATAACCGTTAACCGAGATTACCCGAACCTAAAAATGACCGACCCGAGTCATATCCGACTCGAATCATGCTCGAAACCGAACTCGATCCGGCTAAAACCGACTTAACCCGAACGAATTTAGATCGAATTGCTTTAAATCTGAACCATTTTATTAGTTAATCTAATAAATACATGATTTCATATAATTAGAGCTAATAATCAATGGTCAATGTTTATTAAACTACTTTTAATCGTACTAGAGGAAAATTTATACAACTTTATATTTTTAATTTTCGGTCAAACATGTAAAAGTAACAATGTAATAATAATCACAAATTGATTTGCATTTTAACTATTTTGTTTTTGATCGATAGTAATTAGCTGAATTCTGTTTTGTAAAAAACCGAACCCGATCTGTACCCGACAAAACCGAACCAATTATTAACCGATGACAACCCGACATCGATCAACACTCCATTCGAACTCAACCGGCACCAAACCGGTGCTAACCCGATAGCTCGACTAACCGATCTTTAACCGAACCGTGACTAACTGACCCGACCCGAGTGTGACCCGTTATTACAAACAGCCGAAACATAACCGATCTGAAATACAACCAAACCGAATAACACCCGTCCGAAACCGACTCGATCACCCGAATGAACACCTCTAGACATACTATAGTAGATAATTTACTAAAAAGTAAATTGAAAGTTAGAGATAAATTTTAAAAATTTACATAAAAAATTCTAAATGATTAAAAATTTTTTTAAAAAAATTTATTTTAAAAAATACCCTAAATTTAAAATTATATATGATTAATCAATAGGTGGAATAATTATTTTTTTTTTAATAATTATAAAAAATTATAAAAATATTAAATTATTGTAAGTAACTTTTCCTAAAATTATAATACTTCTAAATTTTAATATTAATAAGCGTATATTATAAGATTTCTATAAAAACAATGTGGATATATGGAGTAGGTATTAAAATGAATGAAAATGAAAAAGAAAGAGAGAGCATTAATACCGGCTGGGACAGGTGATGAATTGTAGGATCTTGTTTTATGTCAACTGTTGCTGCTGTGATGAAACTTAATCAGTATTATACTTTCTCTATTACATTATACTTGCTACATTTCACTTTTTACGCGTTGCAATACGCTATTTTGTTTATTTATATATAGAATTATACAAATCTCAAAATTTCAAAACGTTAATATTATTAAATTATGTGATTAGACGATTCAAATAAGATCCACTTGACAATATTTTATTTTAATTTATATATGAAAAAGAAATGAATGATGAAAGAAGGAGACATACCCAATGGCATAGGCATAGGAAGTTTGGAAGTAGTCCAAACAAGAGCTGGTAAGAGAATTAGCAGCAAAGGAAGCAATAATAATACCTTCTTCACCATGTTTATCTTTTGGTTGACTAAAGAATGAAACAAGAATATATAGAGATGTTGGATGTATTTTTATAAACCACAAATTGTGCTCGTGAAGGCACGAACGAGGAGAACCCAACCTAACTGTTACTCTATATATTTATTTATGCTTCTATAAAGTCAATGTCTTTAACATTAGCTGTAATTAATACATTATCAAGATGTCCATAATAATATAGTCCCTCCTATTCACTCAATTTTTTTATGGGCAATTTACTTAATTTGTCTCATTTTCTTTTTTGTCTATCTTTTTTTTACCTAAATACCCCCACTTTTCTAATTCTCAATACCCAATTACTACCTTTACAATTAATTTAATCAATTAATATTCGTGCCCAACTCAAATGAGAGAACTTGGGTAAATAGAAGGGGAGTACTAATCAATTATAATATGTCCCTTTGAAATTCACCATAGATCCCAAAGCTTTGAGAATCACGGCTTGTGTTTAAAACCTTTTCAACTCAAAATCACACTACTAGTCTTTCTTTACACCCTTGTACTCTCCACCAACTTAGGCTTATACATCCAAATAGACCACCTAAACATACACGTAAAAAAGAACATGCTCATTAGAACAACAAAATATAAAGAAGAACACACTTGGATATAAAAGTTTCTATTTTTCTATAAAAAAATAGAGAAAAATAATTAAATAAAAAAAAATAGTAGAAGAAGATTGATAAGAGTCAAATCATAAGACAAACTCAATGATTTGAGATTTAAGCTAGAGACAAACTCAAAGTGATGATTGGAATTACTATTTCTTTGGACAAACACAAGAAGAAAAGCAATGTACAAACTCAAAGTATAAAATGATTAATCAACAACAACTTGATTTTTTTTCATTTCATAATTTATATCGAGCTAAATAAAAGCTTCTACAAATACAATGAACACTTAGATTTAATGAGCAATAAAAGTTAGAGAATGTAGCATGAAAGGTCTAGAAAATAAAGCACCAAAAGTCCTTCATTAAATGTACTAAATATGTTGAATTTAGATTAATCAGTCATATATTGACTCTTTGTTATTAGGGGTGTTCAAAATTACCCGACCCGCCGACCCGCTGACCCGCCTCATAAACGGCGGGTCAAAAAGTAAAAAAATCTGAAAATTGCGGGTCGGGTACCCGACCCGCCTTAACCGGGTCGGGTCATGGGCCGATATAAATTGATCCGGGTACCCGCTAATTACCCGGTTGAATTTTTTTTATATATATACTTAATTTTTTTAGAAATTATAATACTCCACTACTAAATTAAGCAGCCTGAGTAAGAACAACTTGTGGCCCGTGCAACTCGTTCATTCCTCTCGGCATATAATAGCCATCCGGTGCTGACATTGGCATGTATTCCCTCTCCATGCATTTAGTTCACAGAAACTCACCTAAGCTAAATTGATCAGATACACCCTTAAATCCTAGAAGTCTAAACTAAGTAATATCTTTTCTTCTCTTTGCTCTATGAAGGCTTGAATACTGCTTCTAAAACAAGCTCTTCTAGAGCAAAATTGATCACTGGAAATTTCAATCATGCTTTAAGAACATTTTTATATCACAAAAACTTGGCCGAGACCGTCTCAGCGTGAGACGGCCCAGAATTCGCGGCCCATATTCACGCGCGTGTAAGTCACGCGCCCGTTCCCTCCAACTTCCCTTTTTTTTTTGTTTTATTTTTGGCAACTTATTAACTTCCCAAATTCAAAAGATATCAGTTTTCTCAATCATTCTTCAACCTTCATTTTCGTTTCTTCAACCTTCAATTTCGTTCTTGATTCTTGATTTTTCTTCATCGTTCTTGCTTCTTATTCCTCTTTTTTCGTTCGTCCTCATTTGCCGTTCATCCTCCATTACTGGTAATGTTTTTTTTTTTTTTATATTTTAATCATCGTTTTTGTGTTTTTTCTGCCATTGATTGAAACTGAGGCTGTTAAGAATGAAATTGAGGCTATTATCAATGAAACTGAGTGTGTTAAGCAAAAAACTTTAGTCTTAAAACTGATTGTAATGGAGAACTTAACATTTTAACTATGTAATTGAATGTCTTAAGATAGTAATTTAATTAAGAACTTATCAATGAAACTGAGTGTGTTAAAACAATTGATCAATTCAATTTAATTAAGAACTTTATGCGTTTGATAACTGAGTGTGTTAATCAAACAACTGAGTGTGTTAAGCAAAAAACTTCAATGTATTTTTGATAAACTGAGTGTGTTAAAACAATTGATCAATTCAATTTAATTAAGAACTTTATGCGTTTGATAACTGAGTGTGTTAATCAAACAACTGAGTGTGTTAAGCAAAAAACTTCAATGTATTTTTGATAAACTGAGTGTGTTAAAACAATTGATCCATTCAGTTTAATTAAGAACTGAGTGTGTTAATCAAACAACTGAGTGTGTTAAGCAAAAAACTGAGTGTGTTAAGACAGTTGATCCATTCAGTTTAATTTAAAACTCTATGCGTTTGATAACTGAGTGTGTTAATCAAACAACTGAGTGTGTTAAGCAAAAAACTGAGTGTGTTTAGCAAAAAACTTTGTTGTCTGCGTCGTCTTCATCAATTGATCATACATCTCCATCGTCAAAATCACCATTAACATCTTCATCATGAAGAAATTCTTGAAAATTGTTAAGAATATGGCTTTCACATATAGATCATTCATCTTGAAAACGAATCAAGAAATCACATTCAATTTGTGTTCTTGATTCTTCTAATCTCATTTCAATTTCAAATTCATTCATTAGATCATCCATTGTAGCCATTGTTGAAACGAAAATGAAGAAATTTGCAGAGATTGTGATGAAATTGAGAGAAATTAGGGAAGTTTAATTAGGGAAGTTTTCTTAATTTTGGAAAACCACTTGTGGAGGAAGTTTTCTGAAATTTGGAAGTTTATGTTTTAAAAGAGGAAGTTTATATATTGCATTAATATCCTCCCCCCTTTTCCCGCCTGTTGCTGTCTTGGGCTGGGCCGTCTCACCGTGAGACGGTCTCGGCCAAGACCGGCTGTTTTTATATATCGATTTCTTTATACTGATATAAATTGATCCGAGTACCCGCCCTAAATATAGCCTAAAAATATGTCCGGAATTCGATCTTAAAAATTACAATTATATATGAAAAATAATAAAAAATAATAACCGGGTACCCGATGTCCCGACCCGTTTTATCCGGGTACCCGCTAACCGGGTACCCGCAATAAATGGGCCGGGACACGGGCCGCAAAAAAAGGTACCCGGCTAACCGGGTACCCGGCTTTCCGGGTACCCGTTTAGCCGGGTACCCGGTAATGAACACCCCTATTTGTTATATCTTCTCTTATTGTATAAACTTTAATAAAATAAGACTTAAAAATGTTGGATAACCGAGAGCAACATTTGGGCCAGTTGTGTATCCGATCCCCATCACAATTCCAAGTTAAGAATGTCATAATCTTGGAGCAACTTAAAATAATTTTTACTTTTAAGATTACGAACGTAGAATTGTCCAAAAATATACTTGAGATTTAAAACTAACCATATCTATATGTTAAAAAGGTTGGCATGTAACTTGATTTTGAATCAGCCAAATGCTCTTGCATCACACTCAGTAGAGCCTTTGAGTTAGAGAGGCCATTGTCTTTTGTTCTGTCATTCAACAATAATGAAATGTTGATGGGCCATTGTTAGGATTATTGGTGACTTGAGTTACCAAGTAATCATAACAAGATTAAGCTAATTAATCTAGCTTGTTAGTGTAAGTAAGAAGAGGACATCTCACTATGGTGTGATTGGTTGTTTGGGAATCAAGTAGTACACTAGTACAATGTACTATGGTAGTGGATACTTGGGAAGCAAGTGTTTAGCATGTATGTGTATGCTTGGTTGATGTATTCTTGGGCTCCAAGGCTAAAATTCAGAGGTAGTACTAAGATTTGGGGATCAAAAGAACAAGTGTCATACTTTGGAGAAGAAAGAAACAAAACAGCAGCTTTCAGTACTGTGCTCGAATGGCCCACTCGCCCGAGCAAATGGGTCGAGTGAGGTACCTGCCAGCTTCTGCCTATTGTCAAATGCTCTACTCCCTTTGCATTCCAAGCCTTTTACTTGCTGCCCACTATATGCTACATTAAAAACCTATTATTTCCTATAAATACTCAAGTGCTAGAACATATTAACTTGCCCAAGTCTCTCATATAATTAGAGCTACCTTCTTGCTTATTTTTTCTACCCATTAGCTCCTCTCTTTCATTACACATAACCTCCATTTGTAATTCCTATCAAGTTTGTATTTTCTCCTATTGAACACATTAATATAATCCTAGGCTAGATGGTGGATGTAGCCAAATTGGTGAACCACCTTAAATACTTGTCTTGATTATTTAGTTTATTTTAGCCATTCATTATTACTTGCATTATTATTTTTGTTCCTAATCTTTGACACAACATAAACACACATTAACCTTAATATTGTGATCCTTGAGTGAGGTTCATAGCCTCTCCTTTCAATTGGTATCAGAGCCAAGGGTTTATTTGGGGTTATTTGAAGTGTTAGTGGTGGTCATTTGAAGCCAAGATGTCAACAATGAAGTTAGACATTGAGAAATTTGATAGGAACCAAAATTTCAGCTTATGGCAAGTTAAGATGAAGGCTATCTTGATCCAAAATGGTGTTCATAAGGCACTTGAAGGTGATGAGAGGAAGCCCATTGGTCTTAGTGAGGCTAAGTGGGAAGAGATGGATGCTAAAGCTTTATCCGCCATACAACTTTGCCTCTCCAATGAAGTTTTGAGGGAAGTTGTAAAGGAGGTAACATCAAAGGGGATTTGGGAGAAGTTGGAATCACTCTATATGGCCAAGAGTGTTACCAATCGATTACTCTTGAAGAGTAGGTTGTATGATCTCCATTTGCAAGAAGGTAAGCCTATGAAACCTCATCTTGATGAGTTTTACTCTATTGTTTTGGATTTACAAAACATTGATGTTTCTTTTGATGATGAAGACTTGGCCATTCTCTTATTATGTTCTCTACCCCCTTCTTTTAAGCACTTTAGAGAGACTTTACTTTATGGTAGGGATACTTTGTGTAGTGAGGATGTTAGGAAGGCTTTGACACAAAAAGACCTTATGGACTCCCAATTTGCACAAAAGGTTTCCATTGAGTCTAATAATGATGCTTTGTTTGCTAAGGAGTCTAGTAGGAACAAAAGAGGCATGACTTGCAATTATTGTAGGAAAAAGGGCCATCTTAGAAGAGATTGTTGGAAGTTAAAATCCAAACAATCCGATGATTGCAAGTCCAAAGGAGCTAGCTCCGCCGAGGCTAGTTTTGTTGAAGGTGAATATGATGTTGGTGCTCTTATTGTCACAAGTGAGTACAAGGGTGGTGACTCTTGGGTTTTGGATTCGGGTTGTTCTAGCCATATGACTTCTAACTCTAGCTTCTTCTCAACTTATCAAAAGGTTGAAGGAAGAAGTGTCACTATGGGCGATGAGGCCAATTGTCCGATAGTTGGTATTGGGGATGTTAGAGTCATCATGTTTGATGGTGTTGTAAGAACGTTATCCGGAGTCCTTCATGTTCCAAGTATGAATAGGCACTTAATTTCCCTTGGTACTTTTGATAGAGAAGGTTTTGCATGCATTGTTCAAGGTGGAGCTATGAAGGT
The DNA here is from genome assembly GCA_019776075.1 of Amaranthus palmeri. Taxonomy (NCBI): domain Eukaryota; kingdom Viridiplantae; phylum Streptophyta; class Magnoliopsida; order Caryophyllales; family Amaranthaceae; genus Amaranthus; species Amaranthus palmeri. Next base: position 211,737 of record JAAKBH010000055.1, on the reverse strand, counting down.
TGTTAAGGGCCATAAAGTGTTCTTGAAAGGGTCCATTGATGAAGATGGCTTGTACAAGCTACTTGGCACAACCTTAATTAGTTCGGTTCAAGATGCTACTACCTCGATCAAGCTCAATGATGATGATGATACTTCTCATGGTGATATAAGAATGTAATTCCAACATTTTCCAACAAGTTCATTGGTTTTATGGATTTGGTTGGTGTTTACATACTCTTTTGATGTAAGCTCTTAGAAGAGCATTTTGTAGTACATGTTTTTATTTATGTTTGTACACATGTTTATTTTGAGTATATTGCTAGCTAGAGATGTTTTGGGTGTTCTTGGATTGATTCTTGAAGGTGATCTTTGAGACTTGGTAAACACAAGTCAAGGTGGAGATTGTTAGGATTATTGGTGACTTGAGTTACCAAGTAATCATAACAAGATTAAGCTAATTAATCTAGCTTGTTAGTGTAAGTAAGAAGAGGACATCTCACTATGGTGTGATTGGTTGTTTGGGAATCAAGTAGTACACTAGTACAATGTACTATGGTAGTGGATACTTGGGAAGCAAGTGTTTAGCATGTATGTGTATGCTTGGTTGATGTATTCTTGGGCTCCAAGGCTAAAATTCAGAGGTAGTACTAAGATTTGGGGATCAAAAGAACAAGTGTCATACTTTGGAGAAGAAAGAAACAAAACAGCAGCTTTCAGTACTGTGCTCGAATGGCCCACTCGCCCGAGCAAATGGGTCGAGTGAGGTACCTGCCAGCTTCTGCCTATTGTCAAATGCTCTACTCCCTTTGCATTCCAAGCCTTTTACTTGCTGCCCACTATATGCTACATTAAAAACCTATTATTTCCTATAAATACTCAAGTGCTAGAACATATTAACTTGCCCAAGTCTCTCATATAATTAGAGCTACCTTCTTGCTTATTTTTTCTACCCATTAGCTCCTCTCTTTCATTACACATAACCTCCATTTGTAATTCCTATCAAGTTTGTATTTTCTCCTATTGAACACATTAATATAATCCTAGGCTAGATGGTGGATGTAGCCAAATTGGTGAACCACCTTAAATACTTGTCTTGATTATTTAGTTTATTTTAGCCATTCATTATTACTTGCATTATTATTTTTGTTCCTAATCTTTGACACAACATAAACACACATTAACCTTAATATTGTGATCCTTGAGTGAGGTTCATAGCCTCTCCTTTCAGCCATGATTTCAGAACAAGTAACCATCGATCCTATCCAATTTTCGTGAGAAGACACACTTCTTAACTCGTAACATAAACTGATTTTCCACTAAAGTATAGGTCATATAACCAAATAACCATACTCCGGAGTAATCATGAAGCGCCGACTTTATTCATTTGGTACCATGCATACATGTCACCAAATATCAATTATAATGACGTATATTAAGCCATAGTATGTAGAACCACAACCATCTCACAACAATAATCCACATCTCGTACGTATACCAACACCAATTTGCTTCTGGTTTGAAGCAAAAATGAAAAAGGAAAAATTTAAATAGAGGTTTTGATTTGAAGTTAAATATCTCGCGGGTTGAGAGGTAACTCGCTGGTCGCGAGTTGAAAGCCCACTAGCTTCTAAATAGAGGTGTTTATGGGCGCGCTTGGACGGGTAGCAGACCGGGAAGTACCCAAAAAATCTACCCGCAGACTCAAATATTCAAAAGCCCCTATTTGCAGACATATTTTTTTGTCACTACTAGGGATGGCAACGGGTTGGATATGGGCCGGGTCTACGTGGATCCGGATCCAGATCCGTTTTCAAGCACTGGGTCTAGATCCGGATCTGGACCCACGGGTCTATTTTGACAGGACCCAGATCCGGGTCCGTGGATTTTGCGGATCCGGGTCCAAAACGGGTCTCGCTTGTTTTTGCGCTTTTTGGTGTATTTTCGAATCATTGTGAGATTGCCATGATGCCATTCATAGAATAATGATAATAAATACATAATTTCACAATCTATTACTTAAAAAAAATATTATACAACTACAAATTGTCTTCAAAATATCCAACGAACAAAAATAAACATAGCCGATACATAGTATTTTATTCATAAATCATAATAAGTCGATCATTCATGTCGTTGACTCGTAGTCATTTAATCTTCAAGTCGATCAATCATAATAAGTCGATCAAAATTCGTCAACACTAACATCATCAAGATCCTACAAACCAAAAAAACTCATTAATAGATACTAATACTATTTTTTAAAAATTTAAATATAAAATTATAACAAATACCATATCAAGAATGTCCATTGCTTCCACATCTTCACCATCTTCGTTTATAGTTGAACAAGCATATGTTCCTTCAAAATTATCTTCAATAACAAAATATGAAATCACATTAGTTAGTAAAATAATAGACTAAATGTGCAAATTAGTATAAAATTACCTTTGATATCATCGACCATCCAATTTTGCAAGCACATCAAAGCCTCCATTGTTTGAGAATGAAGCCTAGAACGGTGAGCGCTAACTACCCTTCCACCCGTGCTAAAAGCACTTTCCGAAGCAACTGATGAGACAGGAATTGCAAGAATGTCTTTGACAATATTTCTTAAAGTTGGAAAGCTTTGGTCTCTTTTCCACCATGCGAGTATATCAAAATCATTACTCTCCGGCAAAGTACGACTCTCTAAGTATTGTTCAATTTCACTTTTAATCGGCACATAATCAATTTTTTGTCTCTTAGTCCTAGCAAAATCATCCTCATCATCAAGATCCTCAATTTGTGTTTCCAATGGTGGAGTTTCATTCACATTACATTTACCCTTATACTCCTCAAAAAAATTAAGAGTTTTTCTTACTCTCTCCGATCTAGCATTGGCATCATCTCCATAGAATTTCTTAAAATAATGCATCACACAATCCATCTTATTTCTTGGATCTAAAATGCCCGCAATGGCTAAAAGCTCATTTATATGATCCCAATATTTGTCAAACTTTTCAACCATATTCTCAGCCATTTTTCTAATAATCTCACAACTGTCATAAGTCCACTTATTTAATGCAAGTTTAATCTCACAAACATTTCGAGAATACAAATTTGAAGTGGGATGCTTTCTACCAGAAAAAATCTTAGTTGACTTATAGAATATTTCCAACTTTTGACAAACAAGAGTAGCCAATTGCCAATAATGATCACTTGGCACATCAAAATTCAACCTTCTATGTAGACGTTTCAACTTATTAAACACTTCTTTAAACGGCAAACAAGTGTCAAGCAAATCATATATGGAGTTCCACCTAGTTTTACAATCAAGACTCACCCTTTTAGATTTAGTCACATTCAAAAGGCGACAAGCTTCCTCAAACTTTTCAATTCTTTTAGGAGTAGACATCCAAAATGCACAATCTCGAACTTTGCAAATAGCAGAATTAATAACATCTTAACCATCTCTCACTATCAAGTTAAGAATGTGAGCACTACACTTCATATGCAAAAAATCTCCACCCAACATTAAAGAACTAGTTTCTAATTTATCCATCATGACATTCATCATTGCATCATTTGCGACTTGTTACCCGTCAATTTTTAAAGTGTGCGGGACCCGCGGGTAAGCGGATATATATTATATAAAATCTATAACTATTACTAAAACAAAACACGGATGTCATCATCACTTTTTAAAAGTGCTTACGTGTCACAACCTCAAAAAAAGTTTTCCCTTCAAAACTCAATGGTGATGTAATTGTTATTATGACTAACTTATAGCTTTAATTTTTAGGAAAAATTATCGGGAATAATCCCAACTATTGACGAACCTCTGTGAATAATCCTTACTATCGTTTATTTATGAATAATCTCACCTTTCCACTTTAGTTGCTCGTGGCACCCCTTATTTATCCGTGACCGGCTACTGCAGGTAGCATTTCATATATCCTCTTCCATTCCTTTATTCCATTTTCAATTACATTTCAAAATCCTCTCACCATCTTCAACCTAGTGAAATTCTCTCCATCATCAAAATCTTCAATCCTTCATCAACTCACTTGCCGGCTGTTGTGCTGTCTCCATACTTAAAGAATTTGCAACTGGAATCCTTAAAACGAATTTCAATAGAGACAATCGATCTTTCTACTATCCTTCGATTATCCATTTTCACTCTCAAGCCAATCGACCCTTCAAAAACGAGTTTCAGTAGGGACAACATCGTTTCCCACTTGAAGAATTTGCAACTGGAATCCTAAAAAACAAGCAATTTCCATCAATCTCAAACAAACAATTTCAAACAAGAATGTGATAAAGTTAAGAGGTTTACTTACTGGCCAATTTGGACAAGAATAAAACTTTTCTCCCGGACGAGAACCCCTTTTGACAAATTGAAATTTTGCCATATACCCATGCTCACATATCACGCCATTATTCCAATTTGAAGCTCTACTAGGGCTTGCAGTACAATTGAAGTTCATTTACCCAGAAAAAAAAAATAAACTTGTTTTTATGAAGATGGAATTAGGTGAAAATGAAAGAAGAACAAAATGGAAGAAATTAAATGAAGAACAAGAAGAACAAAAATGAAGAAATTTAGGGCTATTGAAGGGGAATACATGAAAATAGAGGAGAATGAAAGCATAAAAGGGGGTTGAAGAAGATAACCTGCAACAATACTATGAGGACCAGCTACAGCCGGTTATTTTTCGTTAAGGGGTGCCATGAGCAAACAAAATGAAAAGGTGGGATTATTCATAAATAATCAATAGTTCGGATTATTCACAGCGGTTCGTCAATAAATGATATTATTCCTGACAATTTTTCCTAATTTTTACTACCTTGTAACCATAACTATAGTATTATTCATATTGTTTGACTTTTAAATTTTTAGGTTATATACTTATATTATTTAATGTACTAGAAAATCATGTATTTTATTTTTTTTAAATCTTTTGAATTTTATTTATTAAATGATTATAACATCTTAGTTAATACATATATGTCAGAGATTTTAATAAGTCGTGCATCGTACGGGCACAATCTAATTAAAATTATAATACAAATCATAAAATTAAGTTCCAATAACAATTAAAATACAATACATTGTCCAAAAATACTCAAAGTACATGAATATAATCATTATGTTGGATAATCCAACAAAAACATTCCATCATCGATTTATCTTACTACAAAGTACCAAGTCCAGACATATACCTTTCCAATCATAATAAATACAAAGTTATTAAAATGGGTATGAACTCTAATTACTTAAATTAGGTATGCAGTACACTAGTAGTACTAGATACTAGACTACCAGTTTCATAGCAATAGAATTAATTATATAATAATTAATATATTAAACTTACCGGGCAAATGGGGTATACCCGCAGGTATTTTTTGGCGTCGTTACCTGCCCATTTATCTTGGCGGGCGGGTATTACCCGTGCAAACTTTAAATTTTTTGGAAAACGTTGTCCATGGGTCGAGCCTGGCTTATAGTATTCACATAAACATGTCTACTTCTGGATAAGAGTGATGATGCTTAATGAATCAGGATAAACCGCAGTTAGGTTTTAGGGAAATGAATGTTGCAAGGCGAAATTTTTTAATTTTTATGAAGAGGCTACTGGCTTAGGACAAAGGCTAAACCGTAGCCAATGAGTATTTTTTTAAAAAAATTTAGGGCTATTGGCTGCGGACATAGGCTAAACCGCAGCCAATGAGAGTATTTTTTTAAAAAATTAGGGCTATTGGCTGCGGACAGGGCATAAACCGCAACCAATGAGTATTATTTTTTTTTGAAATTTAGGCTATTAATTAGCTATGTTTATCTAAAACCCGCAGCCAATTATCAGCAACCAATACTTTTTTTCCACTAGTGTTCCTTCTAATAGTCTCATTCGACTATTGACTCTATTAAACAATCATTCTTAACTTGTATTTTTACAATTTTGATTCATTTCAAGTGAAGTCTTGTTTGATTCATTTAATTGCAAAGATTATTAATATGAATTTTTACAATTTTTAATTATAAAACACTAGTAGAATAAAGGTCATTTGCTACTATACAAATGAGTTTATTTGCTGCTCAATTTTGAATTGCGGCAAATGGAGGGGCAGCAAATAATCAAAAGCTTTTTGCTGTTAGTTAAAGAATCACATCAAATAAAAACTATTATGTGCGAAAAAAATCAAAGAAAATTGAAGGATAATTAGCAGTGTAAGGTTTTTCACTCGATAGAAAAAAGCAGCTTGAAGTGGATGACTTATATTATAGCTTTTTGCTATTATTCAATAAAAAACAACAATAAGATTTTTTATTTGCTGTTAACTATAAAAATAGTAGCAAAAAATATTTTTTTGCTATGAAATTGTCAAAATAGTAGCAATAATTACATTATTTGCTATGTTTGAGATTTCAGTAGCAAATAGATAGCAGCAAATTAGGTTTATTCTACTAGTGAAAATATAGAGATATTAATGATAGAATGATTTTATTAGCAATTTTGCCTAATCAAAGATTGTACACTTATTGTTATTAAAGAATCAAAATGTACAAAGTCTTTTGAGCCGTTTGGAGTTTCTCTCTCCTGGCGATCCCCTTGCGATTTTCGCGACTCTGTGTGCACTTCCATTGAATCAGCACCGCCATGGCAGGCAGAGGCAGAGGGAGATCCCCGAAGAAGAAAGCAAACCAACATGCTAAGCCCAGTAGAACAAGAACTCAATCAGATTCAGAAGCCTCGAGTTGTTTAGGGTCGGAAGCTGAAACCCTAATTTCGTCCCCAATCTCGGAAACCCAGAGTAAAACACCCCTCTCTAGCTTGGTAGAGGCGGCCTTTAGAAGCAGATCAAAGAACCTTGGGGTAGGAGTACCGGAACAGCAACAACTACCTTCAATGGCTGATGCTCTTTGTAAGATGCGAATTCCAGACTCGAACACTGTAGGAGCAGAGACGGTACAACAATTGAACTCTCAAAATGCTCCTGGACATGAAAATGCATCAATTTCAGGTAATCCTATTGTTAGAATTACTAAAGAGGATGTAAATGAAGGAACTAACTTTTGGGAGTCAGCTGTGGTATGCTACGTTTTTGGGGCGAATCCACCCCTTCATGTGATTGACAGATTTGTCAAAAGAATATGGAAAAATTTGTCTGTAGATAAGGTAGGTCTACTAGGAAAAGGTGTATTTATTGTCCGCATGCTATCGAACATAGATAGAGATAGAGCGTGTGATATGAGCGGGATCTTGTTTGATAAAAAGCCATTCGTGGTTAAACCGTGGACTCCGAAGACCTCTGTTAGTAAGACAAACCTCAAGACCTTGCCTATCTAGGTGAAATTCCCAACTTTAGGACTAGAATATTGGAGTAACTCTACCCTCACGAAAATTGCAAGCACCTTAGGGCCAGTAGTGCGTGTGGACAACGCAACATCAAATCATGAAAGAATGATGTACACAAGGGTCCTCATTGAAATGAAAATACATGATGAATATCCTGATGAAATTTATTTCATAAATGAACATGGGGAATTAGTTAGTTAGAAAGTCGTGTACGATTGGAAACCCTTTTTTGCGGGAAATGTAATGAAATGGGACATATGGCGGTGAATTGTAGGTCGGGTGAGAAACAGTGGAGTCTATCCCCACCCAACCAAGGTTGTTAGGATCGGGATTCTACGTAGGATCGTTGAGAGGGTAGGATCGAAATCGGTAGAATCGGATCGTAGGATCGTGTGATCCTACAAATATGCATTTATATGCTTTAGATAACTAATTTTCAATTGTATTTGTTCTTTTTTATGTTCTAAGGTTTAAATTAACACTTATTTGACTTCAACTACTAAGTTTTGTAAAAAAATACCTCTAATAATCATTATTAAAATTCGAATCAAGAAAAACGTGAATTTTAGTCAAATTGATATAATTGTTTAGATATATTCATATATACATAAGTAAAATCTGGATTATATGAAATTTTTATACGATTGAAACTACCCTAGTAGGATCGGATCGTAAGATCGTAGAATTGTAGAATCGTGTTATGATTCTACCACTTAAATCCTGGAGCTAAGTAGGATCGTACGATTCTACCAATTTAAGATCCTACCTACGATCCGGATCGGTCGCCTAATTTTGGTTCGTAAGATCGTAAAATCGGTGATCAGGATCGAGATTCTGATAACCATGCACCCAACCCATATCTCATGTCCTTGAGGAACCTAGAGATGATCCCTCGAGTCCTGTCAAACCTTCACAAACCCGTGACCCTCCTCAATCCCTCCTAACCCATCCAACACAAGGCAATGCAACAGAGATATTTTCTAATAACGTTGCTGGGGAAATGATCATTACCACCATTGAGGTGAACACCGACCCAAGATTGAGGGGTTCCCCCTCACACACTAATGATTAGTGCCCTGGTCTTTCGGGGGTTCCCTAACCCTCTAAGCCAACTCATGGAAAAGGGACTACAATTCAGTACATACAGTAAAAGCAGGTTCCTGTAGCAGCAGTGGTTCTTGGCTTAATCTCAACCCTTGCCCCTAGATATGATGGCTTGGATGCAGTAATTGACTACTTGTTTGTTGGCAACACATACAACACTTTCCAATATGTTGCTGCTGTGTATGGTCTTTAAATATGTCGAATGGTTTGATCATGCTACTGGTTTGTCTTGTTTGTATATATTGTGAACTCACTCTGAGAATTAGTTTTGGACATCCTGTCTAAAGTATTGCTGGTGTGTGTGCTATTTGTAGAGTGTGCCTACTATTGATCGCATATACTGGCCTATTTTGACATCATCAACGATCAGTTTGAGAGCCTAGTTGCTGTTGATGCCCGAATTTTTTTGATGCTACTGTTGAAAGGCGGTTGTTTAAAGCTGGGGAGTATTGAACTCATGTGCCTCATGGGCTGTAGAGGAAGCCTCAAGCAGCTGACTACACTGGATCTATAGGACAGTCCCTATTGGTCTTTTGAATACTATGCCATGTAGATGCTTTATGTTTGGAACATAAAATATGTTTTTGCTTGATATAATCTGGCGTCAATGCCATTTGTAAATGATCACTTTTGTCTTAGCATCATTGTATTCTAGGAGCTTATCTTCTCTTTTTGGAGTTGGTGATCCCAGCCGAGCGAATGACGAGGGGCCTGTCCCTTAGGAGCTTTGCTTGGGTAATTTTCTCAGTCTCTTGAACCGGTTGTAAGCTTCGGCTATTTTCTCTGGCATTTTATAATACTTACTTTGCCAAAAAAAAAAAAGAATCAAAATGTACACTTATTGTTATTAAAGAATAATTTATTTACTACCCAATTTGTATATTTAACAAATTAACAACTAATCAAAGATTGTACACTTATTGTTATTAAAGAATCAAAATATAAAAAGACATTATGGATATACATAGATAAATGTTAATAAAACTAGGGTCTTCTCTTTTATTAATGAGTACCCTTTATAAAATATATGAAGGGCCTAAAAAGACATTATATTAAATGATCTAAAACTTCTTTTGTTTTCATTGTTGATATTTTAACAACTTTATGATTATATACGAACACCTCAGATAGCTACCAATTCAATAAATTGATTACACTAAAAATTAAAATTATCCAGAACAAATTAATGTTGAAGAGTTACAATTATCACCAATTCAACACACTCTAATATCACCAATAAAATACAATAAAAATCAGTAATCAAACAATGGTAAAACAAGTAATAATCAAAGACAAAGACACAAGATCTTTACGTGGAAAACTGCTATAGTGTGAAAAGTAAAAACCACATGAATTTAGGAAACCACCCAAGAACAGACAATAATTATAAGCTATAACTGACAAATTAAACAAAAGAAGAAAAAATCACCCAAACAACTTCTGTAACAAACGAATCAAAGCTCCAACCGACGATACAATTGACTAAAATGAGGTTCGATGAGTTTCCAGCATGCTACTAAAATTAAAGGACCATCCAACAGTTAGTAGTCCTGAAAATGGCTTTTTCCGTGAAGATGAGATGCTGAAAAATGAGCTGAACCTAGAATGTATTTCCCTCTTTCTTATTCTAAAATGATGCATCTATCTAATGAAAAGCGACAACGTTACACTATGTCATAGGCTTTCCAAATAAGTAAAAATGACTAAAATGATAACCCAAAATGGACACTTGTAGCAGAGGGGTGTTCTTTAGGAAAATGATCAACTTGATCTCATGGCTTATACTGATGCAGGTTGGGCAGGTGATCAGGATAGTAGGAAGTCTACTTTAAGGTACTTTACTCTGGTTGAAGGGAACATAGTCACTTGGAGAAGTAAGAAGCCGAAGGTAGTAGCTCTATCAAGTGTCGAGACAGAGTTTTGGGGAATAGCCAAAGCTTGTAAATTATTTTGTGATAACCAAACAGCCATCAACATCTCAGAGTACACAGTTTAACATGATCAAACAAAGCATGTGGGGATAGACATACATTTTATAAAGCATAAACTTGAGAAGCTAGTAGTTTGTTTTCCATCTATACAATCCAAAGATCAACTAACTTATATCCTCACAAAGACAGTCACAACTGAAGCTTTTGAATGTGCTTTGTGCAAGTTAGGGATCCATGATCTAACGACCTAACTTGAGGGAAATTGAAGTGTAGGAATGTATACTCTCAAAATATTCTTATTTCCTTAATTATTATATAGGTTACTAATTAATATTATTCTGTTTCTTAGTCTTTTAGAATTCTTGTATGAATTAAAGGTTCTATACAAATAGTATTCAAAATCCAAACTCTAATTTCTACTCTTATTTCCGCATTATTAATTTCTTCATTGGACATATGAAAGTAAACAAAAAGTATTAGCATTTGAAATGATTTGTCATAGAAGAATTAGAACATGACAACTTGATCATACAAGACAAGACCAACTTTGCAAGCATGCCAATTAAGACACATGCCTATATTCCCAACTATAATCACACAAAGTGAAACCTATACAACCGGCCTATTCAACATGAAGTACTAATTAATTAACCATTGTTTCCTGGCTTTGTCGGATCATGATTTGTGTTGGCACCAGTTCCTGCGTAATCTGTTACTTCCAAATCCATTCTTGCTTTTACTTTTTCATCTTCTTTCCCCCAATTATTAACTTCATTGTCAATTCTTACCTGACTCATATCAAGTTATAAACAAACACATATCAATACAACCAACAATATTATTAAGACTATAAAAATGAATATTTTAAGAATATATCAGATCATTTTAATGTTATAAGTGATCAATTTAAGACAAAAATTATTTATTGGCTCAGTCTAATAAAGATGGTCTTACCGTTAGACCGTCTCAACCAAAAGATTAAGCTGATGGTTAAGGCTCAAAAATATGTTATATACTCTAACACCTCTCGTTAAACGAGAGTCCACTGGAGTAGAAGAGTGGATGCAGCACAATCCCTTCTCATATACCTAGCGTTAATTATTCCACTTAAAAGTAGGGGTGTTTGAGAGTCGAACCCGTGAGCTCTTGTCACGTTGGCTCTGATACCATGTCAAGGAACCAACTCAACCAAAAGCTAATGTTAGAGTATATAGCATATCTTTTGGTAAAGGCCCCAGGATATGCTATATACTCTAACATCTTAGTTTCAATTGTTTTCTATTCTAATTTGATATTCACACATATAACATTAGATCGAAATTGCTACTAAGTTGTGAAGCAAAAATGTCATTATCCGTAGCAATCTCAAAGAGATAAAGTGATACTAGTTAATTAAAAGAACATGTGATGGTAAGTGTACCTCATTTTGGTTGATCACAAAACTTCCTGTGTTACCAAACAAAACAATCTTAATTAATTTCCCACATAATTAAAATTAATCAATAAATCAGAACAACAAGGAAAATAAAGATGAACTTACTTGATGAAGGAACTGCAAGAATTGAGAAAAAGTAGGAAAATAGAAGAAATATTAGAAGAAATCTGGAATTAAGCATACTTTTTGGTAAATTAATCAGATGTTTGTGAAATATTAAAGATAAGGATCAGTGTTTTTAAAGAAATTTGGTATCACCTAACTTGCAATACACAAGTATAAATAGCGGTAACCGTCACATAAATTCTCACTTTAATTAAATGTTTTCATAATTCTTTTTTTTTGAAGTGATAATTCGATAATTAATAATATGTTCATGTTACTTTAATGATATCACATTCACACATCATTTTTTTGCCCCTTTGCATATTGGGCTATTTGATAATTTATGGTGAGACTGTCTTATTTGATAATTTATGTTTTATGTTATTTTGAGTTGTAACATTATAAAATGACTTAATTTAATTTAAAACTATAATTGAGGAATTGCAACTTTAAAGTTTATCTTTTTTGCTGATTATAATCTTATTTTTTGTGATTTATAGCCAGCAAAGTATTAATGTCTATAACATTTAGGCCAAAATCACAGGATTTCAACTACTAAACCTAAATTTCATATCACTAAAGTAGTCAAAATTTTGTAATTTAGACTAAACACTATAGACATTGATACTTTGTAGTTATTTAAAATTTAAGGCTTTAATTCGTAAACAACAATTGTATTTAAAAAGTGTTGAAATTATGTAAATTATATACTCCCTTTGTTCCTTTTTATTTGTCTACTTTACCTTTTACACGCACTTTTTTAGCAAATTTTAAGCCTTAATATCGCTAAGTATGCATTATAAAAAATTATAAAAATTACATATTAAAAAACTTTACATCAAGACAAATCTAACAAAATCTCACAGGAATATATTTTATCATCAATATATACGTCAAAAATCAAATATAAATTTCTCTCTCTAAAAATGAAAAACTTAAAGTGGACAAACAAAAGGAACCAAGGGAGTAGATAATTAAAAAAAAATATACAAATGTTAATAAAAAACTTGATCAAGATATTTTTATAAAAAAAATGTTACAAGTTAAATGGAGGGACAAAAATAAACAGTATTGCAAATTGACAGATGGAGTATCAAGGATAGAGATTGTACATCACATATCAACCGTTTGGTTCATCTGTGAATGTGACTCTATTTAATTTATTGTCTTTCTTACACGTACTTTATTTCGGTTGTGCACTTTAATTGCATATAATATGAATTTTTTTCTATCACAATGCATCTATTTATTTTTTGAAATGACAAATTGTTATTAATCAATAATTATAATATTGCCTATATATGAACTAATGTGAGTTCGAGTCCCACTATGTTGTCTTTTCAAAAAGTAGAGTAAGGCTTTTTGGAAATTTCATGCATTGACTGCAGAATGACTTTATTAGTTGATGAGTCTACGCTGCATTTCAATTTGTGATTTTTTGACAAAATGACAATTGATGTAATTATATTTAAATAAAAAATTATTATTAATCTTATAAAAGTAATTACGTCATAATATGATTCCTAAATCATATTGAAACTATAAATTGCATTGTTTTAAAAATTATAAATGTATTACTATTAGATTGAGATACATATTACTAATATATATATATATAAATAAACATAATCATAAAAATAAATATTAAACAATATAGATTGTAAGTAATTATATAAAAATAATAGAAACTTTTAACACATAATATAAAAATATAAAAAATACTTTAAATGTTATTCAATGTCTTTTTATGTATTATATACTCGTTAAACATAGGTGATAGATTATCATTTGAAATGTTTTTCACCAATATCTTATCCTACTCAATTTCTTAAATAATTAATGTGTAATCAATGAAAAACTATTTCAAAATTATTTTCTATGAAAAACTATTTCAAAATTATTTTGTTTTCTTAATTTATTACAAAATTATTTTAATGAAAATATTTTTTTTAGATAAATAATTATTATATGTTATATGATAACTATCCATTATAATTAAATGATAGTACATCTTTTAATTGATTGTACATCATGGACTAATAAATTACTAGTAAATAAGGTATATTTTAAAATCTTTTGTAACTAATCAATGAAACAAATTCGTTATTATCATACAAATAAACCCCCTTCCTCTCATTTTCTCTTTTCCCTCTCTAGAAAAACCAAAATCTTCATAGTTGGTTTGGGGTTATTATAAACCTTTTGGTTGATGGTAAGCCCTTAAATTTGGTCGTTTTAAGCTTTTTTATTATATTATAATAAAAACTTGTCCTCTCCCTACATGAGAATTGTTCTATACCCATAATTAGTGGGCTGATCCTACCCATAAATAGGGTTTTGATTATCTCTCACTTCATGAAATTATGGAGTTATGAAGTTTGGTTTGTAATTGATTTGTTGGTAGAGATTAATGCGATAATGCAGCAGACACCAAGATTGCAATTACCATCAACTGCATCAAATTTAATTCTATATCAAGACTACAATAGATCGAAAGACCCATCATAGAAGGCTGTGTCAAACAGCGATGTGAAAGATAATATTCAGAATTATCAATCGTAGTTTTGTTAATTTTGAATTATCTATGATTAAAGTTGTTATGTACTTGCTAATTTTTATAGTTGATGTAGATGTCGTATGACACTTTCAATGAATCAGTATTATTAAAAAAAATTCAGTGAAACAAATCTAATAAAATAGATATTACATGATATGCTAAAAAATATTTGCGTAATAAGAAAATGAAAAGAGCGGGAAATTTTTTATTGTAAAATGGAGATGTATCATAAATATTAACTAATTAGTATATTATATAGATACATTGTTTTTTCATTAGTATATCGTATAAAACTATCGATAAATATAGTTAAATAGATAGTATGATGAATATAATTTTTAATTACCTCATTATATTTTTATAAAATGACAATACATTTGGAATAAATTTCGAGAATAAAGCAAATAAGACAAATAAACCCAAGATAATGATGATGAAACCCAAAATTAAATCACAAATTCTTGAGAAACCATTTTTAAATGTGCCGGCTCAACTTATTTTTTTAAAAAAATTATTATGAATAGGCATTAATAATATAACTAGTCTTGGCCGAGACCATCTCAAATTAAGACCAAGAGTGGGCCGGCCCGATTCGCGTGTGTAACAACCCATCTCGAAAAATATCATCATTAGGGATTGAACCTCACAAGTTGTTGCAGGATAGATCGAGAGACTGCAAGCTAGTCATATTTGAGAATGACGATGGGACCTCCCCCGAGAGATGGTTATGAGAAAGATTGAGGGTTTCCAAGTTTATCAGTTTGACAAGATCTTGTGGGATTGGACCAGATTGATTGTTGCTGCTCAAATCCAACCAGTGTTGAATTTCAATTAACTTGCTAAGCTCTTTGGTATGTTTCCTGATAACCCATTGTGACTTAAATTCATGCTAAATAAACTGCTACAATCCCCAAGTGATCTGGGAATGTCTCCCGACAAATTGTTAGCCGATAAATCAAGAGTCTGAATAGAGTTCAATTTGCCAAGGCTTTTCGGAATGTCTCCATTCAAGTGATTATCGCTTATGTCAAGGTTAATCAACAAGCTCAAATTTCCTAGTTCAGACGGGATTTTGCCACTGAATTCGTTCGAACCAAGAGTTAGAACACGCAACTGATGCAGTTTCCCAAGCTCAGCTGGTACTTCCCCAGAAAGTCTGTTTTCATCAACCTGAAAGTTTTTTAGATTTCCACATTCTCCCCACTTGGTTAATATTTCACCAACAAATCGATTTCCGCTCAGGTTGACGTAATCAAGATTTGGGTAAATACCGAATGCATCCGATATATTTCCATCAAATTTATTTCCATCCATCCGAAGTCTGACTAAACCCGAGCAGCTCTTCAAACAATCAGGAACATTTCCAGTGAGATTGTTCCCATTAACTATCAATAACTAAAGCTGTAACCCACCGCACAACCTTGAAGGTAACTCCCTAGAAACATTATTGTCTGAAAAAGCTAATATTGTAAATAGAAGGGAATTTTTCACCAAAGTTTTGTGGGCTTTCCCCCGAAAGATCATTGGTAAATACCGAGAATATTTGGAGTTTGGTGAGGTTTGACAAAGACTCGGGCAACTCACCGATGAGCTGATTACTATAGATATCAAGAACAGTCAATGATGTGAGATTTCCAATCTCCGGTGGGATTTCTCTAGTGAGATTGTTCGAGAATAGCTGTATCGTCGAAAGATGACTTAACTTCCCAATTGTTGAAGGAATTGATCCAGAAAGCTGGTTAGATGAAAGATCAATCTCTACCAAATCATGCAATTTTCCTTTCTCTAAGGGAATAACACCAGTAAAACTATTATTAAAAAGAATAAGAAACCTAAGTTTTGACAAATGCCAAATTTCAGGAGGAATAATCCCACTAAAATTATTGTCTTGAAGTTGCAAGGAGATCAACTCGGTCCAATTGGTTAAGAAATATGGAGAAATTTCACCAAACAGATTGTTTTCTGATAAGCCAAGTTCTGAAATTTTTCTAAGTTTAGTCAAAGATAAGGGCAATTCCCCAATCAGTGAATTATCAGCAAGAGCTAGAAAACTAAGCTTAGTACATAACCCAAGTTCAGAAGGAATACTAGAATTCAATTTATTTTCATTAACATCAAATCTCTAAAGCTCCCTAAGTTGTCCTATAAATGAGGGTATTCTTCCAGAAAGTGAATTATTGCGCAATTCAATGACTTTGAGGCCAGAAATTTTACCTATACTCAGGAATTGAACCAGAAGCATGTTCAAATTTATATGAAGTTCAGTTACTTTGGATAGATTAGAAATCTTGGGTGATATTGACCCATTGAACAAATTCACAGATAGGTCAATGTACTCAAGATTTGGAAGATTAGAGAACAGAGATTCTGGGATTAACCCAGTTAAATGATTGATTGACAAATCCAGATAAGTTAAATTCTTACACCCAAAAATGAAGCTATGAAATTCTCCAATTAGCCCATTATAATTGAAATCTATGTGGGTTAATACAGGCATGGAATTAAACTTAGACCAATTATCAGGAGTTTCAAGGTAATTTGAACCCAAATCTAGGGTTCTTAACTTTCTCAAATTGCTAATTTCAGGAGGAATTATATCAACAATGTAATTAATTGACAGATTAAGATAAACGAGTTGAGACAACTGACCAATTTCTGAAAGAATATAACCTTTAAAATTATTGTTACTAAGATCTAATTGTGTGAGTTTAGAGAGATTACCAATGGTTACCGGAATTTGCCCAGAAAGATGGTTGGTATCAAGAATTAAACTAGATAGATTTGGGAAATCACTGAAACTGAAATTGGTTAGATTACCAGTAAGATCTTGATTACTTAAGTTGATGATGGAGATAGAATTACGATTGTTGCATGAAATTCCAGTCCAATTGCAAAAATTTTGAGCATTGGAAAGCTTCCATGAAGACAGAGAATCGGAAGTAGACAGAGAGTTTTTCCACGTGAGAAGTGATTGTGCTTCGGTAATTGTTGTTGCTAATGTTAAAGAAGAAAATAGTGCTAAAAATAACAAGTAAAATAACATCATTTTGTGAGTATGAACTAATGTGAGTTCGAGTCCCACTATGTTTTCTTTTCAAAAAGTAGAGTAAGGCTTTTTGGAAATTTCATGCGTTGACTGCAGAATGACTTTATTAGTTGACAAGTCTACGCTGCATTTCAATTTGTGATTTTTTGACAAAATGACAATTTATGTAATTATATTTAAATAAAAAATTATTAATCTTATAAAAGTAATTACGTCATAATATGATTCCTAAATCATATTGACTCTATAAATTGCATTGTTTTAAAAATTATAAATGTATTACTATTAGATTGAGATACATATACTTCCCCATTTGCATCTCTCGCCGTCAGAAGAATCCGGTAACTCCTCCATTTCCAGGTAATGGCTCCAAAACAGCCAAACACAGGTGTTTTTGTTGGCCTGAACAAGGGTCACATTGTCACCAAGAAGGAGTTGGCTCCTAGACCATCTGACAAACGAGCACTGAAGGTTGCTAAAAGAAGTAATCTTCCTTGAAAGCTTGTTAGTTTATGGTAGTAAGACTTTTATTGCTCTATTAGACTTTTGAAAGTTTAGTTAAATTTTTCCATCGTTATTAGAATTTGAATTCTTCCGGATTAGATTGAGATACATATTACTAATATATATATAAACATAATCATAAAAATAAATATTAAACAATATAGATTATAAGTAATTATATAAAAATAATAGAAACTTTTAACACATAATATAAAAATATAAAAAATACTTTAAATGTTCAATGTCTTTTTATGTATTATATACTGTTAAACATAGGTGATAGAATTATCATTTGAAATGTTTTTCACCAATATCTTATCCTACTCAATTTCTTAAATAATTAATGTGTAATCGATGAAAAACTATTTCAAAATTATTTTGTAATTTTCTTAATTTAATACAAAATTATTTTAATGAAAATAATTTTTTTAGATAAATAATTAATATATGTTATATGATAACTATCCATTATAATTAAATGATACTACATCTTTTAATTGATTGTACATCATGGACTAATAAATTACTAGTAAATAAGGTATATTTTAAAATCTTTTGTAACTAATCAATGAAACAAATTCGTTATTATCATACAAATAAACCCCCTTCCTCTCATTTTCTCTTTTCCCTCTCTAGAAAAACCAAAATCTTCATAATTGGTTTGGGGTTATCATAAACCTTTTGGTTGATAGTAAGCCCTTGAATTTGGTCGTTTTAAGCTTTTTGATTATATTATAATAAAAACTTGTCTTTTCCCTACACGAGAATTGTTCTACCCATTTAGTGGGTTGATCCTACCCATATATAGGGTTTTGATTATCTCTCTTCGTGAAACTTTGGAGTTATGAAGTTTGGTTTGTAATTGATTTGTTGGTAGAGATTAATGCGATAATGCAGCAGACACCAAGACTGCAATTACCATCAACTCCATCAAATTTAATTCTATATCAAGACTACAATAGATCGAAAGACCCATCATAGAAGGCTGTGTCAAATAGCGATGTGAAAGATAATATTCAGAATTGTCAATTGTAGTTTTGTTAATTTTGAATTATCTTTGATTAAAGTTGTTATGTACTTCATTTCAAAAAAAAAGTTGTTATGTACTTGCTAATTTTTATCGTTGATGTAGATGTCGTATGACTCTTTCAATGAATCAGTTTTATTAAAAAAAAAATTCAGTGAAACAAATCTAATAAAATAGATATTACATGATATGCTAAAAAATATTTCCGTAATAAGAAAATGAAAAGAGCGGGAAATTTTTTATCGTAAAATGGAGATGTATCATAAATATTAATTAATTAGTATATTATATAGATACATTGTTTCTTCATTAGTATATCGTATAAAACTATCGATAAATATAGATAAATAGATAGTATGATGAATATAGTAATTTTTAATTACCTTATCATATTTTTATAAAATGACAATACATTTGGAATAAATTTCGAGAATAAATCAAATTAGACAAATAAACCCAAGATAATGAGGATGAAACCCAAAATTAATTCACAAATTCTTGTGAGAAACCATTTTTAAATGTGCCGGCTCATCTTATTTTTTTAAAAAAATTATTATAAATAGCAGGCCCGGTTTTTATGGTAGGCCAGGTATACATATGCCTAGGGCCCAAAATATAAGGGGCCCAAAATATATAAATACTCCTATATTTAAAAAAAAAAAAAAAACTTAATTACCTTTTCGTGAAACGCGTGCCGCATCACTTCTTCCCACGCCATTACTACTCAGTAATCTTTAGAAACTTTCCATCTTCTAAATTCATTACTTGAATTTCGGCTAAATCAAAGCTTTCTCAAACCCCAAATTTCACAATTATTATGGCTAATAATCATAATACATCTAATTTTAAGTTTTTAAATTTTTTTCTCAATTTCATTTATTATTATCTTTATCCCTATTTTTCAATTAAAAACCCACTGTTCATTTTTCTTTGGCTCACTGGTTGTGGTTTCCTCTTTCAATTTTTCTCAGGTATGAATTTGTCTGTCCTGATCTATCATTTTTATTGTTTCTTGTTTGATTATTTTAGGGTTTTTGATAGATTTTAATTCGAATTTATACTTATTTTGATTATTTGTAACAAAGTAATGATTTTTAATTGATAAATTCGAATTTATTCTTATTTTAAAAGATATGCATACTGATTACTGATTTTAATGTATACTAATTTCTTATGCAGAATTTTGCGATTTGGTATATTGACAAAATTTCAATGGTTATCTGAATTTTGAAAGCACATATTTGAACATTCGACATTTTATCAGGTCTTATTATTCCTTACTCCATTTATACAAGATGTTGCCTAAAAAATATTTATCTGGGTGTGAAAAAAGAAAAAAGAAAAAAAGAGAAGAGGAACTAAAAAAAACACAACAAGGAGCTCTTGATAAATTTATTTTTAGAGCAAGACCTTCTCATGATAATTTGAATATAAATGAATCTTTACATGATGATATTGGTAAAAATACTAATTTGGTTGATGATGTTAATGCTAATGAATTTTTGAATAATAATATTAATGAAGATGATGTGAGTGTTAATGAAATTTCCAATAATAATGTTAATGAAGATGATGAAATTGATAATTTAAGTGAGACTCTTGATATGCAAGATAATGTAAAAACTACCTCACCAATGGATTCTTATGATCCCAAAGATTGGGATAATCTTGATATTAAATCAAGAGACATTATTATAGAAAAGGGACCTATTAGAGAACTAAATCTTAATTTTCCTTTTGATGATAATGGTAGACATTTTTCTTATTCCTATTTTGTTCGAAAATTGAGTAATGCTGAGGTTAGTGATCGAAAGTGGTTAATTTATTCAAAAAGTGTTGACAAAGTGTTTTGTTTTTGTTGTAAATTGTAAAACTTTATGAATATTACGTATTTTTAAGTAGAATTGTAAAACTTTATGAATATTACGTATTTTATGCGAATTTTCTGTATTTTCTTGATGCGAAATTATATTTTGAAATATTATAGAGGGGGCCCCAGTTTTATATTTTTCCTAGGGCCCACGAAATGCCAAGAACGGCACTGATAAATAGGCATTAAGAATATAACTAGTCTTGGCCGAGACCATCTCAAATTAAGACCAAGAGTGGGCCGGCCCAATTCGTGCGTGTATCAACATCACATGCTTTCTCTCGTTATTTTCATCTTTTTGCATTTTTCAATTTTAATATTAAAGGTCTAAAATTTGACCTTATTAAAGGGCATTAATTTCAACTTTGAGTAAACTTTAAATAGATCAAGTAACATAAACAGTTTCAATTTGACCTATTTGTGATCAATTTTGACGTTAAACTGATCACTTTAGACCTAAATATGGTTATATTTCACAATTTGAGAACGAAGTTAATAAAATGGTATTATTTTATCATTCTATGGATGGATTTTAAATAAAAATAAATGGTCAATACCACAATCAATAATAGTGGTAAAACATTGTACAATAGAAGTACTTTATTTCAATGCAACATGATGGTTTAAATGGGACATAAGAGTACTTGTACTTTATATTGATCGACCAATAGTAGTAATATTATTTTTCCTCAACAAGTTTATATATATTTGTAAATAGTTCAAATTGAATATGTTAATAGTCAAATTATGACACATAAATTGTCAAAGCTGTTTTATGATCTAACTCAAATAAACGTACAAGTTTCAATTATCATTTTCAAAATAAGTATGTCAAAGTCTATACAGATATTGTATAGGTTTTAGTTCAAATGGAATATATTAATAGTTAAATTGTGACAAATAATTTGACAATGATCTAATCTAACTCAATTTTAAACTTCTAATCTTCAATTATGTTATAAAAATAAGTATTCAAATTGTAAAGATATTTTATATAACATTTAGTTCAAATTAAATACTATGTTAAAAGTTTTAACACTATTATTGATAGTTTTATCGATCAGTTATTTGTTGTTTGAAATTCATTCATAGAATGATAGAATAATGACATTTTATATAACTTCGTTCTAAAATTGTAAAACAAAATCATATTTAGGTAGAAATTAATTAGTGTAACGTCAAAATTGATCACTTATAGGTTTAAATTTAAATTTTTTTACTTTACTTGATATGTTTAAGTATTACTTTACGTTGAAATTGATACCTTTTAGGTCAAAATCGATACCTTTAAGGTTAAAATTGAAAAGCGCCCAGAAAATGGAAAAAACAAGGGAAAACGTAAAATGTGGTTACACGCACGAATTAGGCCAGCCCACTCTTGGTCTCAATTTGAAACGGTCTCTGCCAAGTTTTTGTGTTAAGAGTATTATAAGAAGAGATTTAAGATATTGAAATAGGCATTAAGGATATATGCGGTAAGTGTAAAGGATGACTTACTATTATGGGTCAAGTATTTTAGTCTTTTGTGTTTATAAGTTGAATATGTTAATTGTTTAGTAGGAGTATGATCTGGGGTTGCCTAGTTGACTTACTATTACGGATCTAGTATTTTAGTCTTTGTACGTAATCTTTTCTCATTAGGAGTCGAATAGATAAATAATATTCAAATTTTATTTCAGCTAGTCGCTTGAGAGATTGTCTTTTTGAGAGATATATGTCAAGTCTAGGTTGTCGAGCCGTTAAAGATTAATATCTACTCCATCCCATTTAAGATTAATATCTACATACTATATTCTTATTTCTTAATGCCTACTTACATTATCCTTAATACTTATCGTATTCTTAATGCCTATTTTCAATATCTTAAAATTGTTCTTACAATATTCTTAATGACTACTTATAATATTTAAAAAAGGGGTTTTCCACGTAGTAACTCTGAGGTCTTGGGTTTTCCATGTGGTAACCAAAACTTTTAAAAAATTCACGCGGTATCCTTAAGGTTTACCAAATTGTTCTGCCGTGACCTTTTTGCACATAAAAACGTTAGCAAGCTTTAGTTTTAATGTTTTAAGGTTGTTGTATGTCTATTTATGTTACTCACATTTCAAATGTCATCAGTTTCAACCTTTTCCCCCAAACTTTAAATCATAACTCTAACATCTTTGGATTTGGGGGGAAAATGATTTGGATGAAAGATGGTAGAGTTAGGGTTTATGTTTTGGGAAAAAATTGAAACTGATGGCATTTGAAATGTCGCATAAATAGGTGTATAACAACCTTAAAGCTTCGAAATTAACATTTACTAACGTATTTATGTGCAAAAAGGTCACGCTGGAACAATTTGGTAAACCTCTGGGTTATCATGTACATGTGGATTTTTTAAAAATTTTGAAACTACGTGAAAAATCCAAAATCTCAAGGTTATCACGTGGAATTTTGCTTTTAAAAATATGTATAATGGGTCGGTCCATTAAGAAATGGTTTCTCAAAGAAAATATGAATTTATTTTGGGTTTCCTCATCATTATCTTTGGTTTATTCGTATAATTTGTTTTTTTCTCAAAATTTATTCCAAACGTATTGTCATTTAAAAAAAATATCATGAGTTAATTAAAAATTATAGATATTTTTTTAATTAACTTTTTATTATTACATAAAATAATATATAATATATTTTATTCAACTTTATAATAAAGATCATTCTCATTATCATTACTTACATTAAATGAAGTATAGCATAATTGTGTTTTTAAACTAAGGAAATAGTCTAATTTTCCACATGCACCAAGCAGGGCCAGCCCTATATATTTTAGGGCCATGGCAAAATGACACATTGGGGTTCTTTTTCTTTGCAATTTATAACCAATATAGACCTTCTAGAATCATTAATTTTGACTTTTTGACGTGAGGCCCTGGGCGACGGCCCCTCTTGCCCACCCTTAGGGCCGACCCTGGCACCAAGTTCTGTTATGCAGACGATTAATTTATTTATATTACAAGTTGTTTATGAATATAATTATTAGGATCAATCCCCAACAACAGCCACCAAGTTTCCTCAATTTCAATTAAACAGCCTCGAACTTCGTTTATCCCCAACAACAGCCACCAACTTAGGAAACACGACATCGAAACAGCCACTTTACCGGATGACCTGCTAATTGACCGTTGACCATGCTTAATGACCTTTGACTTTCCCTTAATTTCACTAATTAAACCTAATTACCCAATTATCCCTAATTAAACCCTTCTTCCCCAACATTTCTCTAATCCACCTCAATCACCTCCATTTCTCCCCTTCACCACCACCACCACCACCACCACCACCACCTCCTCCAATTCTTCACCATAAATGCCCAAAAAAACTCCAATATCTTTGGCTGGAGCTGTTTTACTTCTTTGTAATGATTTTGTTCTCGGAAGTTGCTCTGAATCTGATGACCTAATGTGTGGAATCCCCGATGAAAGTGATTGGGTTCTCAAATTAACCTCCCTTTTTGTATGAGAAGACCCAATTTCATCACAATTGGTGTATAACAATGTTTGGAATTCCCCATCTTCTGTTTTTCCATTAACATCCATCTACCTTCTTCAAATTGGGGAGAGATGAATTTCGTCACTCCCCACAACCAGAAAGATTCCTGAGGAGATCACATGAGGAAGAACGCAAGAGAACCCAATTCTTCACCATTTTCTAAGAAATTTTAAACAACCAAACAAAATCACCCTTCCACAAAATTCAAATTGAGAAATCAGTGGAAATACCTGGGAATCACTAAGACCTTTTGATGGGTCTACCGCAAAAAAATCCAAGACCTGATATCAAAATCAAATTAGTTGAAGTAAACAGGCAAATCAGTAGCAGATCTAGCATGGGCATCCTCCATGAAAGTGGATTTATGGAGCAGATTTGGCAAATTGGGGATGGAACTGCTTGATTAACAATGGTGTCGAGTGTGTGATTAAACTTTAAAAGGTAAAACCACTGGAATTTTTTTGGGCATTTATGGTGAAGAATTGGAGGTGGTGGTGGTGGTGGTGGTGGTGGTGAAGGGGAGAAATGGAGGTGATTGGGGTGGGTTAGAGAAAGGTTGGGGAAGAAGGGTTTAGTTAGGGATAATTGGGTAATTAGGTTTAATTAGTGAAATTAAGGGAAAGTCAAAGGTCATTAAGCATGGTCAACGGTCAATTAGCAGGTCATCCGGAAAAGTGGCTGTTTCGATGTCGTGTTTCCTAAGTTGGTGGCTGTTGTTGGGGATTGATCCAAATTATTATAAGTCTACACTTTATAGTGTTGAAAATAGACTCTGAATTTGAACCCTTTTAATATAAATTCGTAATAATATTAATTATTTAATTTAAATCAACTCAAAATATTTGATTTTTTATGCAACTTGGTCAGTTTTGTATAAAATTATTCGAAAATAATAGATAAATAATTCAAAATATTTGAGTTTAATGAATTTTAAAAATTACAATTTTTAGGAGAGATGGACAAAATTATAAATTTAAGAAAAATAAATATTTCCATTAAAAAGTGACGACAAATAAAAGAAAAAAGTTTGGAATTGTAATAGTGATTAAAAATACTCCTTCTAGATAGAGTATTTTTCTTTAATGAGTGGAAACTAAAAGTCCTCGTTCGTTTGTGTAATTGTGTTTAAGAATTGAAATTCTTGATTGGTTGACTTGACATTAACAAGGAATCTCATCCAAAACAAAACACGTCACCTTATAAATTTATTTTAAGCTGATTCAAAACACTGGTCGATCAATATCCAAAAAAAATGCTTTAATTTGTGCAACCAAGTTAACTGGACTAAAACCGTCAAGATTGGACCAAATGAACCGTCATATTCAAACCTTTTGGTTGGAATAGTTATTGTTCACCATGATGGCCATGGAACGTAAACCGATTGGAATCGGTCTGAACCGTGGCCATCAATAGTAGATTAAGGTAGTCTTCATCATTAGTGTTTCTCTGTCTCTTTAGGATAACAACCATAGTGTGAAAATGCGGTAACTGTTGCGATCGCGGTAACGGAACGCTAATGCGGAAACGGGAGTTATGCGGTTATCATATCGCCTAAATATCGGTCAAAACTATAAGATATCCCTTAATGAAGCCTAAAACGCGGTTTTTTTACACCCTTACAACGCGAGAAATAGCGGTTGGTTTGTTTTGAAAACCTTTACAATGCGGCCGATGCGATGCGACCTTTTTTTATTCTATGATTACAACAAAGATAAATATGATTGTTTTAAGAGAAAAATTTAGATATATGACAATAAATAAAGAGATGGAAATAAATTATGTGGATAGATATAAAAGAGATGGAAATAAAGTTAAAATAAATTAGTGTTTCTTTGTTTTCTTTTTTTTTTTTGGCAAAGTAAGTATTATAAAATGCCAGAAAAATAGCCGAAGCTTACAACGGGTCAAAAGACTGAGAGGTCGAAACAGACAAAGCTCCAAGGGACATACCCCTTATCATTCGCGATGACTGGATCGACGCCTCCAAAAAAGAGAGTATCTCCTAGACTATCCAAAACAATGGTTCACAATAGATGTGGTTCTCATTACAAACACAAATACAAACCAACTATGTTCATCAGTACAAAACTTATAAAGCAGCCATTGATGACTGAGCTCCAGCAATCCGGATTCCAAATCAAACCAGTCCAGCAGCATTGGTTGATCTGCCACAACATTTGCAGGAACAGAAACAGGTCCAAGACAGGGACCCCATTTTGTGGCCAGCAGCATTGGAATGAATCAGGATCTCAAAGCACCATCAACATAACCATAATGCACACAGCCCAAAAAGTAGCAACCTTACTCACTTGATCAGTGAGAAATCAACAGTATGTTTGGCAACCATAATGAAAGCATCAACCTTAGTCAACTTGCTAATCACATATAATTATGAATATACATAATAAACTCATACAACATCAGATTCAGTTTTCCACGCACATGTCTTCGCACTAGTACAGGGGCAATACGGTTCTACTCCTGATTGAAGAGGCTAATGGACAAACCAACAAGGGGAGGGGGGAACCTAATGTACCCACTTCACACTACCTCCACCTAAACTGAGGTTCCAAGACCAGAAGCTAAAGCAGTTCGTCCTCTCAAGACCCCAAAATGGTGTCTTTTGGTGCACCCTAATCAGTGAGCCACCCCCATGATGAGGGTAAGGCTTCGGAAGAAGAGCTGGACCCAATACAGCACAAAGGCACGGCATCACGAGTCACACCAGTACTTATACACAGTACCTACACATCAACCCATAGAGGCAGCCATCTACTTTCTGTTGGCAGTACCACTCAGCAAGTATAGCAGCCTTACTCAAAACAGCAGCAACTATCATTACCCAGATAACAACAGCCATACATCACAGCTACAAAATCCAACCCATGGCACACATATGCTAATATCAAGGCTATCAAGTGTACCAGCCACAGAACTACTCTGATCTTCGAGTGTACCAGCCAGGAAGCAAAACTCAAAGAACCGAGAGCAATAGGAATAGCAATCAATTGCTACCCTCCAATACATAACTGCATAGCAGTTCATACAACACTCACCATTACCAGCACCTACCCTTACCAGTACTAGCCTTACTGCGCCATCTTCAATGGAGATCCGAAACTTAGGGACTTCAGATCTGAAATTGGACGAAGCTTGGTGCAGAACGACTCTTCAACAGTGGATTCAACCCCTAAATCAATTAGGGTTTACACAAAAGTTGTTCGAAAACTCCAATTTAGGGATTGGAGGATTCGAATTTTCAATTATGGGTTAAACCCAAGCATAAGCTAAGGCTCTCACCCCTAAAACAGAAGATGAAACGAAATTAGGTTTCGAAAACTAGATCTACACAACACTAAGGCTACGAAAAACGCCCAGCCTTAAGTTGCTCTAAAGCTCAATTACAGAACAAAAACGAAATCCCCCAAACTAATTTAGGGTTACAGCAGAGGAAGATAATCGAACACTCAGTTTATGGATGTGAGCTTCGACATCTCAAACGGGGTTGTTTTAATTTGACAGCAGCGGACAAAAGACGATGGTAGTGTTGAATCTACTAGAGTAGCAAGCTACCTCTCTTCTTCTCGGTGGTCGGCCTCTCCTCCTGCCTGCCATGGCGGAGCGGACGGTGTCGCTCGACAGAGAGGAGAGCTAGAGAGAGAAAGAAGAGAGATGCTGCTCCAAAACAACTATTGATGTTCATATGTGTTTCTTTGTTTTCACTTCAGGCTAAGTAATTATTTTACTCCCTGAATCATACAATATTCTTGACCTTGAATTATCAACTAGTTGATGCTTCTGAAGTTATGAACAATTTTATGATTTAAACAATAATATTTTATTCATAATAAAAAGGTACTCTTTTGTTTGTCCACTTTACCTTTTGCACGCATTTTTAGCAAATTTTAATCCTTAATATCTCACTACAACATAATTTGCTTTTAGTGGGATCTATTTAGCGACATTTAATTTAAATGTCGCTATTTCCAATTTTTTATAGTGTACATAGAGGATTTAGTGACATTTATTAGATCCTTTAGTAGCATATTAAAAAGTCACACTAAAGCTTTTAGCGACATAGGATTTAGTGACATTTCTCACAGATGCCACTATAGACTATAGTGACAATTACATATGCCACTAAAGACAAAATTAAGTGTCGCTAAATCACTTTATGGTGGAACTAAAAATAAAAGTTAATAATTATTACACTAAAAATATGAATCAGTGGCATTTTATTAATGCCACTAAATACAATGTCGCAAAAAGCTAAATTTCTTGTAGTGTCTCTAGGTACGCATCATAAAAAATTATAGAAATTATATATTAAAAAACTTTATATTAAAAATAATCTAACAAGATCTCACAAGAATATATTTCATCTTCAATATATACTTCAGAAATTTAATTTAAGTTTCTCTCACTTAAAGTGGACAAACAAAAAAGGCCGAAAGGAGTAATTGCACTTTCAATTTTATTTAATTAATTAGAGATAAACCTATTTATTTGAATATATAATCTAATTCAAAATTAATGATTTTTAAATAGAATATTTTAAATGTAATCAATGGTAAGAAACAAATATAGCATTATAGAGGACAATCTTACTCAAAACAAAAAATAAGTACAAATCACACTCCATTTAGTTGAGTAGGAATAAGGTCTAGGGAGCACAACGCAAAAGGTCAACAAAAAAGGTTTTTTAAAAAATTTGAAATAGATAAGCTCAATTATAAAAAAAAATAAATGTGAAATAAATTTATTTTTATTTATAAGCGCTTACAGCTTTAGAGCACAGATTCGGCACTGTTCGCAATTACTAACTACGAGCAAAGGGTAACTGGTCAAAAAAACAAAATAGGTTGTTCCTACTTACTAAGTGCGAACAGAGGAGAACCTGGTTAAAAAGGTTCAACCCTCGAACAGATTGCTGAACAAGTAAAAAAAGTCAAATAAGTTGTTCCCACTTAGTAAGTAGGAATAACCTGTTTGACTTTTTTTAACTAATTACCTTATGTTTGCAGTTAGTAATTACAGTGTCGAACCTAAGTTCTGGAACTGTAGAGGCTTATAAATAAAAATACTACAATAAAAATGTTTAATAGGCATTATTATTATAATATGTAGTGAAATAAGTTCATTTCACTATGTTTTTTTTTGCTTTTTTTTTAAAAATTATTTTTTAAGTGTGTAAGCCCATTTTGCCTAACTTTTTCCAACTTGCGTCGTATATGGAAGGTGGATCACCACTACTTTTCTAATACTATACTACTTTCCTACTTTTGAAAGGATTGGTCACGACAAATCATGTTATCTTCTCAATAAATCTAATTTATCTTAATCAAATCAAGTTGTTGACTTTTGCTAGAAAGTGGAAAGTAGATATTAACCTTAAATTGAGAGGGATTACTAGGGGACCCATTTATTTAGAGTAGTAGAACAAATCCATATCCACAATGAAACTCTAGCTAGATTAGCGAAATAAAATTATAAATGGGATTATAATCAACTAAGCAAATATTATTGGTAACAATTTCACCTATATTTGATTATTCTATGCAATGGAACCACTATGTTGAATTTAATAGAATCTTAATCTAAGACAGATTGGGGCGTGTTTTACTTTAAAGACTTTAAAAGCTATTAGGGATCATTCCTTGCTATTAGGAGTGTTCACAGGTACAAATACGGACCTGACCGGAATTTCGAATATATTGTGGTCTGGCGACTAGATTGGGCCATCTGGTCCGATCTCGGTCTCACCCGAATTCCTTCCGTTCCGGTCCGGATTTAGACCGGTTAGACCGGGAATTATTTTAGATATCAAAAATAAATTAGAAATAGAATATTTTAAAATAATGTAGCAAATTAATAATTATAAAGTTAAAATAATTGAATTAAAAACTTATTTTATGTTAGAAATAAAATATTTAAAACCCTTTAAAAATAATTATATAAATAATTATATGCATAAAAATCGTAAATATTATTTCCCATCAAAATTACCTTAATGTACATCCGGTCTAGCTCCCATATTTTTCCGGGTTTAGACCGAACCGGACTGGAAACCAAAAATGATTAATATGTAAGACCCGGATGCAACCGTCGATCCGGTCCGATCTCATTTTACACACCCCTACTTGCTATAATGGGCCATAGCTTTAACAAGTGCGTTTATTTAAATATAAATAATAAATGAGACTATAATGAACTGATTGACCAAACAAATTATTAACAATTATTAAAACTTTAATAATGCAAATACAAATTATAAACGAAAATTTGTATTTATTCCTTTGTTGATGACAAAATAAAATTACAAATAACAATATTGTTAAATTAACTTGAAGATTGTTTTGTAACAACAACCTTTACTCGGAAGCTTGATACTTGTAGGCGTGTGATCACTTTTCTATTGTGATATTTTCCCCACAAAGGTACTTGGGTTGATATTTGAAAATTCACAATGAGAAACAAACAACAAACTATACTTATAGTACTTAAAGTATATATATAACTTAATGACAAAGTGTTTAGCAAATTATTTGAAATGAAAGCACTAACAAGAGTTAATTACTCTCTTGAAAGAAAACAAGGAAAATGAGAATAAGAGAAGAAGAATTCAAAAAAGGTGTACCCTCAACTCATTACCAAGACCTTATTTACACTACAAGAGCATAGCTAAGGGTCATGGCCCAATAATCACTCATAATGATCATATTGATGATCATACAATTCAATACCATTAATCTATGGCATTCATAAGTTTTATACTCCTTAACATTCACTTTTAACTCTAGAAATCAAGAGACATAAATATAGGAATCCAAAGCATTCACTCAAAGAAAACCGAAATAATCCAATGCTCAAAACAGAAGAAAAAGTCGAGTCGGCTTTTCCTCAAAAAACCAGCACAACCGACTCGGCTTTAGCTATTGGACAAAATCACATTTCCAGTACCTAAAGCCGAGTAGGCTTTAGGCCAAAAAACATGAAACTCGAGTCGGCTTTTACTGCTGACTCGGTTTTCCAAATGTTCTTTTGTCAATCTAGTATTTCAATACATATTGTCCCACCACTTTAGTAGTACTTAGTGATTATACTAAAAAAACATTTAGCTTAGGCGATGCAAGGGAAATCTGATAGGAGGGATTAGGCGACGCAATAGGCGACTAAAATCCCTCTTCCAAGCTGGCAACTAAACGTTTTTGTCGCCTGTTTTGTCGCCAGCATAATATTTCACCTACATTTATTTAATCATCATATGAAATGAGTTTACTGAGTTGAATTGAAATGAAACATTAATCAATAAAGTTATGGGGTGTGGTTTACTTCAAAGACTTCGAAAGTTACCGGGCATACTACTGCCTTTAGTGGATCATAGCATAAATTATTAAGGAGATTATCATCCAATGGGCACTTGAGCTCGCCAAGGAAGAAGGATGGAAGAACGTCATTGTAACACCCCTGAATTTCCAACCGCTTATACGAAACCAAAACCGTAAAGGACGGGAGGAAATTCGGGTGTTACATAAAAAAAAAAGAATTAAGATAAACTTCAAAAGATTAAATTTAAAAAGGTGAAGAAAAAAAATCGGCAGCACCTTTACTAAACTCGAACATATGTGGTAGAGCAATTAGTGAAATAAAACATTAAACTAATTTTTAGGAATCATTGCCTTTAAAATCTCACGCCACGACGGAATAGTTCATCGCCGACTTCTCAAATCGGCATGCCAAGAGTGGATCGTGGTTCCAATGTCAACGCGTGCGTTTTAAGATGACTTAACACTTTAAAACCATACAACGTTATAAACTACGCAGCGGAAATACAAATATACAAAGGAGGACACAAAGCCTCATAACAAATGTATACACAGCCAAAGTTTACAAAAGATAAATAAGAACTATAAAATCAAAGGATAACAATATGATACAGATTATTTTTCGCCCTCGTCACTCTCCCCCAATGCAATGCAAAAAGAAGCTCGCTCCAATACCTGCTACGACTGTCCATGATCCTCCTGCTGCTCGACATCAGACCAAGGCCAATGTGTCATAGCAGGACGATCATAGAAAGTCATCAAACAGTCAAACATAAACACAAACACGTACACGTCAGAACTAGCATCAAATATAATAAAACCAACTGATATATAACATTATGTTATGCAACAACATAAGATGATTTCATAGGACACAAACACAAATAGTAATTGTTTACCATCCACCTATGCTTCTTGGATAGGATGCAGGTCTTCACATTTCTCTTCTCAAACATAAACTCTTGCAGAACACGCGTAGTATCAAATCAACCAAGGCATTAACAGACTATCTAACACGTGACCTTATAAGGCTTGCCTATCTTAGAGTAAGCGTATTCATAGCCCTGCTTTGAGACTGATAACTTCTTTGAGGTAAGTTAGCTTAGGTGCACTTCTCACTAGCATAAACTATTCTATCATTGAATAATCAATGAGTAACCATTCTATTAAAGTGTAAGCTTTCTATGAATCAATAAGCTTTCTATGAATGAGTAACATTCTATCAGTAGATCTTTTCTTCACTTCATGGCAGTGACACGGCCATGGGCGTTATCGGCCACCCGGCGCCCATGGTAAAGTATGAGCTCATACCCCCTTTAGCTGACCCTCTCGGGTCCTACCTTCGGGAAACTAACACTGGGGTACTAATCCAGTGGAGAGGCAACCATATTGGGGTTTGCAAGGCCCGCATGGTGACACCTCAGTCAAGGGGCGTTATCGGCCACCCGGCGCCCAATTGACAAAGTATGCTCATACCCCCCTTACGGTGGTCCCGTTGAACCTCACCTAGGGGACTACTAAATCAACCGGATATAATCCAGTTGAGTCACATCAGCTAATCATAATTTAGTACTTTATCAAAAGGGGGAATAACTCCCGCTTTTGACTATTAATGAATGCTCTAGGATAGCAGAACGCCGAAACCCACTGAGCAACTCAATAAAATATGAAATTCACCTATAAAAGAGTCATTTTAACTCCAAGGCATAATTCAATTCTTAAATAAATGAGGGGGATGATCCCCGCCTTCTACGAATACTCTCATTCTCTAAACTATTCTATGCTCAAGGATTTCGTAATCGATATCTCTTCATACAAGGCTTACTCGCTAATATTTCATAGTTTCGATACAATGCATATCATCACAATAATAATAAAGTCATAAAACAATTGCATATAAGGATAGTTACTGCGTGTACGTACCTGTAAGCGTCACTACACGACCAAAAGTCACAAAAGTTGCCCAACTAAACTTCTACCTCCCTCTTAAGAATTGGGCACCTATATAAGTTAGGAGTATAACTAATAAGTCCACTTATCCACTTCGTCATACCAGCTAAAAGCCAAAGTAACCACTATTACTCATTTAATATGAGTTTCCGATCACTAGCACGCACACATTTTATTCAACACACGTTATGATCGTTAACTTAACAACAACACAACTCTTTTCATCAATTTGAAAGTAACAATATATGTGAGTCGTTTCTTTACATTAACTAAGTTTGAGCATATTGGCTCGCGTTACCCAAAAAAAATACTAATCACAGCTAAGTCTTATAATTTCCAATACAACACTAATATAACGCTACGACAAATTTTAGAGCTATCGAATCGCAACCTCATCTGTTACATTCTCCAAAGTTAGGAGGAACTATAATCAAAACAACACGACGAGTAACCTAACAACCTTCTTCAATAAGTTGATATTATTCTCATAGCCCTACTAAAATTATGCATTATGACTTCAATAACAACCTAATAAGTGTACTTGTAATTTACAACTATTATTCCTAATTTAAAAACTAAAATCACTTACATAGTCAACTACATTCATCACCATTACTAATTATCACAACAATAATCGATCGACTAACTCTTAAAACAACTTTTAAGGTTATTTAATCAATCATCACCAAATTATAGCATAATTAGTTTATTTTTGACTATTAAAAGTGACTAACACTCGATTATAACAACTATTATCACCTATTCAAAATATAATCATATATTCAAAGCTTATACAAACCAATTCAATTAATTCAACATCGGCTCTCAAAAACACAAAAGAAGTCATACTACCATCATTTTCATTCTTACTTTAAACCTTAATTCATAAATAAATTCAATTCACAATCAAACTCTCACCCATAATAAGATTCAATAGAGGTTACTACAAAATCAACATCAAACTCATAAACTTGGCAAATTCCAATCAAAAATAAGAAACTAATCACATTCTTAGATTACCATAATAAGATTCAATAAAATTTAATAAACAATCAACCCAAACTCATGATAAGATTCAACCAAATTAATAAACAATCAACACACAACCATAGTTTCTAATTCACACTTCAAACCCTAAGTCATAAACATGTTCAATTCATCAATTAAAATCTTACCCACAAAAGATTCAATGAAAGTAACACAAAACTCATAAACTTGATAGATCTTAATTAGAAACAGAATTAAAATGGGGGAAGAAGAGATGGCTTACAAAGGTGAGACAAGAGAAAGGTGGAGGACCACACAAAACCACCCCTACTGGCGGCACACAGCAGCTCGGCTGCTGGTGGAGGGTGAGGACGCAGCTGCTGCCGTGAGGAAGGAGAGCAGCCGGTGGTGGTGGTGCTGCTGCTGCTGGCTGTTGGCTGCCGCTGGCCGGCGGTGGTGCTGGCTGCTGCTGGCCGGCGGTGGTGCTGTGGGGGATGGGTTGTGCTTGAGTGAGAGTGAGAGTGAGAAGGAAGAATGAGAAGGAAATGAAGGCTTTTCTTCAAAGCTTAGGGTTTCATGGGTTTTTATACTTGTTATTATTATTATTATTATTATTATTATTATTATTATTATTATTATTATTATTATTATTATTATTATTATTATTATTATTATTATTATTATTATTATTATTATTATGATTATCTAGATTCACCTTCTTTATTGCCCACTTATAAAACTCGTTTTCATTTGCTCACACATTTCAGTAAATAATACTTGCTTCGAACCTCTTTATTTTAGAAATCGCAATTGTATTTATAGTATAATTATATGTTAATATTCAAATTCGTATATAAAAAGAATTTATTAAAACTACTTCCAAATTAATTCAATATAATTATAAAATCCCCAAAGGTTATTAAAATATGAATTAATGACGTCAGAAAATCTCGGGGTGTTACAGACTACCCCCCTTAAAAGGAGTTTCGTCCCCGAAACTGGAGTTACAAGAGCACAAATCATGAAAATTTCTATTTCAAATAACTCAAGAAGATGTTTTAACCATTTTAAGCTCAAGAATTGGCTTGAACTTCGTGACTTTATTGAAACTATTAACAAAGAGGATACTTAATCTATCAAAATAGTCATACATACTTAGTTTTGAGTATTTATAATCGCCCAAATTGACACGAACAACCGAGCAAAGCATGAAGTTATGACACAAATTAACTTAAACAATTCATCAAAATCATGTAATTATCACAAATTAACCAAAACAACCAATTAAGAGCAATGAAAATATGACACAAATTGACTCAAACTACAAATCAAAAGCATGTGAATTTGCAATAAGTTGATATCATAAAGGAGAAAATGCTCGAAAATGCGCGAAATTCAATCGTGTTCTACCCCCCTTAAAACTAAGTTACGACCTCGTAACTCAACTAACCTCAAAATAGGACAATCCGAAACTTCTCTATGACCTCATCAGGTCCTATAAATTCTGCACTTGACTTGCTTTTACTACAATTCACTTTACTCCTTTCATTGAGCGAATTCTCAATAGTAATCCCCCATAGTGCACGCATAATAACTTATACTAAACCATCTTTCAAGTTTACTAAACGTTACAATCCCCTTTTACTTATCTATCTCGTAGGGAAGTCGATTCAATAAAATATTTGCTTGATTCACTTTAATTTTGCTCACTTCAAAGGTCGTATATGAAAAGGTTGGATAATAATATAATCGCAAAATGACAACTATCTCAAAGAGTTTTAGAGTGAGGAAGGTCATACCAGAACAATTAAATTTAATATGATTAAGTAAAGCAGTTCACTAGGGTGGCACTAAACTAATCGAAGTGACCTTATTTATATAAGTTGATATGTTTGTATGACTACAATACAATATGTTGAATTTGGATAATTGAATATTGGAAGATAGCATATTATTATTAGAATTTGTATAGAACAATTTATTTCTGAACAAGTTCCAAGGGAACTACTCAAATGTTTTACAAAGACATAGATGAAATTGATGGAGTAATGATAGCAAAAAAAAAAAAAAAAAAAAAAAAAAAAAAAAAAAAAAAAATCATTTTTTAAGTAAAAAAAAAATTAACAACCATTGTCAACTAGTAGATGGATAGACATTATAAACTTTTACTAGCAAATGATAACATGATATAGGTTAATTTCAAGACATTTTCATATAGAAAGGTTTTAGGATATAATTTTATACTATTAAAACTCCAATTTAAAATATAGAAAACCCCACTTTAATATTTAAATAACTCAATTTACTTCCGAATTATTCATATTAACTTCACAATTATCTCAGAGAGAAGAAAAAAAAAATCCAAAACACTCGATGCTTTGTCTTAAAACGTTAATGAATTTTATATATGAAGAAGAGAACTTTAATAATGCAATTGGATCCTCATTACTTTCAGACTCTCATGCTTGGAAGACATTTTGCATTTTCAAAATCTAACTGGAGATATTTTACTTAACATACCAGGGTCGGTTATACGTTACCCCCTAACTATGATTGTCACTTCCGTGCACTTATGTGAGTTACACACCAATGATTAATCTTTCACTTTATCGGGTACATAATCCCCTTTACTTAAAACATACTCTAAGATTTAACATAACTTCTTGATTATAATCTAGCACTCGATGTATGATTAAACAAAAACTCACACTCATGCTACCATGTCACAATTCATACAACATGCTACATATAATACCCCATTTACTTAAGTAAGTATGATTTGGTAATAATCAACATGGTTATACTTAGATGATGATACATCAATCCATGAACTCAACTCCATGTATTTAACTTAATAATTTTACTTATCACAACATAACCCTAATCTTTTGCCTAACATGAAACACTCTTTCTATCCATCCTATAAGATCAAATCATATTATAGCATATTAAACCATACATCATGACTCGATTAATAGATTAACAAATCAAGTTCATAACCCAGAACACAATGCATGTTTCAAGTAAATAACCCAATTATATATACCACGTTTCTTTTTTTTTATTTTATTTTATTTTATTTTATTTTATTTTATTATTTATTATTTTTTTTTCTGCAAGTCACTGTAGTTGGTAATTATACGTTCACAACCATGATACTAATATACATATAAAAACTCGATTTCAAGGAGTAATCACTGGAAAATTGTTTGTAAATAGATTTAGACTTACTGGATGGGTCAAAATATATTTTCAAACCAAAATTTACAAGGGAAAAAGGATTGAAACCAAATTGGACGGATTTGGTGATAATACACTTGAAACATATGTCTGAAACTTAGTACATAGCAAATGACCTTGAATTGTTACTGAACTAATTCAATTTGTCATAAACGCTTTTAATAATATGATGTTTTAACTTGATGTGAAATTAGTCAAATCGTCTAGGAATTAGTTAAGACTCTTCGATAAGTAAATGGAGGGTGTTCTTCTAATTGATCTTTAATAGTTTGAATGCGTAATAACTTTGTACATATAATTTTCAAAGAATAACATATTTAGAATAAGACATATCAAGAATCATTACAGCCAAAACAAGATAAAAGGACAAGTTTGAACCACTCAAATTACTTGTCTGATTTTCTAATGTCATTCATGCATCAACAACTTTCAATTCTTCATATTCTAACATACTCCATTAACACAACAAATTATACATGATACCATTTGGATCCGCACTTATCCATATATCCTCAATGATCCGAAACAATAACCAATGGTCTCCAGTTTACACCACTCCTTAGTTTTAAATTGGGGGAGGCGCACCGTGGCAAAAGTTCCTTGAAGCCTAGGTGCAAAGCACAAGGCGCAGGCGTGAGCTTTTCGTAGGCAAGTGCATTTATCTCATTTAAGCGTTAAAACAATTTTAAAACATATATAATACTTCAATCAGCATGAATAAAATTGTCACCATTTGCGTTAAAACACCAACTTGGCTTCAAACACTAAAATATAACCCTAAGTTTATGATCAATGCATTATCTACAAGGTATCATATCAATTACCTACCCAAGCCACTTCATTTACAATCATGTGCGAATCTTACCCTATATTTAATTCTTCGTCCTTATTCTTGTTTAAACTACTTATAATCATACTTGCAATGAATGCACTTGACAAATAAAATGTTCAAACAGATATATAAACAGTGGATTTATGTCTAAGATCAATATCAAAACTCATAAACTTTATGGAAATAAGTTGTATGAACAAATATTTAGACACATGAGACTAAATTTCATATTATCGTCACAAGCAAAAGAAACTTCCAGATGCAACCAACTTCTCTAGAATCCCATCGTTCATACTTTATATCTCCATAATTACTACTTATCATACAACTCATGAGTTGAACCAAATACACAAAAACTTTATTCAAAGCGATTGATTTGTTAATTCATATCACCATTCAAACCACAATCATAACTTTTAATTGTAATAACATAACACATGAGAACGAGTCTAATAACAAGCTAAACAAACTATATATTTATCTAAGCACGTACAATGATAATCATTATGCATGAATATGTAGTATACACCTATCCCTTATCTACCCAAACTCTCACGAATAACCTCCAACTTGAAGCGAATTTTTCAACAAATTTGAAAACACAAAGCGTCAAAAAAATAGGAACCACTGGCTCTGGTAACCACCTGTAACACCCCTGAATTTCAAACCCCTTATACGAAACCAAAATCGTAAAGGACGGGAGGAAATTCGGGTGTTACATAAAAAAAAAAAAGAATTAAGATAAACTTCAAAAGATTAAATTTAAAAAGGTGAAGAAAAAAAATCGGCAGCACCTTTACTAAACTCGAACATATGTGGTAGAGCAATTAGTGAAATAAAACATTAAATTAATTTTTAGGAATCATTGCCTTTAAAATCTCACGCCACGACGGAATAGTTCATCGCCAACTTCTCAAATCGGCATGCCAAGAGTGGATCGTGGTTCCAATGTCAACGCGTGCGTTTTAAGATGACTTAACACTTTAAAACCATACAACGTTATAAACTACGCAGCGGAAATACAAATATACAAAGGAGGACACAAAGCCTCATAACAAATGTATACACAGCCAAAGTTTACAAAAGATAAATAAGAACTATAAAATCAAAGGATAACAATATGACACAGATTATTTTTCGCCCTCGTCACTCTCCCCCAATGCAATGCAAAAAGAAGCTCGCTCCAATACCTGCTACGACTGTCCATGATCCTCCTGCTGCTCGACATCAGACCAAGGCCAATGTGTCATAGCAGCGATCATAGAAAGTCATCAAACAGTCAAACATAAACACAAACACGTACACGTCAGAACTAGCATCAAATATAATAAAACCAACTGATATATAACATTATGTTATGCAACAACATAAGATGATTACATAGGACACAAACACAAATTGTAACTGTTTACCATCCACCTATGCTTCTTGGATAGGATGCAGGTCTTCACATTTCTCTTCTCAAACATAAACTCTTGCAGAACACGCGTAGTATCAAATCAACCAAGGCATTAACAGACTATCTAACACGTGACCTTATAATGCTTGCCTATCTTAGAGTAAGCGTATTCATAGCCCTTCTTTGACACTGATAACTTCTTTGAGGTAAGTTAGCTTAGGTGCACTTCTCACTAGCATAAACTATTCTATCATTGAATAATCAATGAGTAACCATTCTATTAAAGTGTAAGCTTTCTATGAATCAATAAGCTTTCTATGAATGAGTAACATTCTATCAGTAGATCTTTTCTTCACTTCATGGCAGTGACACGGCCATGGGCGTTATCGGCCACCCGGCGCCCATGGTAAAGTATGAGCTCATACCCCCTCCAGCTGACCCTCTCGGGTCCTACCTTCGGGAAACTAACACTGGGTACTAATCCAGTGGAGAGGCAACCATATTGGGGTTTGCAAGGCCCGCATGGTGACACCTCAGTCAAGGGGCGTTATCGGCCACCCGGCGCCCAATTGACAAAGTATGCTCATACCCCCCTTACGGTGGTCCCGTTGAACCTCACCTAGGGGACTACTAAATCAACCGGATATAATCCAGTTGAGTCACGTCAGCTAATCATAATTTAGTACTTTATCAAAAGGGGGAATAACTCCCACTTTTGACTATTAATGAATGCTCTAGGATAGCAGAACGCCGAAACCCACTGAGCAACTCAATAAAATATAATATTCACCTATAAAAGAGTCATTTTAACTCCAAGGCATAATTCAATTCTTAAATAAATGAGGGGGATGGTCCCCGCCTTCTACGAATACTCTCATTCTCTAAACTATTCTATGCTCAAGGATTTCGTAATCGATATCTCTTCATACAAGGCTTACTCGCTAATATTTCATAGTTTCGATACAATGCATATCATCACAATAATAATAAAGTCATAAAACAATTGCATATAAGGATAGTTACTGCGTGTACGTACCTGTAAGCGTCACTACACGACCAAAAGTCACAAAAGTTGCCCAACTAAACTTCTACCTCCCTCTTAAGAATTGGGCACCTATATAAGTTAGGAGTATAACTAATAAGTCCACTTATCCACTTCGTCATACCAGCTAATAGCCAAAGTAACCACTATTACTCATTTAATATGAGTTTCCGATCACTAGCACGCACACATTTCATTCAACACACGTTATGATCGTTAACTTAACAACAACACAACTCTTTTCATCAATTTGAAAGTAACAATATATGTGAGTCGTTTCTTTACATTAACTAATTTTGAGCATATTGGCTCGCGTTACCCAAAAAAAATACTAATCACAGCTAAGTCTTATAATTTCCAATACAACACTAATATAACGCTACGACAAATTTTAGAGCTATCGAATCGCAACCTCATCTGTTACATTCTCCAAAGTTAGGAGGAACTATAATCAAAACAACACGACGAGTAACTTAACAACCTTCTACAATAAGTTGATATTATTCTCATAGCCCTACTAAAATTATGCATTATGACTTCAATAACAACCTAATAAGAGTACTTGTAATTTACAACTATTATTCCTAATTTAAAAACCAAAATCACTTACATAGTCAACTACAATCATCACCATTACTAATTATCACAACAATAATCGATCGACTAACTCTTAAAACAACTTTTAAGGTTATTTAATCAATCATCACCAAATTATAGCATAATTAGTTTATTTTTAACTATTAAAAGTGACTAACACTCGATTATAACAACTATTATCACCTATTCAAAATATAATCATATATTCAAAGCTTATACAAACCAATTCAATTAATTCAACATCGGCTCTCAAAAACACAAAAGAAGTCATACTACCATCATTTTCATTCTTACTTTAAACCTTAATTCATAAATAAATTCAATTCACAATCAAACTCTCACCCATAATAAGATTCAATAGAGGTTACTACAAAATCAACATCAAACTCATAAACTTGGCAAATTCCAATCAAAAATAAGAAACTAATCACATTCTTAGATTACCATAATAAGATTCAATAAAATTTAATAAACAATCAACCCAAACTCATGATAAGATTCAACCAAATTAATAAACAATCAACACACAACCATAGTTTCTAATTCACACTTCAAACCCTAAGTCATAAACATGTTCAATTCATCAATTAAAATCTTACCCACAAAAGATTCAATGAAAGTAACACAAAACTCATAAACTTGATAGATCTTAATTAGAAACAGAATCAAAATGGGCGAAGAAGAGATGGCTTACAAAGGTGAGACAAGAGAAAGGTGGAGGACCACACAAAACCACCCCTACTGGCGGCACACAGCAGCTCGGCTGCTGGTGGAGGGTGAGGACGCAGCTGCTGCCGTGAGGAAGGAGAGCAGCCGGTGGTGGTGGTGCTGCTGCTGCTGGCTGTTGGTTGCCGCTGGCCGGCGGTGGTGCTGGCTGCTGCTGGCCGGCGGTGGTGCTGTGGGGGATGGGTTGTGCTTGAGTGAGAGTGAGAGTGAGAAGGAAGAATGAGAAGGAAATGAAGGCTTTTCTTCAAAGTTTAGGGTTTCATGGGTTTTTATACTTGTTATTATTATTATTATTATTATTATTATTATTATTATTATTATTATTATTATTATTATTATTATTATTATTATTATTATTATTATTATTATTATTATTATTATTATGATTATCTAGATTCACCTTCTTTATTGCCCACTTATAAAACTCGTTTTCATTTGCTCACACATTTCAGTAAATAATACTTGCTTCGAACCTCTTTATTTTAGAAATCGCAATTGTATTTATAGTATAATTATATGTTAATATTCAAATTCGTATATAAAAAGAATTTATTAAAACTACTTCCAAATTAATTCAATATAATTATAAAATCCCCAAAGGTTATTAAAATATGAATTAATGACGTCAGAAAATCTCGGGGTGTTACAGTCATCCTTGAGACTTGAGAGTGATGCTCAGACTATCATCAAGGCATTTGAAGGCCGAATCTCGAGAGGTTATCAGACTTAGACTATTATAGAGAATGTTCGATGGGCGTCTTCTTCCATTAAGCAGCTAAGTTTTAATTTTTGCTATCGTGAGGTGAATAGTGTAGCGCATCGGCTTGCCAAAAGGTCAATAGCTAGTATTTGTGGCAATGTTTGGTGTGATGGAGGTCCTTGTTGGATCTCCAACATCGTAGTTTCGGATATTTTCAATTAATTTCATCGTCCGTTTTGAACTTCAAAAAAAAATATTGAGATTATAATCAACTAGGGATGGTCACGGGTCCAGGACCTTGTTAAACCCGCCTCGGATCCGCCTTTTTTTTAAGGGTTTGGGTCTTATTTTTGATCAAGTGGGATCTGGATCTAAAAAATAATTGGCAGGTCCAGGTCCAAGATCCGGACCCTAGACCTGCCCCTCGTACCCTTATAAATTTTAAATTGTTCATTTCTATATGCCTTCTATATTCAACCCCCAATACTTATTTCATTTCTTATAATCACATATATATATATATATATATATATATATATATATATATATATATATATATATATATATATATATATATATATATATATATATATATATATATATATATATATATATATATATATATATATATATATATATATATATATATATATATATATATATATATATATATATATATATATATATATATATATATATATATATATATATAGATATATATATATATATATATATATATATATATATA
Organism: Amaranthus palmeri; assembly: GCA_019776075.1. Lineage (NCBI taxonomy): Eukaryota > Viridiplantae > Streptophyta > Magnoliopsida > Caryophyllales > Amaranthaceae > Amaranthus > Amaranthus palmeri. The sequence continues at coordinate 167,765 of JAAKBH010000055.1, read as the reverse complement.
TATATATATATATATATATATATATATATATATATATATATATATATATATATATATATATATATATATATATATATATATATATATATATATATATCAAGAGGTCCAAAAACAAAACAAGGTCCCAAAATTAACTTGAGACCAAGCAAAAACGCCTCAACAGACTGAGGCCCTACCAAGACTACCTACGCTAACAGAAGGTTTGTCATTCTATCTGTACACCTAGAGGAAACCCTAAAGATGATCTCTCTAGCTATATGGTTTGGAGTACAAAAGTTTTTGTCAACAACAATATAGTTTCTCTGTTTCCAGATCCCATAAATCAGCTCAGTCAAAATCATTACAACAGTTTTAGCTTTATCTGTCTTCTTGCCATTCAACCACTGCATTATCTCCATTTCTTCTTGGATGTTCTCTGAATTGTGGTGGAAGTTTAGAGTTGCAAAAACAAGTTTCCTGATCTCCTGGGCATTCTTGCAATCATACAAGAGGTGTTGCAGCAATTCATTCTCCTGCTGGCACACGTCACACACTGGATCGCAGTCCTCTTTCCACTTGCTGAGGCGGTCTTTAGTGGCAAGCTTGTTTCGGATCGCAAGCCATGTAATGAAAATGGCGCTCGGAGTAGCTCGGTTTCTTTTTATGATGTTTCTCCAATTCACTGTTGGCCTGTCTGCAATGAGAAGATTGTATGCTTTGCCTATTGAAAATTTATCCTTGTTTAGCATTGTGTTCCATCCTCCAAACTGTGAGACCACTTCCCTCTGATTGAAGATCTTTTTGAAGCTCCACGAGGCATGAATGGAGATTTCTAACCTGTGGATATCTCTGTTTTTGATGTAGTAGCTGTGGACCCATTTTACCCAAAGATTTTCCTTCCTTTGCTCCAGATTCCACAGATGCATCAAAAGGGCGGCTTTGTTCCACTTCTGCATATCTCGGCGATTCATACCTCCTTTATCATGGGGAAGAACCATTTTATCCCAGGCTACAGTGGCTTTCCTGGAGATACCCTCTTTGCCTGTCCAAATAAAGGACCTACACATATCTTCTATCATTTTAATAAGTTTTTTGGGCACATAGAAGATTTGAGCCCAGAAGTTTTCAACACCCCTGATAACACTGCGCGCCAATTGAATTCTCCCAGCATAGGATAACAGCTTCGAAGACCACCAATGGATTTTGCCAATAATTTTATCAACCAAAGGACGGCAATCATGTATGTTGAGTTTCTTGGCATGAAGAGGAACACCCAGGTATCTGAAGGGAAAAGAACCCTCTTCCATTTGTAGTAATTGAACAATATCAGCATGGGTTTGTTCAGAGATGCCCGTTGTGTACACATTGCTTTTACTTGGGTTCGCCTACAGCCCTGATGTAGAAGAGAAGCAATTAAAAGTATCCATCATGGCCTTTACTGAGTTGGTATCTCCTCCACAAAACATAAGCAGATCATCCGCGAACATGAGGTGGGTGAGGTTAACTTTACTGCATATGGGGTGGAATTTGAACTGCTTGTTGTTCTTCAGATTTCCCATGAGTCTAGACAAGTATTCCATTCCAATAGCAAACAGGTATGGAGAAAGGGGGTCTCCTTGTCTTAGCCCTTTCGCAGCTTTGAATGGCTTGAGATGAACACCATTAACAAGGATGGAGAAGGAGACTGTGGTCACGCAGCACATGATCCATTTGACAAATCTAGGAGGGAACCCCATCTCTTCCATAACATTCTGAAGAAAATTCCAGTCTAGAGAATCATAAGCTTTCTTGAGATCAACCTTCACCATGCAACTGTGCCTATTGTTCTTTCTGTTATAGCCTTTGATGATTTTTGTAGCAAGAAGGATGTTATCTGAAATTTGCCTCCCCGGGATGAAACCTGATTGAGGAAGATCCACAACCTTGCTAATGACACTTTGAAGTCTCTGGGTTAGGATTCTGGAGATGATCTTGTAGAGAACATTGCAGCAGGCAATAGGCCTGTACTCTCCCATATTACTAGCGTTGCTCTTCTTTGGAATGAGGGTTAAGGTAGTGCAGTTGATAGGGGGGAAGAGCTCACCATCATTGAAGAATTGTTTGACTGCAGCACAAATGTCTTCCTTGATGATATGCCACGTTGTCTTGAAGAATTTTGCATTGAATCCATCAATGCCTGGAGCTTTGTTGTCATTTATGCCAAACACAGCTAGCCGGATTTCATCTTCAGACACCTCTTGGATCAGGTAATTGCCCTCTTCCGTATTCAATTGAGACCCCTAATATCTTCTTGTTTTGTTAGGTGCTTTCCCTCTGTGTCCCATAACTCATATATACCATTCAAGGCCTGTCTCTCTTTGATGGCAGCATGGAAATAAGCAGTGCTTTCGTCGCCATATTTGAGCCAAGTGATTCTGGATTTTTGTTGCAGGGCCACTCCATCAATTTTCCTCCAATATCTAAGCTTCTGCAAAACGCTTTTCTCTTTGGCTATAAGCTGGCTGTTTGAGGGGTCTTCTTGGAGACTAGTTTGGATGTCATCGAGCTCTCCCTCATACAAACTCAGCTTATGATGAATGCCTTTGAATTCTAAGGAGTGAATATGTTTGAGCTCCTTTTTTACATTTTTGAGTTTCCTCCAAATTGTCTCGCATCCCGTTCCTATAGTATCCCTGTTCCAAGCCTTTCCAACCCTTGTCATGAATTCCGGGTGATCCACCAGGTAGTTCAGGAATTCGAAAGGCTTTTTGGTTCTTGAAGGATTCTGATTTAGCTTGACCATTAGGGGGCTATGGTCTGTTCATCCAAGCAAGGTTCCCTATGGCATGATCGATCTTTGACCCTTCTTCTAGTTCATCTTTCATAGCTGTACTATGAATTATCCCTTCGATTGGAGAAATGGGCACCTGAGAGCTGTGCGACGGGCTCTCTAAAGCTTGGTCTGTACTACTTCTGGTTTGAACAGTTGAGACCCTACCACCACCTCGCCCTCCTCTTCCTCCCCGCCCTCTACCTACCATGACCTAGAGGAGATATTGGCCGGCGGCCAAATAGTGCTGCGTTGTAACCGGTAACAGCGTGTTCACTGGTTTCTTGGAGCTTCTCTCTCTAGAGGGTATATATATATATGTAGGATCAAATGAGAAGGATTTTAAAATGAGAAGGATGAGAAGGATTTTTATTTGATTTTTTTGGTTACTATGTATCCAAAAAAGGATACTATGTTATGAAAAAAGAACATTTTATAACTGATGTCATAGTTACCTTTCTGTGTAACATAGTTACTTTTACAATTATATGTTTTTGGCTCAATCGTGACCATAGATTTTTTTATGTTAGTGAAATCAAGGGTGTAGAATCCTTCTTACCCTTCTCATTTTCAATACCCTTCTCATTGGATCCCTCCCCTATATATATATATATAAAATATATTTATGCTACTTGCTACTTGCTAACTCAGTTACCCTTATTTCATTGACTCGAACTAGTGTTTATAATAGAATTTCAGCGTATATGGATAACACTATACTACTTTAGATGTTAAATTAGTACTAAATATTTATAAAATACGTTAATAACTATCTTATGAATATACAAAAAAATATAATGAGTTACAAATGGTTCAAATTTGACAAATCAAAAAGACGTTTTTTAAACCCATTAAGGACCCTAGACCTATCTGATTAAGAGGGTTTGGATATGTGTCTAAAAATTTTAGACCCTTAAAATCCAAATTCTGGCCGGGATCTCAAAAAAATAAAAGAGTCGGATCTGGGTCTAATTGAATCCGCTTCAGACCCTCCTCATGACCATCCCTATAATCAACTGATCAACCAAACATTATATTATTGACAATTTTTCTTATATTTAATTGCGATATGAAAGGGGAGCGCTTAGTTAAATTGGATGAAATATTAATCAATGTTAACATGGGACGCAGTTTACTTTCTAAAAGAGTTTATGCGTCATACCTCTTAATAGGTTATTTATGTGTCATACCTCTAATAGTTGATTTATTTAAAAATAAATTATACATTATACTATAATCAACAGAATTGAAAAAATATTGTAATTGACAACTTTATCAATTTTAATCACTATATGAAATAGGACTACCAATTTGAATTGAATGGAATATTAATCTATGAGAATATGGACGTGGTTCAACTTAAAGACTTGCGCAACTAATGGGGATCACTCCTTGCTTTAGTCGGTCTTAGCTATAAGAGATGATATAATCTAAAAATAAATGATAAATGTTAACGCACAGATCAACAAACATTAATATAGGCAATTTCACTTATATTTAATCACCATGTGAAATGAAACCATTATTGAAGTAAATGAAATATTATTCTTAAAGAGCATGAGGAATGTTCTACTTTAAAAACTTCAACAACACTTATGGATCAGTTTATTCAAAATGTAAATAATAAATAAGATTATAATCAACCCATCAACCAAACACTTCTATAGAAGTTTCACCTATATATAACCAACATATGAATTGCAACCACCGAATTGAATTGATTAAAAGATTAATCTATTACATCATGAGTTGTAAATTACCTTTACGGCCCGTTTGGTTAGTGGTACTAAATGGCGGTAATGGGAATGCATTATAGTGTAAAATTTCATCAAAAGTTCCAAGTCATTCCCATAGTTTTGAAACTTTGATCACAAAAAAGTTTTTTTGTTCACAAATTTTCATTACCACCTAATACCACATCTCCCAATGGTAATGCATTGGAATGAAATTTATGAAAAAAAATAAGATGATTGAAATTGGACAAATATGGGCATCAAGGTAGCAATAGATTTTTCAACCAAAGTTACACTAATTTTTATTCCCATTACCGCCGTTTAATACCACCTACCAAACGGGCCGTAAGACTTCGGCAGCTCTTGGGATCACTTCTTGCTCTAGTGGGTCATAGTTTTGACAAGTAAGTTTAATTAAAAATAAATAATAAATGAGATTATAGTAATCTTAGTCAACAAATATTATCATTGACAATTTATCTTGTACTTAATCACCTTAAGAAATGACACCAATGAATAAAATTGAATGGAATATTAATATATAACCGCATGAGGCGTAATTTACTTTAAATAATACGACAGCTATAGGGATTGCTCCTTACTTTAAGGGGTGTCATTGATCTAACAAGTGAGTCTATTTAAAAAAAATAAATGAGATTATAAACAACAAATCGAACAAACATATTTATTGACAATTTCACCTATATTTAATCACTAGGTATTTACCCGTGTTATGCACGTGATTATAAAACTATTTTATAAAAAAAAAATATAATAATTAATACAAATGTTATTTGAACAATTATATCTATAAAGTTCTAACATAACCAAAAAATATCAATTAATCATACAATATATTAATTCAAGAACATTTTTGCCACTTGTCATGCTATTGTAGCATTTGCTCTAAGTATCTCTTCCATAAGCATTTGTGTCTACTTAATGTATGACCATATGTATTCTTGCATTTTTCTTATTAAATTTTCTTATTATTATTAAACTACTCTTCTATTTCAACCACTATATGTATATATTATATCAAAATTTAGTTTTCACATTAATAATATTAAAGCTACACTTCGAAATATTTCTCCCACTCCTTCCCATTAATTTTGATTTTTTTCCTCTTCACAATACAATATAACTATATTGATGATTAGAGCAACTTCTATTTTTTTAAAAAGAAAAGATAAATTAAAATAAAATGTCGAAAAAAATATTTAAAAAATATTCATAAAAAATGTAAGATTTTTTGTTATTATTTAGAAACTCTTTTGTAAATTTTCAAAAATATTATCTGATTTTAAATTAATATTTAATTTATTTTTTTGGTGAATTACCTACTATAGCAAGTTTTCGGGTTACCCAACATTACTCTAGAAAATTGCCCCTCAAAGTTGGGATTATTTATGGTTAATCAATAAATGGGATTATTGTAGATTAATCATGAATTGTTTGGATTATTCTAGGTAATTTTTCCATAAAAATTTTGAACGAAAACCGTGCATAGCACGGGTATAATCCTAGTTGTATATAATTAAATTGAATTGATATAATTAAATTGATGAAGACTAAGAGTTTCAATATAATTAAATTTAATTGATATATAAGTGTTTTAATACAAAAAAGACATAGATAAATGAAATTGTATTAATTAGGGAGAAAAATAGTGTTGTATATGAATGACACGTGTCACAAATTTTCCTGAATTATAATATGTATATGACTATATACAAATGGACCACTATGTTATTGAATGGAATATTAATCTATAACAGTATGAGGTGTGGTTAACTTTAAAGACTTCGGCATCTATTGAGTCTAATAATAATTCATGGAAACATTGGGTGTTGTTTACTTTAAAGACTTCAAAAACTTTTAAGTATCACTCCTTATTTTAGTAGGTCATACATCTAACAGGTGATTTTATTTAAAAATAAATAATACATGAGACAACTATAATAATAAGTAGGACCACTAAGTTGACAATTTACATTAAATAATACATTGGACCACTAAAAGATTACTCTATACCAACATGGACATGGTTTATTTTTAAGAACTTAAAGTATTGTTAGGGATTACTCTTTGCTTTAGTGGATTATACCTCTAACATGTGAGTCTATTTACAATTAAATAAATATGACTGATAATCAACACATTGACCAAACATTATTATTGACAAAATCACCTATCTTTAATCACCATGTGAAACGGTATTACTGAGTTTAATTGATTAGAATATTGATCTATGATATCATGGGTTTTTGTTTACCTTAAATATTTCAGCAATTATTGGAGATCACTCCTTGTTTTAGTGGGTCATACCTCCAATAGTGAATTTATTTAAAAACAAACAATCAAAGAAATTATAATCAACTGATCGACCAATCATTATTATTAAAAATTTGACCTATATTAAATAACCAAATGATATAGAAGCATTGAGTTAAATTTAATGGAATATTAATCAATGACACCATGAGGCGTGGTTTACTTTAAAGACCCATAGCTAATAGGGATTGCTTCTTATTTTAGTGGATCAAAGCTCTAACAAGTGCGTTAATTTAAAAATCAATATTAAGTGAGATTATAATAAACAGATCGGCTAAATATTAATTTTGACAATTTCACTTATTTTTTAATAACCATATGCAATGTGACTGCAGTGTTAAATTGAATGGAATATTATTTATCAATGACATGGGTTGTGGTTTAGTTTAAAACCTTTATTGAGGGATCAATCCTTACTTTACTAGGTTATAGCTCTAATCAATGAGTTTATTATAAAATAAATAATAAATGAGATTATAATTAATTGATCGACCAAACATTCTGATTGTCAATTTCACCTATATTTAATCACCTTATGAAATAGGACCACTGAGTTAAATTAATTGGAATATTAATTTATAACATCATGGGTGTAGTTTACTTTAAAGATTTCAGAAGTTATTGAGAATCATTCCTTGCTTTGTGGGACATAGCTTAAATAGGTGAGCTTAATTAAAAGTAAATCATAGATGACATTAAAATCAATTGATATACCAAATATTATTATTGAATATTTCACATTATTATTGAAAATTATACCTATATTTAATTACCATGTGAAATGGGACCACTGAGTTGAACTGAATGGAAAATTAATCTATGAGAGCATAGGGCGTTGTTTATTGAAGGATTTTGCCACCTAATGGAGATCACTCTTTACTTTAGTGGGTCATAGCTCTGCAATTTTATGTAAAAATAAATTATAAATGAAATTATAATCAATAGATCGACCAAAAACATTGATAATTTGACTTATATTATATCACCATATGAATTGGGACCACTAAGTTGAATTGAAAGGAATATTAACTAATAACATAGGATGTGATTTACATAAAGATTTCGATTGGTACTATAGGGATAACTCTTTGCTTTAGTGGGTTTTAGCTCAACTGGTGATTTGTTTTAAAAATAAATAATAGTAATATGATTATAATCAACAGATCAACCAAACATTACTGTGACAATTTAAATTAATGTAATCATTATATTAAATTGGACCACTTATAGGGTTCACTTCATGCTTTATTGGGTCATAACTCTAAAAGGTGAGTTTAATAATAAAATGTTATTATAATCAACAAATCACCCAAACATTATTAATGATAATTCCATCTATTTTTATCAACCATATAAGACCATTGAGTTAAATTTAATGGAATATATATTAATTAATGTACGCAAGCCGCGTAACTCCATTTAAAGACTTTGTGAACGAATGAGAATCATTTTTATTCAATCATAATGTGAAATGAGTCATAGCTCTAACAAGTGATTTTATTTAAAAATAAATAAATGATATTATAACAAATAGATTGACCAAAAATTTTTATTGACAGTTTCACTTATAGTTAAGAAAAAACTACAAAAACCTACCTGATCTAAAGCACCTTGTAAAAAAACTACCTAATCTAATTGTTTTTTTGCAAAAAAACTTCCATAAATGACATTAACGTTTGCAAAAGATTAGCACTTGACGGTATCAATTAGTTGATTGTTAAAATTTTATTTTGACCAGCACGTGAGTCACATGAATTACTTAAGTCAGTGTTATTTTAGCTTTTTTAAAAAACGATTTTCTCTTATTATTTCCTCTTTCCCCTTCAATGCTTAAGGCCCTAATTCTTCCCCCTTTCTCCTTCAATTCTTAAGAACCCTAATTCTTCCCAATTAAATTATTTCTTCTGCTACCTCCAAAAATCGAAGGTCAATAGATGAGCCTGTGGATTTCCTTTTGCACAGAGAATTTCGTGGCCTAAGGAAAATCCTGGAAGACGATTCAACACTTGTAAATTTCTCGATCCTAATACCAATTGGAGCTGATACAACAAGTTCAAATGGATTGATGAACATGAAATGGTTGATTAAACAAGTGGCGAACAATATTGTTAACGAGAAGCGACATTTATCAACTGAAATTAAGATATTGACTTCAAGGGTGTGTTGCATGGAACATGAGAAGGAACAAGCAATTTCAGAACATGAAAGGATATAGAAGAAATTGGTAAATGAGAGAAAGTATGGAAAAAAAACTGATCAAGGCTTAAGAAGAAATTTGGGGAAGAATTAGGTTTCTTAACAATTGAAGGGGAAAGGGGGAAGAATTAGTCTTCTTAAGAATTGAAGGGGAAAGAGGAAAGAATGAGAGAAACTTGTGTTTTAAAAGAGCAAATAAAACTGACTTAAGTAACTCACATGACCCATGTACTGGTCAAAATAAAATTTTAACGGTCAGCTAACTGATTCCCTCAAGTGGTAGTTGTGATACCCCAGATTTAGCTTGAAAAGAGATTGATAGACTACTCATATCAACAAGGTGCAACTTCTTTTCTAGGGAGCCCATTTGCTAAGAACTCCACAGTTAAGCATGTTTGGTGGGAAGCAATCTTAGGATGAGTGACCTCCTGGGAAGTTTTCCGGGTGCGCACGAGTGAGGCCAAAGTGCGCTGGAAAGACTTGTGTTGGTCTGTGGGGCTAGTCTACAGTCTTCATGAGTAGTCACCGGTGGTCCGTTGGGCCGAGGTGTTACAGTAGTCTTTTGCTTTGTTTATGTCATTTAAGTAGTTTTTTGGGAAAAAAATTAGATTAGATAATGTTTAGTAATTTTTTCTATATTTAATCACCATGTGAAATGGGACCACTAAAATGAATTGAAAGGAAGATTATTCTATAACATGGGGCATGGTCTACTTTAAGGACTTCAGAAACTACTGGGGATCACTCCTTATTTTAGTGGGTCATAGCTAAAATACGTGAGTATGTTTAAAAATAAATAGTAAATAGAATAGTAGATTATAGTCAACTGCTGGACCAAAAATTATTATTGACTATTTCACTTTAATCACCGTATGAAATGAGACAACGAAGTTGAATTGAATGGAATATTAATCTATGACAGCATGAGGCGTGGTTTACTTTAAGGAAAATCCATATATCTTACTTGTTTTTTGAATGTGTAGCAAATATCAAGAAATCCCACTAGAAGTCCATTGGACATCTATGAAAACAATCCTTTTAAGTACGTGAGAAAAACCAAGGATACTTTCTTATCTATAGAGAAAGTGAAGCATCAGTTATACATGTTTTCTTTACATCCTTTTTGATAATTGTTATTTATTCTGCATTTACGCAGCTATAATAAGTTCCTAAAATTTTGACTTTTTGAGCATTCTAATTTCTCCAATGTAACAGTTTCGGAGGCATGACCCGACCAATAAAGACTTTAAGCACATCGCCAGCTAAAGAGGCGAGAGACTTGTTCTAACCGCAAAACTTTGCATCCAATGATTATGCAAAAAATATTGCCAAGATACTCTTCTAGCACCACAAAACAAGTAGTATAGGTTGGTTCATCTACACCAACGATTATTACTAGAGTTCCTAGCAGAAATTAATTTGGTTAACAAAGTTTTAAGTCTTCTAGCACCCACACCAGGGCTAAGCTCACCATACATCTCAGGCTTCAACTCGAAGCAACTGCCGCGCCTTCCTTTGGTTCCGCCACACCACGCACCATGGCTAAATTTACCGCGCCATTTACTCTTGTTGAGAAGTTCTCGATCAATTTTGTCAAGAACGCGATCATTTTTCTTGAACTTCCTAGCAAAAGGTCGATTACTAAGAACCATTTTTCGGTAGTCCTTAAGGGTAAGAGATCGCGGGTGCTGCCTAGGAGGATTATCCCAAGTAATGTAGTGTAAATCATGATTAATAGTAGTGTTCTTGTACTCCGGAGAGTTGCATATCAGTGTTTGGAAGTATCCTTCTGGGGAGGAAACGAAATTGGTGTAGTATAAAAGTAGTGTTCTTGGAAGATTTTCCCATCCCATTATGCAATACTCGGAAAATGATCTTGATAGTACCGTCCAAGCTGATCCTGTATAGAAATACATATACATATTAACACATTGGAGAGAGCCACATAGTCAATAATGCATTGAAAAAACAGACCGTTTCTCGGTGAGACGAACTCAAACAAAGAGTTCGTATTGTCATAATATTGAGCTTATGAACAGGTGATCAAAAAGAATTTAAAATTATGTAAAATTAAATGAGGGCCCAAAACATGGTTTTAAAAACACATAACCCGAAATCAACTTAATGACCTGAATCAACTTCTCTAGTTCTATATACATTTAGTGTGTCAAAGTGATTTTTTTTTTTTTTTTTTTGAATAATACCTGATTCATTAATAATGAGTCATACGACATCTACATCAGAGATAAAAATTAGCAAGTACATAGCAATTAAAACCAAATATAATTCAAAAATAACAAAACTACGATCGTTGTGTATGAGATCTGACAATTCTGAATATCCTCTTCCACATCGCTGTTTGATACAGCCTTCTACGAGGGGGTCTTTCGATCTGTTGTAGTCTTGAGATAGAATTAAATTTGATGTAGTTGATGATACTTGCAATTTTGGTGTCTGCTGCATCATCGCATTAATCTCTACTAATAAATCAACTAATGACCAAAATTCATAACTCCAAACTCTCACAAGGAGAGACTTTAAAACCCAATATATGGGTAGAATCAACCCAATGAATGGGTAGAACAACTCTCTTACAAGGAGAGGACAAAAATTTATTCTAATCATATTAAAAAACTTAAAAAGAAGAAATTAGGGGCTTACCATCAATCTTTAAAGATTGATGATAGCCCCAAACTCACTATAGATATTAGGGCTTTTTTTGGAGAGAGAAGAGAGGAAAAACAATGGGGGCGGCTAGGGTTTCTTATCGCATATAGTGTGTCAAAGTGATTAATTACATTATATATATGTGATAAATTAAAAAATAAACTATTTATATAAGCTCGTCTAATGGTAAAACAATCTCAAATAAGACAAGCCGAGTTATAATCATTGAAATGATCCATACACCAATAGAAAAAATATAAAACTAGTTAAAATTGTTAGTACTAGTATAAAAACCCGTGCAATGCGCGGATTTTTCATTATGTTAATATTTTAATGAAATTTTAGACTAATATAAATATTATATGAAGGTGGGTAATAAGTATTTACACATATATATTGTAATTAAAAGAATTAAATATAAAGAAACCCAATATACGTTGTTATTCAAAAATTTATAAGTTTTGAAACACATCAATATATACTACATTCTCATTACGATAGCAGATTTCACCATCCTTGTCGCATCTGCGAATTCTTCGTGTTTTCATTCTAGTCACTCTAGAAATGGCATCGTAAAATTGTTCATTACTAAAAACAGGTTAAGGTAGGAATAAACCAACTTGAGATACTATTTGTCCTTGAATTTATTAATAGTCATTAATATTCCATATTTCCATCTCACCATGAATTTCTTGAATGTAATTAAACTAATGGTTATTCTATAAAATATTATTAAACAGCACTAAAAATTCAGAGAACAGTAATAGTATGAGCAAACAATGGGGGCCATATGAAGCTAATTATTGTAATTTCATCCATGAAAGTGTTTATACATTTTTATTTTCATAAAGGAAAAAAATTACAAAAAACAGACAATATTTTTAGTTGATTGATTTTTATTGCGCTAATTTGATAGCTAAGATAGTTTGATTGCCTACACACTGACTGAAGTTGGTTGATTTTTCTGCATTAATTTATTTGTTTTCATAATTATCATTTGGTTCAATATTTTATACATTTTTCCTAAAATTCAAAATTATTAATATGATAGTCTGACAATATAAATGACTGAATTTAATGATCAATTAATGAATTTATGTCATAAATTTTTAACAAGTATTGCTAGAAAAAAGAACAATTATGTACATCTAATAATTTAATGAATTGCAATATAATTGTTATGAAAATAATTTATTTTGCAATTTTATTTTCTACCAGTGTATTTTCATTTTTATCTATTTGTCAGTTTAAGTTTCCAAATTGTACATTCATATATAACAGTGTAATTGGAATAATTATGATTTATTGCATTCATCAATGTATAAATTTTTCTAAAATTAAAATGCAAACATGTAAATATGGAAAGTTAAAAAAAAAATGCAAATCTATCAATTACATTAACACCATCCATTGGAAAAAAGACAAATGGCATACTCACAGTTAACTTGTCTTTTTCTAAAATACATTAAAATTAATAGATTGTATGATAGTGAAAATTCAAATTTATAGCATATAAAAATAAACAATATTTTTACTTATTTCACTTTAATATGTTCCACATTTCTTTTTAATCTAATCAACAAGCTTATTTTTTATTCCAAACTTATCCATTTGTTTGGTTCAAAGTTTGTTGTACAATTAATTAGATTACTAGAAGATTAAAGTTTTTATTTTACAGATGACTGATAATTATTCTCTAATATGGTCGCTAATGGTATTTAATACTGCTAAACACTGCACAAACCAGACAAGTTATGGCACATTGTTTGAAAGAGAGAACATTTTAACATAATTAGATTTTGAATCTGACCAAAAATATTAATCTTAAATTAGCATTTGGTTAAGCAAGAAAGCATGTGCATGAACCTAGAATTTAAGGATTTGGCATGTGCTTTTTCTAGATTAGCCCAAACTCCAGTTATTGCTCATAAGATATAGAAGTAATATCTTCTTAGATATGACTACATTTGTACTACTTCCTCCGTATTTAATGATTTGCAACTTTGGGGTCCTTCACGGACTCCTAGACAAAACTTTTAGTAGTGTATTAAAATAGATTAATGAAGTTAATGGGGTGGGATTATAGTATTATAATATTAAAAAGTAAGAGAGAATATTAAAAAGTATGAGAGAGAGTATTAAAAAGTAAGAGAGGGTATAAAAAAGTAAGAGAGATAATAAAAAAGTAATAAAAAACTTTCTATAAATGGAAAAAAAAAAAAGAAAGTTGCAAATAATAGAATACGCCATTTTTGGTAAAAGTTGCAAATAACCAAATACGGAGGAAGTATTTTTCATGATTTATTTGTTAAATGCTATTTTCATTATTTTATATACTTCTAATTTTTACGAAATTCTCTATCTTATTTTTTTAAATTTTCACTGATCACATCATTATTTTTTTACATATCATCCAAAATTGAATAAAACAACAAAAATACATTGAAGGTGGCTTTTTTAAATGCTATAGGCACAAGTATTCATTTGGGTCATCAGGTTGATTTCAGGTCAGGTGTTTCGGGTCGGTTTAAAATCGGGTTTTGTGTTCACATTGGTTTGTACATAATTGTTGATCCAATTTTAAGTCGGGTCAAATCGAGTTCGGTTATAAAATCGGGTGTCTATCGGATCATCGAGTCTGTTTTGAACAACTCAACTAATTCAGAAGGGAGGAAGTAAAACATAAATAAGTGATTATTATTAAATATGAATGATTAGATGAAAAGTGGATTAGTGGTTTAGACTTAACATCCAAAGTGGTTGCCATAAATCATAATTAGCATCATCAAAGAAGCATGACTTGAATCTAACCATTTTGCTGGCATTCACATCGTTATTATCACTAATCAAGTACTCCCGAGTTATTATTATTATTATCACTTTGATTTACATCTAAGCAAAATGTTGAAACTATATCCTATTAAAATTAAGAATAATGTATTTATAATATTTTAATACAGTGGAAGCTGAATATTGCACAGGGTCTTAAGTTTGTTACAGTTCAAAAAATTTATCTTTATGTATAAGTTTGATATTTATTTAAATTAAATTTGGTATAATTAATATTTTTATGCCAAGTAATATATGAGTTATTAGGAATTTTTAAAAATAGACAAAATATAGACAATATAAAATTAAAAAAGTAATATCTAATTTATTATGCGTTAAATTTTTAAGAACTCTTTTTATTTATTGCTCTGGAATCCAAAAATATACGAGTTTACCTTGCTAATACTACCATATTAAATCATAGAAGTACCTTAGAGATATGTTTAATTACTCTTATCTGTTTGGACATTATTAATTATAAAAATATTTTGTTGCACCAATTATAAGCAAAATTCAAACTCTATCTTATATGGGACACCGAGAAGATCATTTACCTTTATCTTTATATCCAAAATCTAGATCCTTGCTCATAAAACAAATTTAGATCAAATCCAATTTGTTATCCATATTCAAGACTCTTATAAGGCCAAAAAATCAAATTACAAAAATAGACCTAATCAACACAGAAATTATTTAACAAAAAAGCAAATCAACTTTTATTAAATGTTTTAACGAGTCACGGCAGTATTGTAAATGTTTTTGAGTATACTACAATCAAAATATAGGCCTCATTACCCTAGAAAGTCAAAATTATTCACAATGATTTGTAAATCACCCTAAAAATACAAAAGAAAAATTAACAAAATAATCAAATTAAAAAAAAGGAAAACAAAATCATTAAAGTTATAGACTTAGACTAATTGCTAGTTTGCCACCTACATTTGATTTACCAAATTGATAAATCACGATTATTTACCTAGCAAATCTCATATTGCCTACAAAATCATCCGTATTGACCGTAAAATTCATTTTACAACTGTTATCAAAATGGTATTTTAGCATTATAGTAAATATTGCAGTTTGTAGACATAATATTAAAACGACCCGTTTGGTTAGTGGTACTAAATGGTGGTAATGAGAATGATTTATAGTGTAAAATTTCATCAAAAGATCCACATCATTCCCATGGTAATGAAACTTTGATCACACAAAAGTTTTTTTGTATACAAATTTTCATTACCACCTAATACCACCTCTCTCATTGGTAATGCATTGGAATAAATTTTATGAAGAAAATGAGATGATTGGAGTTGGACAAGCATGACCATCAAGGTAGACAAGAGATTTTTCAACTAAAATTCCACTAATTTTTCATTCTCATTACCATCATTTATGACCACCTATCAAACAGACCGTAAAGTGTGTGGGTGAGGAAAGTGCAACAGTATATCACATGATTCCCTTCCCTTGTATGAGCTTTGATCTTTATCCTTATTTGTGTAAGAGTGTCACATGCAAATATGGAATGCAAGTGCCCCACACCCACTTTCCCCATTTCAAAAAATTAAATTAAAATTGAAGAGTAGGGAATAATATTATTAATGAAACCTGTAAACAGCTTGAAAGATGTAGGAAGACCTCTTTGTTTAATAACCCACCAGATTTCTGATTTATTTCTACTGTACAGTCCTGGGTCTATTATTATTGGTTTTCCCCTCTTATTCCTGCATTTATTCAAATCAATATTAATTACAAAATTCAATTAAACAATATCTCCTCTATTTTCCAATTCTATCAAAATACAATTACACATAAATTATAGATAAAATGGTATAACTTACAAATAAATATAGATAATAAAAATGTTATTTTTAATGCGAAATTGGGCTTAATTTATTGACTATATCAACATAAATATACTCCTAAGCCAAATCCCAAAACAGTATGATCATAAAAGGGAGGATTTACATTATTTTTAATTTACTAATGTTAATCTTGCTAGCATTTAAGTAGTAGGGCATATAATTAAATAAAACAACTCCCTATTTTCTCTTATATTACGATACTTTTTATTTTAATTTGTTTCAGTAATTTTACTCTATTTCCTTTTTGATAATGTTTCACTCATTCTTTTAATCTTATACACAAACTGTTGGAAAATAACCTGTATGTGATCCCAAATCGAAAAATTAGAGGTGGTTGACTAATATATAAATTTAATGGGCTATTTCCTATAACCAATTGATTTTAGTATGGAATATTATCGAATTTGTGTGTAACAACTCTTGTCTTATAAGAATCTTGGTACAAGCTTAAATTAATCATAGTATCTATCTTAACTACTCATCTATATCCTCTGCTATTCAATTTTACTTTTCACTAAATTTGACTCATTTTACACTAGTACGAAATAAAAGAGAGATATATAATAAAGTAATTTTACTTAAAAATAGAACAAAAATGGTATAAAGTCTTACATTTTCCAACCAAGATGACTGGTATGCTGTATAAAATTGAGATGTTTAGGTACGTCAGAAAACGCATGGATTAAATCTGCACATTCAATCATTCAATCAATTAATTGTCATACCATTTCAAACCTTCATGTTAATCACCAAAATCTACTGTTAATAACCTTAAATTTTTGGTTTAGTTGATTTTTCGACAAGATATCAGAAGCTAAAGTAACAAGAGGTTACAGGTTCAAATCACAGACACCCCTTATTTAGATTAGAATATTTAGCGTCGGTGCGCATTCACACTTTTAGCCAAAAGGTAACCGTCGACATAAGTTTTTGATTGAGTTGATTTCTCGATTTTTACCGACAATAATTACTTTTAACAAGTATTTCATTTCAAATTATAGGTTTCAATTATGAAATCATAAATAAAGAATTTTATAACGATAAAGTTTAAATAGTCATTTTAAAAACGAGAGTGAATTTGATCCAAATTCAAATTTGAAAAATTTTAATTTATCAAATAATAAATTTAAGTCAATTCCCGATTTCCAAATGAAATCACGACATTAATCAAGAACATAAAATCAGAAATCCAAAACAAGAAAGTCACTTACCATACCATCTTGAGTAATCAAAGGATAATCAGAAGCACTAAGATTGATAAACCAATCCCAATCACAAGTTTTGAGAAGAACAGCCATAGCATGTAAAGTAGCAGCAAGCATTGTGGGGCCTCTATAAGTTACTATATTTGGTTTTCCCACTATCCATACATTTCCCACTTCCCTAAACACTTCCATTTTTGACACAAATTCTGCTATTTCCATATGCTCTGATTTCGGAGCTCCATAATCTAAATGGATCAAGTAGTAATTCCCAGGATGGTAAACTGCTTGTAATGTCCTCTTCAATTTCGGAACATCTCCTGCTGATGCCGAGATCAGATAAGCAAATCTTACTGGGTAATTTCCGGTGAAATTTGGGGATTTAACCGATTTGAAAGAATTATAATAAGTAGAAATTAATCTGGGTTTTGTTAGATTTTTTGAGATGTAAATGATTGAAAATAAAATTGATGTTAATATGAGAATTAACATTAGTTTTTTGGTACCCATTTTGTGAGAGATCTTTAGGTTTGGAGGACATAAAAAGAAATAAGAATAAAAACAGGGGATTGGGAAAGTAATAAATAAAAAGGGTAGTAGAGTATATGTTAATTAAAGTGAAGAAATGGAATAGAATATTATTATTGGAACTTTATAAAAATGGGGGAATATGAATTAGGGGAGGTTGAGGAAGAAGAGTGTAGATTAAGAAGTTGAAGTTTTGATGGTTAATTCTTTGCTTTGCTTGGATGTTAAGGACTCCATTTGTCACTTGCTTAATGGTTGGTACATTTTTATTTAATACTTCCTCCGTTCCATAATATTTGCTACATTTCCTTTTTTACGCAATTCAATGCACAATTTTGATTATTAATATTTTAAACTATACTTATCTAAAAATTGTAAAAATTTAATATAATGAAAGTATGCAATTAGACGATTCAAACAAGATCCCACTTGACTATATTTTTACTTACACATTAGTTGCAATATGAAAAATAAGCTTCAACGATGAATAGTGAACAAAAACGAAATGTAGCGAGTATTTTGGAGCGGAGAAAGTACTCCCTCCTATTCTTCTTACTTGTCCCATTTACTTTTTGATGTTACTATTCATTAATCACTATTAATTAGTATTTTATTCGTCTCAATGCAAAGATTATTAATATCAAAATTTTATAATTTTTAATCATGCACAATTAAAGATATTAGATGTCGAAATGTTGCCTTAACATGTGTGCAAAAGGTAAATGGGACAAACACGGTGAATAGGAGATAGTATAAACCAGATTTGTTGTGGTTCAGGTGGGTTGGTCACTTGGTTGTGTTCTCACTTTATAGTCGGTGCATAAATACTTCAGTTCAATATACAATTTCTTGTGAAGTCCATCTATTTGTATGGTTAGAGAAAAATATCGAGTTAAAGTTTTATATTTACTGCATTTAAGTTTTAATGGATAATAAGTGAGAGTTGTCTTTTAGAGAGACGGCTTCTTAGGAGGCCGATTGTACTATTGCTTATTGTTTTATTATATTTACTACATTTCACGTCTTATGCAATTCAATGTGTAATAAGGATTATTTATATATTAAATTCGGCTTATCGAAAAATTATAGAAATTAGTTTCTCAGTTTTATTTACTTGATTTCACGTTTTATGCAATTCAATGTTAAATTTTGATTATTCATATTTTAATGGTTGAACGCAAAATCTTACTTGAGACCATCTTTACAAAAGACGTCTCAAGTTTGGGCCAACCCAAATTTAAAATTTTTTTTAAAAAAAACTAAACTTTTGAGCAATGTTTTTCTAATTCCATTTTCAGTTTTACTTTTTCTCTTTCTTGACAAAACTACTAGTCTTTCTGTCTCAAACTCCATTTGTGGTTTTCATTCTCCATCTTCCTCTCTCAAACTCTATTGTTGTTTATTCTCTATTTATCTTCTTCAACATCTGCAAAATCATCAAAGTTATGTATTTATACTTCATCATTTTCGATTTTTAAACTTTCATTTTTATTTTCTTCCTCCGTTTTTATTTACTTGCAACATAGTTGACTTCGGTACTATTCATTTACCGAATTGACTTTTATATTGTCGGTAATCTATGAGTTAAAACATAGTCGTATGAGATCTTGTTTGAATCGTCTGGATTCAAAATTTATTAATTTTGAGTTTTCATAATTTTTTGATATGTATAATTAGAAATATTAACGATTGAATTCGTGCATTGGGGAATGTGAAAAAGCAAATGTTGTAAGTAAATAAGAACGGAAGTAGTATTGTTGAAGAAAAAACAACATCTATTGCTTGGGAGAAATTAATACTCCCTCCTATTCTCCACATGTGTCTCATTTGCTTTTTGGGTACTGTTCATCTCTTACTCTTAATTTGCATTTTATTTTTAATCTATAAGTTAAAATATAGTCAAGTGAGATCTTGTTTTATTCGTCTCGATGCAGGGATTTTTTATATCAACTTTCCATAATTATTAATTATGCACAACTAGAGATAACAAAGATTGAATAAGTGTATTGGATAGAGTGCATAAAGCAAATGAGACACTTATGGTGAATAGGAGGGAGTAAAAAAGCAATTGTCATTATAACATATAATATATTGTGAGTTATAATATATTTGTAATTATAACAATATATTTGGGGTTGTAACCGTAATATATTTGGAGTTATAACCTATTATAGTTGGGGTTATAACAAAATGTATAATTGTGGTTATAACATAATAGATTTGAGTTTATAATATGATTTAACACTACAAAAATTATTATAATAATACAAGCAAATATATTATGTTAAAACCTCAAATATATTAAGTTTTAATTCCAAATATATATTATGTTATAACCACAAATATATTCTGTTATAACCCCAAATATATTATATTATAACAACAATTATTTTTAAAACAACAGTTTTTTTTAAACAGCAATTTTATAAAACAGTAGTTTTTTTCTATAAAACAAGTTTTTTTAATAGCAATTTTTTAAAATTAAGATATTTACAAAAGAAGGAAAGTGATCGCCTCTTGAGAATCGTCTTTAGAAAAGACGGTCTCTCAAGAGAGTCTAATTTTTGAATTAGGCTTAACTATAAATTATAAATATATGCTATTATGAAAGTATTCGATTAGACGACTCAAATAAGATTCCATTTGATTGAATTTCTTCTTACATATTTGAAGCATAATATATAAAATAAATTTGAACGATTAATAGTGCCTCAAAGTTTAATTTACCAAGTATTTCAAAACAAAGGAAGTAAAATATATTTTTTATGGGCGTGTTTGGCAAATGTAAGATTTGTTAATTATAGCTTTGGTTGGTTTGACCAATTGAAAATACAGTAAATCTCATGGGAGACGGTCTATTCTATAGACGGAATCTATGAAGCTCAGCCTAAAATATAACATAGTATATTTGGGGTTATAATAAATTATTTTGGGTTATAATAACTTATATTTGAGGTTATAGAATAGTATATTCGAGGTTATAATACCTTACATTTAGGATTATAACATAATATAATTGATATTATAATGAAAAAAATCAGTTAAGGGAAAATGGGCTGGCCCAATTTTGTGGTCTATCCTATAAACCGTCTCTTGTGAGATTTTGTGTTGAAAATATATTTGATTTGCTAGCACTAACCACATTTGTTTGAATCAGCTACTATAAATATGTGTCAATAAAAATTAGTTGTTGGTTGTTTATGAAATTAAGGTAAAGCATAAAGGATTGGGGACGCTTTATCTTCGCATGTTTTCCAATTGGTGTAATTAGAGGTGTTCATTCGGGTCATCGGGTCGGTTTCGGACGGGTGTAATTCGGTTCGGTTAGAATTCGAATCGGTGAATTTTCGGATGTATGCAGCAACGGGTCATACTCGGGTCAGATCGGTTAGTTACGGGTCGGTTTAACAGCGGTTGTTCACGTTATCGGGTTCTGTCCAGATTGTTATCGGTTAAAATTCGAGTCGCGTGCCAATCGAGCTCGGGTTGTCATCGGTCTAAAATTAGTTCGGTTTCATCGGGCACAAATCGGGTTCGAGCTTTATTTTTCGTGTAGTTATCGGTTACGGACAACTACGGATCGGGTCAATATCGAAATAAGTTAATATTCGAATTTTTAATTGATGTATATTAATATTATTCATTTACTTACAAAAAATAATTACCGATTGTTTTATTGGATATGGCTGATCAATTAGTTTCAATTAGTTTATATGTATATATATATATATATATATATATATATATATATATATATATATATATATATATATATATATATATATATATATATATATATATATATATATATATATATATATATATATATATATATATATATATATATATATATATATATATATATATATATATATATATATATATATATATATATATATATATATATATATATATATATTGCTACTTTTGATAATCAACTGAATATTAAAGCTCGATAATCGAAATTGGATCTGTTTGGATAAATTAAAAGACAATAAGACTAAGAGTACTCTAAACTATCTTATAGAATATAGAGTATTAGCCTTTAGCTTATTACATACTTAGAATTATAAGTGTTATTAACTTATTGAGTACTCTAACCTAATAGTCTCTCCAATTCAGAGTAATTGTCTCGATTTACTTTTAGGCTAGATATTTATGAAAATTCCAAATCAGACGTTTGTTCTTAATTAAAGGGAGTATAAGCTATTCGAATATACATTACTCTATTACACTAATTATCGATCGTATTTCAAAGTTTAATAATCAAAACTTATTCTAATAAAGTGAATTAGATTAATCAAGAAATCCTAACTACCTGATATGATATTATGTATTTATTATTAGTGACCTTAAATGAATACTTTAAACTAATAAATCTATTACATTAATAATTAATCGTATGTAATTTAAAGCTTAATAATGTTCGAAACTAGATCTATTGGACTTAATCAAACTAATACAAACTATCTTATATTATAGACTATCATTGACAGTTAGCTCAACATTAATAGTGATCTTGAATACTTATACTCTAAAGTAATTTATAAGCTATTAATAATCGAACGTAATTCAAAGTTCACTTAACGTAATTCGATCTATTATAGTAAATAAAACTAATATTTCACCTTTTTTTTAATTTGAATTAAATAGCCTAAATTATGTTGATCAAATTCATAATAAAAATATTTAATATTTAATAATACAATATTACTTAAATAAATTATTTTAGATAACTAATTGTCCAATTTGATGAATATATTACTTAATTGATACATCAACTATTCTAAGTCGTTGATCTTTGTATATGGACGTGTGAGATCTTACCATATCAGCAATCCATGAGTTATACTTGCACAAAACGTTATTGGGTATTAAGATAGCACACGGATAAGGTATTTGAGGCGTTGGATTTTTAATGCTAATCAGATCAACGGTCAAGATCACTCACTCACACTTCACACCAACATATTGATACACAAACACAAAACCCTAGTTTCTCCACCGCAAGCTGCTGTCTTCTTGAACCGTCATCTTCTTCTTCATCAAGATCTGCTGTCTTCATCTCCATTTGCGAGCTGCTGTCTTCATCTCCACACTTTCAAGAAGCGGGATTTCAGAGGTTTATTTATTCAATTTTCGTTCAATTTCTCTTTACAATCAATTTCATTTGTTTTTTTTTTGTTTACATTTCGTTCATTTTTCTTGCATTTTCTTCTTCATCAGATTGTCGAATTTATGTTAGGTTGATCGCCATTTTTAGGGTTATTAATTTTTCATTTCTTGGATTTCATTTGTTTATTTATTCAATTAATTTCGTTTTCATTTTCGTTTCTTCATCAGATTTCAGAGGTTTATTTATTCAATTAATTTCATTTGTTTTTTTTTGTTTACATTTTGTTTACACTTTCAAGCTGCTGGTTGTTATTATGCATTTGGATACTCTGGGTTTATTTATTCAACAGAGGTTTTTTTTTTGTTTACATTTCGTTCATTTTTCTTGCATTTTCTTCTTCATCAGATTGTCGAATTTATGTTAGGTTGATCGCCATTTTTAGGGTTATTAATTTTTCGTTTCTTGGATTTCATTTGTTTATTTATTCAATTAATTTCGTTTTCATTTTCGTTTCTTCATCAGATTTCATAGGTTTATTTATTCAATTAATATCATTTGTTTTTTTTGTTTACATTTTGTTTACACTTTCAAGCTGCTGGTTGTTATTATGCATTTTGTTTACACTTGCATTTTCGTTTCTTGTTGCTGCACCTCCAATTGATGCATCCTTTTGGTCTTGGAATGCTTCTAGTTGTTATTATGCATTTGGATACTGTTCTTGACTCTTGTTCAATTGATGCTATAATGTTTGCTGACTACTGCTGGTTGTTGGACCTAGCTGCGAATTTATTGGTTGTTAAGTTGCGGTTATGGAGTTGTAGTAATTGCTATTTGGTTATGGTGCTGCTGGTTTCGTATTCTGCTGCCCTGTTCTACTTTGCTTGCTGCTTTTTCAAGCTTTGTCAAGGACATTTTATACTCTGGGTGTGGACAACATAATTCAAATGGAACTTTGCTGCTTAAATGAATGGCGACTAACCAACAACAATTGACAAATCTATGAAAACAGGTTGGTGGGGGTGGGGGGGGGGTTGTAGTGTTTACATTTTGAATCTGCTTTGGTTGCTTACAAATACTGTTTATTCGGTGTCCTTTTAAACTTTGTTATTGTTATCAAAGATCTCACTGGAGTGGAAACTTGATAATTATGGTAGCAAAAGCTTTAGGCGTTCATTTTTTTATATCTTTCTTATAAGATTTAATTATCTAATTTTAATACTTTTTTTTGTTTGTTTTTGTTCAAGATTGAAATGTTGTACCACAAGCAGAGAAGCAGTACGTGATAGATTTTGGTGCTCGTTGTCGAGTTTTATGTTTCGTTTTGGAGAAAGTGTTTCATGGTGTGATGGTGGACATACTCACGTACATTTGATGGATGATACTCAATAATTGGGATTATTCATGGTTAATCAATAGTTGGGATTATTCTAGGAAAATCGTGAATAGGTTGGATTATTCTAGGTAAATTTTCCTAATAATAATAATAATAACCATGACGATATACTAATACGACAAAATAACTAATAAATTTACTTTGTCAAAATAATAATAATAATAATAATAATAATAATAATAATAATAATAATAATAATAATAATAACAATAAAAAATAATAATAAATTTAATTTGTGATACTGTCTTGTTTTGGAGGTCATGTGCTTCGTTGGGTTGGCAGCCTTTGTTGAAGAACGTGCTACTTCTGGATATTTGCTGATATGGTGATTCAATTTGTGATACTGAACAGTGGAAGATATATCTTTGTTTTTGTTTAGTTATAGTTGTATGGAATTCAATTGTATTTTGTTTGTGGCCTATCGATATTGTTTAGGCTAGAGATACTCTCTCTTTTTTGGAGGCGTCTATCCAGACCTCGCGAATGACAAGGGGCCTGTCCTTTGTAGCTTTGTTTGGCTAGACCTCTCAGTGTGTTGAACCGTTGTAAGCCTCGGCTATTTTTCTGGCATTTTATAAGATTTATTTTGCCAAAAAAACAATAATAATAATAGTACATCAAAAAAATTAAATTATAATAATAATAGTACATCAAAATATAATAATAATAATAATAATAATAATAATAATAATAATAATAATAATAATAATAATAATAATAATAATAATATAACAATAATAATAATAATAATAATAATAATAATAATAATAATAATAATAATAATAATAATAATAATAATAATTGTCTGGCAGGCAATTTGGCTAGAACTTCCATGCTTCAAAGAACTTCCATGCTTCAAAGAAGATGTTACAATCAAGAAGATTGCTTTGAGGATCTTGACATTGTATTAAATAGTCATATGTTTTGTTTTTAGATCATTGACTGTAATAGTATAGTTTTGCATAATTAGTCTAAATTGAATGTATCGACATGGAGATATGTTCTCTTATTGGAGTCGGCTTTCCCGCCCTAGCGAATGACGAGGGGCCTGTCCCTTAGAAGCTTAGGTTGGGTAGTCTTCTTAGTCTCTAGGAACTTTTGTAAGCTTCGGCTATCTTTTTCTCTGGCATTTTATAATACTTACTTTGCCAAAAAATAATAATAATAATAATAATAATAATAATAATAATAATAATAATAATAATAATAACAATTATTATTATTATTATTATTATTATTATTATTATTATTATTATTATTATTATTATTATTATTATTATTATTATAATATAAAAACAAAGCATTAAGGTACCGGTTATTAGCTAATAAGTACAATAACATTAGAATACATATTAGTAAATATCACTTGGTCTAGTGGTTGAGTAGTGTGCTTTGGAGCTTAAGGTCTCAAGTTCGAATGCTGCAGGAGGCAAGTTGTTCAAGTGTTATCAGACATGGCTTGCAGGTGCGCGGGCTCCACGTGGGTCTCCACGTGGGTGAGGGTGGCATTGACATGGCATTTATTCAACTAAAAAAAAATTTTTACTTTTTTTTTGTGACCAGATTTCTAGTCGGAAATCTGGTCGGAGAGCTTTTAATATTTTTTTCCTTCTCATTTTGGGTTGAATTTTGAAATAGTGATTACCGACTACTTTCCGACTAAAAGGGTAGTCGGTATTTCCAACTAACTTTCCGACTAAACAATTTAGTCGGAAATTCCGACTATTTTCCTACTAAAATGCTTTACCGACCAATCTGAGCCGACTAACCCAGAACAGTCGGAATTTAGTCGGTATTGTTTATACCAACTAAATTCCGACTGTTTTGGGTAGTCGGAAAATTGCATTTTTTTGTAGTGCCTATTAATGGTACCTCGTTTGTGTGTACTTTTATGTATGGTTCTAATGACAAGCGTGAATGTCGGCAATTTTTTTATGATCTTAGGGTCATGAGCCAAACTATATCGACTCCTTGGATTACTCTTGGCGATTTTAATTGTGTCGCAAATCTCGATGAGCGAATAGGTTCCTTTGTGCGATTAGCTGAAGTTCAACCTCTTAGATATTGTTTGGCGATTCGTGGAGTACATGATCTGAAATTGAGATTACTAAAATCTAGACTGAAGCATCTATATTGCAAGGAGTATAAACAGTTGGAGGTGGATCAAGCCAAATTTGAGTTTCTTCAATTCCAAAATTTGCTTCATGATAATCCGAGTGATCAGAATTTAGCTTCGCAAGAGAGGAATGCTAATGTCTTGCTTTGTCAACTTCAGCAAGAGTTGAATTCTGCTCTTTTAAAAAAGGCTAAGATGAATTGGGTCCGTTTGGGGGATGATAGTAATGCTTTTTTCTATCAAAGCATTAAGCACAGGATACGCCAAAATAAAATCATGTTTATTCGCTTCAAAGGGAGGGAAATTTCTTATCCAACTCAAATTCATCAGGCCTTTTTGGTTTTTTTTCTAAGTTGTTTTTTTTAAGATAGTGATAGGTTTCCTATCAATATTGACACAATTTATCAAGGCCCTATCTTATCTCCCCATCATCATAGATCTCAAGTTCACTTCTGCTGAGATCAAGCATCCTTTATGGAGTATCCCTAACAACAAGGCACCAGGGTTAGATGGGTATAATAGTGGCTTCTATAAGACTTCTTGGGAGGTGTCAGGAGACGATTTCGTTACGGAGGTTACTCAATTCTTCGATAATGGTAAAATGCTCAAGAATTGGAATAACACAACCATTACATTTATTCTTAAGGTGCCTAATCCAGTTCATCCAGGTGACTTTCGGCCAATATCTTATTGCCACGTACTTTATAAATGTATATGTAAGCTCATTTATTCTAAGATGAAGCTTGAGTTGGATTTTTTCATTGATCAAGTTCAAGGAGATTTTGTGGTGGGTAGATTCATTATGCATAACATCTAGCTTTGTTGAGATCTTATTAAGAATTATACTAAATATAATTGTGTCCTCAGTTATCTAATGAAGTTAGATTTATGTAAAGCATATGATACGATGAACTGGGACTTTCTTAAGGAGATGATGGTGGCTCTTAACTTTCCTCATAAGTTCATCAAAATCATTATGACATGTATTACTTCCACGAGCTATGTCTTGATTATTAATGGCTTTCCTACCAATACTTTTGCGGCTTAGCGGGGCTTAACACAAGGAGATCCTCTTTCCCCCTTACTCTTTGTCATAGGGATGTAAAATCTGTCTAGGAGTTTGAATAATATTGCAGGGACTTTTGGCTTTCATCCTCGATGTAAAACCAATAAGCTCACTCACTTGTACTTTGCGGATGACCTTATGATATTCTGCGAAGGAGATATATCCTCGGTGTGTGTTATTTGTTATTGTATTAAAGGTTTCTAGAATACGTCTAGGCTACAGGCGAATTCTGGCAAGTCGACAATCTATTTGGTTGGGGCTGGCAGCTCCATCAAGGAGGATATTAAAAACACTTCTCAGTTTACATTAGGGACTCTTCCATTCAAATACTTAGGGGGTCCCTTTATCTTCTAAGCGCCTTAGTATTGCGAACTTTGAAACTTGGATGATATGATTACTATTAGTTCTTGGCAAGCTAAACACCTCTCGTATGCAGCTCGCTTACAACTAATCAACTCAGCCTTTATAAGTATTTCTTCTTATTGGTGTAAAATTTTCATTCTTCCTAAGAGGGTAATCAATATTGTTAATTTCATTTGTCGTTCATTCCTTTGGTTTGGGGTATCTTATTCTCATAAACCGAGAAATATTAGTTAGAAGGAGGTATGCATTCATAAGAGGTAGGTGGTCTTGGTGTGCGGAATATTCATGTTTGGAACCAGCCAGTTGTTCGTAAAATAATTTGGCATATACACATCTTGCAAGAATCCTTATGGGTTAGGTGTGTCCATGGTGTATATACTAAAGGAGGACGATGGAAAATCTTTAATGCTCTTACCACAACTAGTTGGACTATCAAGAAATTGTGTGCAACAACTGTAGCCTTGTAGAAACACTTAGAGACAATGAACTGTAACAAGAGGGGGGGTGAATTGTTACTTGCGCACTTTGAGTATTTTTAGCCCTTTTTATTGCGGAATTATGAATAACAAAAATACTCAAGACAATATGAAGAAAACTATAAAGGAACACCAAGATTTAACGTGGGAAAAAGAACCACGACCCACTAGGGATTTCTCTTCTCTATTACTTTATGTAAATTACTCCTCTATTACATAAAATAACTTCAACTCCTCTACTCTTTTTCTTCTCTCGGTAACTCCTTACCGTTTCTCTTCTACTCACGGTAAACTCTTACCGTTTTTCTACTCCTCTTCTCACGGTAACCTCTTACCGTTTCTCTATACTCTACCCTTTAGACTTACCCAAGTCTAAATAACAAAAACTCTCAAATAAACCCGTACAAGATTTATCTTAAGTGGATGAATCATATCAAGAAAAGCACAAGGAATAAATCTTGAAATTAATAAGCCATTAAAATCAATCAAGATTTCCTCTTTTTATTTTGTAAACCTCACGAAAAATATATGGGCACAATATTTTCGGAAAAATATTTTCTCTCAAAAATGATCTCTCACTTGTGCCGGTTAAATAAAAATCCTTTATATAGATTTTAAATCTAAACTACCCATAATCCCATGATCCGAAATAATGGGAGTTGTGGGTTTAATTTCCGTGTGAAGTGGTAGGAAAGCTTGGTAGTTACTCCAAGTTTTCTTGTCCTTTTAGCTAAAAATAGCTAAGACAAATTAAGAAATCTTATTTTAAAATCCTAATTTTAAGGAATATTTTTAGGAGTTAGTTAAATTAATTTCTTAATTTATTTCCCTTGTGCATCCTAGACTAATTCATCCGTACAACAAATCTAAATAAGAAAAATAAAACTTAAAAATTATTTTCCTAATTATTTTGTTGACTGCTCCTCTGACCGCTGACTCTGGGAACACTGCACTGTCTCCGATAGACCAATTTTCGAATTCTGACTTGATCTTGGAACAGTTATTTAGCAATCCCATTTCAACGTTTAATGGTCCATCGACGACCCTTATAAAGATCGGATATTTGACCTAACAAAACAATCTCAAAGACAAATTATGTTTGTTTAATAAAGTTTACGTTATCATCAAAACTAAATGGGCCAACAAATTCCCCCTTTTTTGATGATGACAAACTTTATAAACAAACTTAATAATATAGAGTAAAACAAATATAATGAACATGTTTGAGATTAACACACATTCAAATAAATCTAGTAAATTAAATCGTTACAAATAATTTACTAAACTCTCATGTAAACATATTACTCTAATAAATAAATTTTAAAACTTTTTTCGAAAATCATGTGGTTAAACATGACTTAAGTTTTCAAAATTTAAAACAAGACAAACTATAAATTAAGAAAATTAACTAAGAAACGTAAAAACATAAAATAAGACGCACAACAATTTAAATAACTCAAACTATCATGAGTTTTGAGAATTAAAGATAAACGAAGTGATATTCGACAAATCATATCAAACAACAATTAATCCAATTTAATCAAATTATCCATAAGTATTCATGATGATCAACATTTCATTAGACAAATAATCCATTTCATACGAAGCATAAGAATATCAAAACAGTAAGTCAACAAATTACTACTCTTCCATTAAGTATATAGAACAAGTTAAAGTTTTAAGAATCATGCAATCATGCTAAACTTCTTAAAGACTTAGAACAAATGAAAGTAATTTAAAAAATAATCTAAGGCATTAAAATAATCTAAGGTCTTAAGACAAAACAGAGAATCAATAATCATAAACAGAGAATCAATAATCATTTTAGAACTTATAACGTTTAGAACTTAAGACAAAGAATCAATTATCAAGATTAAGCAAAAAACGTAAGCATTCACAAGCATTCATTTAAGTTTGTTTACTACTCTTCCCCCTTTTGGCATCAATCAAAAAGTAGGGGTGTGAATCAATCCACAGTTCTAAGGCAAGCATTAGACAAATTAAGATAGTAAGCAGCAAACTAAGAAAATAAATGCCAAAACATGAACCAAGAAAGCACGCATTCAAACATCATAGACCATGGGAATGGATAATAAAGATGATATATAAAAGATAAAAAGTCGTGGGTTAGATAGTAGCATAATCAAAATAGAAATTGTTTTTGTACCCCAGCTCGGTACATAAAAAGCAAAACAAAATATTGTTTAAGAAATTACATATAAATGGGCCAACCAAACAGCAAATTTTTAAATGAAATATAGAAGCAGAGGTAGGATCAGGCAGCAGGCTCTTCATCAACAAACTCAGTTTGCACCTCCACAGTGTCAAGCTTCGCACCAAGACGTGTTTCCATGTCGGTGAGTTGCTCAGCAATGGTAGATAAAGAGGCACGCACTTCACTTTGAAATGCAATGAGTTGAGACTGCAAGGAATCAAATTTGCCTAGAATGAGATCAATTGGAGTTGGAGGAAAAGGTGAGTCATCCCTATCAAAACCAGTAGGTGTAGGTGAAGTGGGAATTGGTGATGGTGGTGATGATGGAATGTCAACTGGTGTGGGTGAGGCTGGTTTTGGTGATGGTGGGGTTGGAGAAGTAATGTCATCATGTTGGCTCGAGGAACTTTTGGAAGCCAACCTCTTGCTCTTTCGTGGTGTGAGCACAGCAGGTTTCTTGATATTCTTAAGAGGCACATGAAGGTCCTCATCTTCTTCCTGTTCCTTTTCTCCCTCTCCCTCAATCTGTTCCCCCTCACTCACAGCATCCTCCTGTTCCCTATCAGTTTCTGCCTCAGTAGTGGCAGTGGGAACATCCTCCTGATCTTCTTTTTCTTCTTCCTTTACTTCCTCCTCCTCTTCTTTTTCTACTTTCTCCTCCTCTTCTTCATCAGAACTTACTTCAACCTCCTCAACGGCATGCTCTAGAATCCCCTTCTCATTCAATTGGAGGTGCAAATTGGTAAGACACCTTTCACTGATCTTATTATTAGCGCTCATGGGAAATTCTAGCCCATCCATTGGGACTCCAAACTTCTTAAAAATACAAGTTAATAAACTACCATAACCAACCATAAGTCCTTTTTCTATGCATTCGGACAAATGTGATACCATTAATGAAGGAAAATTAATTTTAATGTGATTAGCCATGCAATAAATCAGTGTTGCATCTCGTAAATTTACTTCACTCCGCTTAGAATTGCGGGGTAAAATAAACCTACGGGCAATGTTGTAAAGAAGCTTGTGTAGTGGAGACAGAGACATATGACTAAACCTCCTTTTGTTTTCTTGACCAAGAAATTTTAAAACGGTCTTTTCTGTGATACTCGAAAAAACAATCTTTGACCCAACATAATAAGTGTCAAACCCTACCACAGGAACTCCGAACCATTCCCCCAACATTAAACTATTAAATTCAATTTTAATATCTTTAATGACGTTAGAACAAACCCATTTTCGATTGTGAAATTTTGGATGAACTCTCTCATGAGATGTGGATAAATAGGATTACAAGCAAAATTACTCATTAATTCTTCCCACCCTTGATTACTCAAAATAGCGTGTAATTGAGGAAAGGGAGTAGAATCATACCAATACTTGTCCAAACCAAATCCTACGGACATCTCCTTTGCAACCTCCTCTGCACAATCAGGATCCACGACCTTGGCCTTTTTAGCCGGTTTTGAAGATGAGCTTCCTTTGGTGGAAAAAGCCCTTTTTGTGCCAACATGCATGGGTTTTGAGGATGATTTGAGTTGTGATGAGGGAGTTGATGATTGTGGGTTGTCGAATGTAGGGTGAATGACTTGTAGAGGTTCCGGTTGTATGAACTTGGGCATCTTTTCTTTGGTGTTCTTGGTAGAAGTCTTGAGAGTTTTCATGGTGAAGATGAGTTGATTTGAGGAAGGTTAGGGATTTGAAGAAGAAAGGGGATGACGGTTTTTGAAATAAGAAAGGAGAAGTTGTACTTTAGCAATTATTGTGAGTGATTGATGTGACGTTAAGAGTGGGTTATATAAAGTGTGTGAAGGGACGGTTATGAAAATTAGTACAACTCCTTGAATTAGTTTTAGCGTATGAACCGAGTGAGGTAACGAAAAGTTTAAGTGTAAGTTCGTTGAATTTGTCGATTAAGATAACTACTTTCCGAAACACCTCGATGATCCGTCTTCCATTTTTAAGAAATAATGTTGGCTTACTGAAATAATTTAAAAAATAAAATGCTGGAATTTGTGGAAAATAAAATAATTTTGTGATTTTTCGAACAATAATTTATAATATGTAGGTAATAATTTAAAATAATAATATATAATATAAAATAAGTTATGCTACTTGGTCTAATCAGTTCAAACATGCAAGCAATCAAGATTAAGTTTAAGACATAAATTTAAATAGAAGCATACCCAAATCTCGCAATGATTGAGTAATCAATCTTGGTTGTTGTGGTTGATTGAACCCTTCCGATTTTTCAAGATGTTTTGAGGAGAAATACTAGCATTAAACTTTAGTGAAGCTTGATCATACCTAGCTCCAACCTCATCTTTTCAAATTGTTCTCTTGGAAGCGGTTTGGTCATAATATCTGCAACTTGATCACTAGTATTGACATGTTTAACAATTATATTTTTATGCTCTACGTTATCCTTAAGAAAATGGTGTCTAATATGAATATGTTTAACTCTAGAATGATGCACTGGATCTTTAGAAATGCAAATAGCACTAGTATTATCACAATAGATAGGAACAAATTCAAGTTTAATACCAAAATCTCTTAGCTGTTGTTTAATCCAAAGCATTTGGGAACAGCAGGCTGTTGCTGCTACGTATTCAGCTTCTGTAGTGGATAAAGCTACTGTGTTCTGTTTCTTGGAACTCCATGATACCAAACAAGATCCAAGAAACTGTACCATTCCTGAAGTGCTTTTTCTATTCACAAGATCACCTGCATAATCTGCATCACTATACCTTTTCAAGTCATAGACATCACTTTTCGGATAAAATAGAGATAAGTCATCTGTTCCCTTTAAATATCTTAGAATTCTTTTAACTGCCGTATGATGTGATTCTTTAGGATTTGATTGAAATCTAGCACACAAACCAACACTAAAGGATATATCGGGTCTACTAGCTGTTAACTATAGTAGAGATCCTATCATGCCTCTATACATTGTTTGGTCAACATTAATACCGTTAGCGTCTTCGTCTAACCTAATGTTAGTGGCCATGGGTGTATGGTTTGTCTTAGCATTATCTAGTCCATATTTCTTTAGAAGTTCTTTTATATATTTTTGTTGATGAATAAAGATACCGTTAGCAGTTTGTTTAATTTGCAAACCAAGGAAGAAATTTAATTCTCCCATCATGCTCATTTCAAATTCATTACTCATTAGGTCAGCAAATTCCTTACATAATAACGATTCGTTCGTAGCACCA
Organism: Amaranthus palmeri; assembly: GCA_019776075.1. Lineage (NCBI taxonomy): Eukaryota > Viridiplantae > Streptophyta > Magnoliopsida > Caryophyllales > Amaranthaceae > Amaranthus > Amaranthus palmeri. The sequence continues at coordinate 133,666 of JAAKBH010000055.1, read as the reverse complement.
AAAATAATATCATCAACATATATTTGAACTAAAATATTCGAACCTTTATTCTTAAAGAATAAGGTTTTATCAATTTTACCACGTATGAACTTATTATCAATCAAAAACTTAGATAATCTCTCGTACCATTGTCTAGGTGCTTGTTTGAGCCCATAAAGAGCTTTATCAAGCTTGTAGACGTGATCCGGAGAAATTGGGTTTTCAAAGCCAGGTGGTTGTTCCACAAACACTTCTTCTTCTAGAAACCCATTTAAGAATGCACATTTTACGTCCATTTGATATAATTTAAAATTCATGAAAGCAGCAAATGAAATAAGAATTCTAATAGCTTCTAATCTAGCTACGGGAGCAAAAGTTTCAGTATAGTCAATACCTTCTTGTTGATTGTAACCTTTTACCACTAACCTTGCTTTGTTTCTTACGATTGTTCCATGTTCATCTAGCTTGTTCCTGAATACCCATTTCAGTCCAATAATCTTCTTGTTCTTCGGTTTAGGTTCCAAGTGCCATACTTTGTTTCTTTCAAACTCATTCAATTCATCTTGCATTGCTACCACCCAATCCGAATCTTGCAAAGCTTCTTCATGATTCTTGGATTCCATTGTTGAAAGAAAAGCAAAGTGTGCACAAAAGTTTCTCATTTGTGACCTCGTTTGTATTCCTTTGTTCATGTCGCTTATGATCAAGTCAAGTGGATGTGATTTATGGTGTTTCCACGGGCTTGGAACAAAGTCTCTGGTGGAGACAGACGTGGAAGCAGGCTCACTGACTTGATTCTGATTTGGTACACCATCATTTCTTTCTTCTTGATTATCTCCTGGGATAACTGGATTAGGAACTGCAGGCTGTTCCTGTTCTGCCTGTGGCTCCTGTTCTTGATTTGGTTCAGCATTTTGAACCTGTTGTTGTTCTTCTTGATCTTGCTCCTTTTGTATAAGTTCTTCATCATCCAAATCAGCAAGACCTATCTTAAAATCACCTGTTTCTTGTTCACTTGTCATAAAGTTAGTTTCATCAAATATTATGTGAACAGATTCCTCAACACACATGGTTTTCTTATTATAAACTCTATATGCTTTACTATGAGATGAATAGCCAAGAAATACCGCTTCATCACTTCTTTCATCGAATTTACCTATATTTCTTTTTCCATTAACATGCACAAAACATCGACATCCAAAGACTCGAAAATATGAAATATTAGGTTTAATTCCTTTAAATAATTCGTAGGGGGTCTTAGAAGTGATAGGTCTAATTAAAACGCGATTTAATATATAGCATGCAGTATTAACGGCTTCGGCCCAAAAATTTCTAGGTAAACCACTAGCAATCAACATAGTTCTAGCCATTTCCTCTAAAGTTCTATTCTTACGTTCAACCTTACCATTTTGTTGTGGTGTTCTAGGTGCGGAGAAATTGTGACTTAAACCATGCTCATTACAATAATCCATAAACTTTGAATTTTCAAATTCTTTATCATGATCCGATCTTATGTGGACTAGTTGATTGTTACTAGATTTCTGAATTTTAGTAGCGAATGCAACAAATTCATCAAAGGCTTCATCTTTGCTAGATAAAAATAAAGTCCATGTAAATCTACTGTAATCTTCAACTATAACAAAAACATAGCGCTTACCGCTGCGACTTTGTATTCTCATTGGTCCACAAAGATCCATATGAATTAATTCAAGTGGTCTTGAGGTGGTCACGACATTTTTAGGTTTAAAGGATGACCTTGCATGTTTTCCTTTAGCACAAGGATCACATACTTCATTCTTTTGAAATTTTAGGGACGGTAATCCTCTTACTAGGTCTTTAGATCGTAAATTATTAAGCAATGAAAAACTAGCATGACCTAATCTTTTATGCCAAAGAAGAGGGTCATCTTCTATAACGCTAAGACATGTTAGACTGGTTTTAGGAACAGTGTGCAGGTCCACCACGTAGGTGTTCCCTTTTCTGATCCCTTCCAGAATGACGTCTCCTGTGTCGTTCCTAGAAATGATGCACTTATCAGAAGTAAAGTTTACAGAGTTACCTTTGTCGCAAAATTGAGAAATACTTAAAAGATTGTGCTTTAAATTCTCGACCAAAAATACATTATCTATAGCATGGGAACTTGACCTTCCTATCTTGCCTTTTGCAATGATTTCACCTTTCATGTTGTCGCCAAAGGTCACCGTTCCTCCATCATAGGCTTCTAGTGAGAGAAATTTTGATCTATCGCCTGTCATGTGCTTGGAACAGCCACTGTCGAGATACCATGAGCTGTTCCCTCTCACTAGAACCTGCAAAACGAATTTAGTTGTTAGAGGGTGGAACCCAGCCATCCTTGGGTTCCATGTCGATTATACAAGAATCATATTTCTTAATCCAAACTCTATCGACATATATTTGATTCGTTTTGTTATGCTGTTCCCTTTTTAAACATTGATGTTTCAGGTGCCCGGTTTTGCCACAAAAGGAACAGACTTTGTTACTTGGGAGATCAACGTAGACCTTTTTCTTTTTATCATGTTTGTCATATCCTAGACCTTCGGTTCCTTTGGTTTTAGCATTAAGAATCCATTTGGGAACTTCTTTGATTTTCCCTTTTTCTCTTGAATTTAATTCAAGCTTAAGTCGATCATTTTCTTTTAAGGCGGATTCTAGGTCTAATTTCATTTGTAAAAGAACACATTTAATTTCTTTATTAGACTCGTAATTAACTTCCATTTCAAATTGCTTAAGTTGATTCAATTCAATATTTAACATGATGTTTTCTTCTTTAACCTTTTCTATAGCTTCTTTTAACATCACATTATTATCAAGCAATTCAAAGAATCGAGTTTGCACATCGGACCTAAAAGAATTAAGGTAGGATATTTGGTCTTTACACGCTTTAAGGTCTTTTTCAGTTTTGAGACAGATGGCTGTTTGTTTTTCCAAATTTTCGTGAGATTCTAAAATCATGCTAACTAGTCTATGTTTATCCAATTTAAATAAATAATCAGAAAATGGATCAGTAGACAGTACCTCTTTTCCTTTAGCCTTTTCATCATGCGTTGCCATGAGACAAAGATTGGCTACTTCTTCTTCTTCAACGGGAGCTTCGGTTTCGGTTTCGCTTTCGGATTCTCCCCAAGCAGCTATCATGGCTTTTCGTAAATCGGCTTTGTTGAAATTTCCTTTTGTAGGTTGTCTTCCTGTTTCTCTTGCTTTCCCTTTACCTTTCTCATTTTTCCATAATGGGCAATTCTTGATTAAATGCTCGGTACTTCCACATTTGTAGCATTCATATGTTTTGGTATTTGAAGTTCCTCTTTCTTTGTTGTTTCTTTGATTTTTATACTTGTTGTTCCTGAAGAACTTCCTGAACCTACGTACCAGCAAGGCTGCCTCTTCCTCGTCAGTTTCTGATTTTTCTTGATCGTTTGCTGTCAGAGCCAAACCCTTGTTCCTGGAACTGTCAGCTGTTCCCAAATGTAATTCATGAGTCATAAGGGATCCAACCAACTCTTCCAGATTAAACTTTGTGAAATCTTTAGATTCTTGAATGGCTGTGACCTTTGCTCTCCAACGATCATCTTGAGGTAGGCTTCTTAGGATTTTTCGCACTTGTTCATCTGAGGGAATTAGCCTTCCAAGGGAGACAAGCTCATTCGTGATATTCGTGAATCTTGTAAACATTTCTTGAATGCTTTCTTTAGGTTCCATCACAAATCTTTCGTATTTGGACATGAGCAAATCAATTTTGGAACGCTTAACTTCACTCGTTCCTTCGTAGGTAACCTCCAGCAGATCCCAAATTTGTTTAGCGGTTCTGCATCCCATAATGCGATTATGTTCATTTGGACCAAGCCCACAATGAAGCAATTTAATAGCAAGAGCGTTCATTTCCATATTTTGAAAATCTTCTTTCTCATATTCTGTGATTGGTTTGGGAACAGTCTCGTTATTGGAGTTGGTAGTTGTTACCTCAAAATCTCCAATTTCGATAACTCTCCAAATTTGATAATTTTCGGCTTTGATGAAGATCTCCATCCTGTTTTTCCAATAAGTATAGAATTTGCCATCGAACATTGGTGGTCTCTGAGTAAAGTACCCTTCTTCCATGCGCTCGTTCATTTTCTGCATCTCTAATACACCAAGATACGGCTCTCAGGGTTTCCTGATCAAATGAGGAACAGGGCTCTGATACCAATTGTAGAAACACTTAGAGACAATGAACTGTAACAAGAGGGGGGGTGAATTGTTACTTGCGCACTTTGAGTATTTTTAGCCCTTTTTATTGCGGAATTATGAATAACAAAAATACTCAAGACAATATGAAGAAAACTATAAAGGAACACCAAGATTTAACGTGGGAAAAAGAACCACGACCCACTAGGGATTTCTCTTCTCTATTACTTTATATAAATCACTCCTCTATTACATAAAATAACTTCAACTCCTCTATTACATAAAATAACTTCAACTCCTCTACTCTTTTTCTTCTCTCGGTAACTCCTTACCGTTTCTCTTCTACTCACGGTAAACTCTTACCGTTTTTCTACTCCTCTTCTCACGGTAACCTCTTACCGTTTCTCTATACTCTACCCTTTAGACTTACCCAAGTCTAAATAACAAAAACTCTCAAATAAACCCGTACAAGATTTATCTAAAGTGGATGAATCATATCAAGAAAAGCACAAGGAATAAATCTTGAAATTAATAAGCCATTAAAATCAATCAAGATTTCCTCTTTTTATTTTGTAAACCTCACGAAAAATATATGGGCACAATATTTTCGGAAAAATATTTTCTCTCAAAAATGATCTCTCACTTGTGCCGGTTAAATAAAAATCCTTTATATAGATTTTAAATCTAAACTACCCATAATCCCATGATCCGAAATAATGGGAGTTGTGGGTTTAATTTCCGTGTGAAGTGGTAGGAAAGCTTGGTAGTTACTCCAAGTTTTCTTGTCCTTTTAGCTAAAAATAGCTAAGACAAATTAAGAAATCTTATTTTAAAATCCTAATTTTAAGGAATATTTTTAGGAGTTAGTTAAATTAATTTCTTAATTTATTTCCCTTGTGCATCCTAGACTAATTCATCCGTACAACAAATCTAAATAAGAAAAATAAAACTTAAAAATTATTTTCCTAATTATTTTGTTGACTGCTCCTCTGACCGCTGACTCTGGGAACACTGCACTGTCTCCGATAGACCAATTTTCGAATTCTGACTTGATCTTGGAACAGTTATTTAGCAATCCCATTTCAACGTTTAATGGTCCATCGACGACCCTTATAAAGATCGGATATTTGACCTAACAAAACAATCTCAAAGACAAATTATGTTTGTTTAATAAAGTTTACGTTATCATCAAAACTAAATGGGCCAACAAGCCTTTAGGAAATGAATTTGCAATACCGCCTATTCAATTAAGGAGGTTTATGAGCAATTCCTGACGACTTAGCAAAAGGTTCATTGGAGACACCTCGTTTGGAACAGGATCTCGATACCTAAAACTAGGTTTCTTTGTTGGTTAGTAGCTAGACATGGGCTAAAAACCAAGGAGAAACTTTATGAGTTGGGAGTGGAGGTTGATAATGGTAGCAAAGCGACAACTCATCGCCCCAGATGTCACGAGTCGTAGCTATTCGTTAGAAGTCAATTTCATGCGGTTTGACAATTAATTTTTGGAACCATTATATAAAGTGGTTGTTACTTTTTATGATTTCAGACATTTTTTCCTTAGTTCTCTCTGTACTTTTGTTGTTTTCCATTGAAGTTTTCGTTGTTGAACTCGTTTGTTACACTTTAATTTCTTGCAATTTAGTTTTTATTCATCTTAATTAGTAAGTTTTCTTGTTTATTTCTTTGTCATTTTATCTTTGTGCAATGAAACTTCATATCATCATCATGTTTAATATTTTAATTAAGGTTTTGCTTATCATTTATACATGTTTTTCATCATTATGCATAGTGAGTAGTTTTCTTATCTAGGGTTAAGGCATAATCTCTAATTCGAAGCATGGGATGATATTTTATCGATTGATTGTGTGAAATTTGAGTTTATAATCAAATCTATGCTTAATGAATTAAGGATTGAGATATACTTAAGTTAAATTCCTACTAATTTAGCCAATAAAACGGAAGTTTGAAGATTAGCATTAGTAAGGTCTTAAATCGATATTAATCAATAGAGCGGAAGCTTGAGATTAATTAGATCACATTTAATTATGCTGATGACTCAATTTTATACAATCATGAGACCGATTGACTCCCATGTTAGAATTAGGTGAGAGCTTGCCAAGTATCATTGGTATCTCATTATTGTTAGTATTTTGCATTGCTTATTTGCATCATAGCACAAGTGGAAAAAAAAGCTATTGGGTGCTACTAATTGGCTGCGGTTTTTATATATACATAGCTAATAGGAGGAATTAAATTCAGGTTAAAAAAAAAACCTCAGTGGCTGCGAACATGGGTCAAAACCGCAGCCAATAGCCCAATTATCAAAAACATAAACACCCAATGGTTGTGTTTGCCTTATGTTCAAATCAGTGGGTAGGAGAGGATAAGGTGATGAGCAAATTTATTTTAACCGCAAGTGCACGGTATACGTGTAGTCGCGGGTCGAACACAAGGAAGCTAGGTTAAGAAACTTGCTAATCTCTACTAATAATATTGCTTAGGGAGAAAAAAATGTTTGATTGGTTGTTTACTAACAACTAAAAATGCAATAAGAAAATTGGATTAAACTATATGATGAAAGGATCTAGGGTGTCGGAAATCCCCTAAAGTCTTGTATGATTAAATTCTCATTAGTGTCTATGAAGATTCGGATTAATTACATGATTAAATATGATCTTATTAATCTCAAACTCTCGCTAGCTCTGTTAATTAATTATTAGATTTAGACCCTACTAATTCAATTCTTACACGCTAGTTTTATTGACTAGTCTGACAAAACAATTTAATTTAGGGTTAATTGGTACAATTTTACCACTTTAATCCTAATTTCATAGACACATTCAAAAATCATATCATACTCAACTAATAGGTTCAAAATCCTAACCCTAGAAAATGGATGTCGAATGAAACTAAGCATGATAAAAGTGATAATAATGAAATTTGCAAGGAAAAACAATAATTAAACTATGAGACAAACAATTAAAGATTCAAGAGCCAAAAAATATGAAGAACAATACTACTTTTAATGAATGATAATTTCTAAGAAAATAATCAAAGTTTGACAAAGAAAGATTAAACTAATACAAAATTGATAAAGAAATATTAAACTACTAAAAATAAAGTAAATTAAAGACAAGAAATTAAAAGCTTACAAGAAATAAGAATGGTGTTCAATGGAGAAAGATGAAGGAAGAAGAAGGAGAAGAGGATTTTAGTCTCCCTCCTTGTGCTCCTCCCAAGGAGACTTAACCTGATTCTCTCTTATTAACCCACTAAATATACCTTAAGAGGTTAATTAAAATAAAGATAAAAGAAAGTAATACTAAATTGAAGTAATTGGAAAAGATTGCACGGAAAAAACAGAAGTAGCAACCGACTCGGCGGCCACTTCCACGCCCAGGAAGCCGAGTCGATGTTTTTGGCTGATAGCTTCTGCAAACTTCAAACGATCATCATTTCTTGCTTGATTATCGAAATCAAACGTATAATATACCATTGAAAAGCTCTTGAAGTCTAGTTTTCAATGCACGTTTCATCAATTAGATTTATCTATCAAAAGTTAGAGCCAAAAGAGTGAGCATGTATCAAATTTCACCTCAATAATTTTGTCTTTAAGCACTTTTTACTCTTTTGCTCATTTTCGTTGTAGAACATTTTCACCCAAGCTATAATCTTCCTTAGTGTAACCTCATCATTATTAAAATCATAAGAATTATGCTAAAACAATCAAAACCACTCAAAATCCACTTGAATAACCAAAACGAGTAAAGTAGCATGATCTTAAAAGTAAGCACGAAATTACTAACAACGACCATCACTAAGGAGTATAAAATGATATAAATAAGTACAAATAACTGCACTTATCATCAGGATAGTCATAAGTAGAGGGGGCAGTGGTGGATAATGGTAAGAAGAATTTTGTCAAAGGAGAGTAAAAAGTAATACTGTGCTTGTAATGAAAAGGGAAATGTTGCTCAAAAAAGTGAAAATCCCTAAGCACAGACACAAGTTTGGCGTGGAGATTATAGATTTTATGACCTTTTTGATGAGGTGAGTAGCCAATGAAGATGCTAGGATGGGCAAGAGGATCAAATTTATGACGGTCTTGTTTGAGGGTAGAGACATAGGCTAAGCATCCAAAAGCCCTAAGCATGGAATAGTCTAGGGTTTTATTGTATAGTTTCGCTTAGGGAGTTAAGCCTTCTAAAGTATGTGTAGGAGTTCTGTTAATGAGAAAGGTGGCACACTGAAGGCAAACACCCCAAAAAGAAATGGGAAGTTTGGCTCAAAAGGATAAAGCCCGGGCAACCTCAAGAAGGTGCCTATGTTTCCGCTCTACAACCCCATTTTGTTGGGGGTAGCTCGACAACTTGTTTGAACAAAGATGTCATGGGTGGTCTAAAATTGTTGTATAATGGGAATGTTTCAAGAAGAAAAGTTTGTGTCTTAAGTTGGAAAAAAGATACTTTTCTTTTAATAAAATACTTTCTCCGTTTCATATTAGTTGTAACATTGATTAGTTGGAAAAAAGATACAGTGACACTATTTATTAATTACTCTTAATTTTTGATTAGTTTTTAATCTATAGGCTAAAATATAGCTAAGTGAGATCTTGTTTGATTCGTCTCATTGCAAAGATAATTAATATCAAATTTTTATTATTTATTATTATACACAATTAGAGATATTAGAAATTAAATTATTGCATTGAATTGCGTATAAATCAAGTCTTACATTTTCTACCTAAAATCCGAACAATTGCTCCACAAAATAAAATGTTACGGGGTCAGATAATTAACCCGTAATTTATTTAGTCAAACCATAAACCGCTCACCTTTGTCTAATAACTTCCTAAAATAACTTTCTCATATAACCGTTTTGTAACTACCATGTAACCGCCTACTAACATCCACCTTCTCCATTATAATCCAACCTTTCCAGAAATAACCTCCTTCTACCACTATAAATAGAGATAGCCAACCTCATTTGCAGCCCGAAGCTTTTATCTTCCCACCGGTACTCCATAAAATACCTCGCCCTCCTACTTACAATTTATACTTTGACCAAATATACTTTAATTCATCTGAACTCATTCTACGATCTGTTATCTTGTTTTCATTAATTATCATATATTCATCACTTTTGGTTTTCCGATCCGACTTGAGCGTCGGAGGGGTTTTCGGGAAAACCATACCCAGGGCAAGGCTAACGTTGTATTGCAGGATTTGAGGTCTCACGATCGAAAAAAATACATCTTGAAACTTGTTTGTTAATCTAATGCCATTAGGTTATTCATCATGCTACTCATTCTATTTCACTATTATCTTTTTCATATGTTGTTGCACACAAGGCAATACATTATTTTAATCTTTAATATCTAAATGGAGTAAAATTAAAATTTGTAATATTTGATATGTATTACTCATCCCTCCATTCCCCATTGTTTATCTGCTTTAGAATTTTCCTCGTTTTCAATTAGGTTTTTGAGGATTAGAAGATAAAGTATATTAATGTATAATCTGGTTAAAGTCGTGTTAATGCATAATTTCTTATAATACAATTTGTATAATTTTATTGAGATAGTATTAATTTTTTAAAATGTATAATTAGAAAAAAAAATGAAAAGTTACCCAGAATATTTCAACCTTTTACTAACTTTTGAATAATTTTGAATAATCCCAACTATAAGCGGCGCTTATTAAGAATGTATTTCTACCAAGTTAACCTCTTACCTATGCGATGTGACGTTGCAAACCGTATACAAACATGGAAGCTAGGTAAGGGGATGCGCATAAGTCGTTCGAAGACAGAATACATGCGATGTGACTTCAGTGGGACATAATCGGTAGGGGAGCCGGAGGTTTCCATCGGGGGAGAAGTGGCTGCATGTACGCCCAAGTTCAAGTACCTAGGTTCAGTAATTCAGAGTAATGGGGAGATTGAAGGGGACGTTACAAACCGTATACAAACAGGATGGCTTAAGTGGAGAGCAGCGACTGGGGTGCTCTGTGATAAAAGATTCCCTAGTAAACTAAAGGGCAAGTTTTACCACGTTGCGATTAGGCCATCTTTATTGTACGAGACAGAATGTTGGCCTGTAAAGAAGGTTTTCGAACAGAGGATGGACGTAACAGAGATGCGCATGCTGAGATTGATGTGTGGCAAAACTATGATGGACATGATAAGAAATCAGGAGTTTAGGGAGAAGCTAGGGGTTGCACCTCTCTCTGTAAAGATGCGGGAGAATAGGTTGAGATGGTTTGGGCATGTGCAAAGAAGCACCCATGACGCCCCAGTAAGAAGGATCGAGCGCATTGTAGTGGAAGGCAAGAGAAGCTGAGGAAGACCTAGGAGGACGTGGGACGAGCAGATTAAGAGCGACCTGCATGATCTCCACCTCTCTAAGGACCTGACCAGGGATAGGGCCAAATGGCGGCGCCTTATGCACGTCCTAGATTACTAGACTTGTTTGTTTCTAGGCTTTGCTTTTTGTCTGTGTCCTTTATCGCCTCTCGTACCTGTATCGTTTTTTTAGTTATATGCATGTATCCTTTTAGTTGTGTAAGTCACCTACTATGCTTGCGGCTAGTTGTTTTTCTATGCTTGGCTAACATGTGTGTAAGATGCAGGAGTTCGGGCATTTGCAAGTTCTTATCGTTGAAGACTCTTCTTGAGCCAAAGGACTCTTTTGACCGCCCTCTCCTTATGGGTATGAGACGCCGTCGAGCCTCCTTCCCCAGACCCTGAACATAGATCTATCTATGTGCGGGAATACTAGGTATGATGATGATAATGATGATGATTAACCTCTTACCTATACAACAAATCATTTTGCATATAAAATTAGAGAAGTTTCACATGGTAGCATCTAGTTTTCATGAAACATCAATGGTAAAGTCGTAGCATTTTTCGTTTAATTCTTGTTGATTTATGTTTAATTCATCATTTTGTAAGATTTTTCCACATGATAGCATGCGAGTTTTGCACTCAAATGTTTGATTCATCATTTTAACGTTTAATTCACTAATTAATTTAGGCAAAATTGATTTTAAAGGTTCGAACTTTGCCTCATTTGCTTCTAAAGGTTCGAACTTTCGTTTATCCTAGAAAGGTTCGAACTTTGGGGGTCATCTTCATTTAAAGGTTTTTAGGGGTTTTTTTGGGTTGATTTTGGATTGATTATAGGTTTATATGGGTTTTCTGGGTTGATTCTTGGTTGATTATGGGGTTTTTTACCCATAAAAACCCATAATCAATCCAAAATCAACCCAAAAAAACCTATAAAAACCTTTAAATGAAGATGACCCTCAAAGTTCGAACCTTTCAAGGATAAACGAAAGTTCGAACCTTTAGAAGCAAATGAGGCAAAGTTCAAACCTTTAAAATCAATTTTTCCATTAATTTATTAAAGCCCTTAAATTTTGTAAAAAAAAAAATCATTTTCATTCAAATGACACTATAATGTTCAAAAGGTGCATACAAACACTAATAAATAATTTAAAAGATGCATTTTATAAGCTCAGAAGGTGCATTACAAACTCTAATAAATAATTTAAAAGGTGCATTTTATAAGCTCAAAAGGTGCATTTCAGAAGTTCAAAAGGTGCATTCTTCTAAGTAACACAAATCTGCTTATTGTTAAAAAATATTTAAGGGCGTAGATAAATTAATCGATGAATTAAATGTTAAAATGTTGAATTTAACATTTGAGAGCAAAAACTAGATGTTACAATGTGGAGAAATCTTACAAAATGTTGAATTCAACGGATATTAACGAGAACTTAACGGAAAATGCTACGAATGTTAGCATAAACTGGATGCTACAATGTGGAAATATCTTACAAAAGTGCTGTCACTGGTGTTTCATGAAAACTGAATATTACCATGTGGAACCTCTAAAAATTAAAAGCAAATACAAAATTTAATTATAAAAAAATGAAAAATTAATAAAAATTAAAAAGAGAAATCAACTAAGTTTATTTTTTGATTTAACTTTTAATTTTAAATATTTTTGATTTTTGATTTGGTTTTATTTTATTTTTTTGTAGCAATTAAGCTACACTAATCGATCACCATTTGGCACTAGTGGAAAAAAAGCTATTGGCTGCTGATTATTGGCTGCGGTTGTTAGGAAAACGCAGCCCATAAGAGAATTAAAAAAGCTGGAAAAAAGAACAGTACTAAGGGGCTGCGGTTTTTGGCATTGACCGCAGCCCTTAACCCCTTAAAAAATTCATCAAAAAAAAAATACTAAAGGGGCTGCGGTTTTATGGATGACCGCAGCCCTTAATTATTCCAAATTAATAAAGAAAATAAAAAAAAAATTAAAGCAAAGGGGCTGCGGTTTTTATGGATGTCCGCAGCCCTTATTAATTCCAAATTATTAAGGAAAATTAAAAAAAAAATAAAATGGAGTAAGGGGCTGCGGTTTTTAAGCCCTGTCCGCAGCCCTTATGTTAATAAAAAACCATAATGAAATCTCTTTGCTTGTTGGCCGTTTTATATAACCCTAACTCAAAATAAACACTTCCTCTTTATAACCCTAGCTAACTCATTCCTTATGCCAGCCGTTTTTGAGTGAATCCCAACTCATTCTCATTCTTCCTTCATCTCTTTGATTCTCTTTCATTCTCATTCTATCTTTTTGATCTAGAAAATTTAGATAATGGCAAAAACAACAATAAAATATGTTCATTCTTCCACATGCGATTTTGTCTTTAATTTGATTCTATTGAAGATGACAACCCCAAAAAAATAAAAGACAATCAAAACCAACAAAACTTAATCTACAAAGAATCTTTAATTTGATTCAAATGGAATATCTGGGTTCTTGAAGAACATCTGGGTTCTTCTTCAAACGTTAGTCTTCAAGAAGATCTTCTCGTTTTTTAAATCAGAATGAAGAAACCCTAAACACATTTGCTCTTCCCTGCGCCGTCGTTCAAGCCCTTCAATGGTGAAGATGAAGCCCGGTTCAATTCCTTCAACTTGTTTTTGTTTTTGTTTCATAATTTTTAATTAATTTTTAAGAACAAACGAAATTAATTTTGTTCCAGATCTGTAATTTTTAAGATCTGAAATTAATTCCTTCAAGATGAAGATGAAGCTAGCCTGGTCTGTTATTTTTGTTCTTCTTTGTTCCAGATCTGAAATTCGTTTAAGAACAAACGAAATTCGTTGGCTATTTTCGTTGTAATTTTTAAGATCTGAAATCGTTATTTTTGTTCCAGATCTGAAATTAATTTTCGTTGTACGATCAGAAATTAATTTTCGTTGTAATTTTTTGTTCAAGATGAAGATGAAGCTAGCCTGGCTATTTTCGTTGTAAGATCTGAAATTAATCTTCATTGTTCAAACGTTTTTTGCAATTTCTGGGATTGTTTTGTAGTTGTTGACATTAGATTATCGTTTTGTAATTTTCATTTTCGTTTTGTTTATGAAATATCCTTTTTTTGTTGTTGAAATTAGATTATGTTGTTGAAATATCTAGGCAATTTCTGGGATTGTTTGATGTTCATTTTTTGTAATCTTCGTTTTGTTTATGAAATGGAAAAAAATTTTTTTTTTTAAATGGAATTAAGGGCTGCGGTTCTAGATATGTCCGCAGCCCTTGTTTTTTTTTTTATTTTAAAAGATGACTAAGGGCTGCGGTTGTAATGTCCGCAGCCAATAATAAAATCTCATTTGCTGCTACTCCAAGGGCTGCGAGACAAAACCGCAGCCAATACCCTAAAAAAACCCGCAGCAAATGATTTTTTTTCCACTAGTGTGGGCAACCATGTTCTCAAGCAAGTGACCTTAAATTAAGATTATTCATGGTTAATCAAAATTTGGAATTATTGTAGAAAAAATAAACGATTAGATTATTCTAAATAATTTTTTTATTAAAACATCAAACTTTACTTTGAAAGACGTCCAAAAGGTATGATAATCAAATAAATTTTATTGAGAAGTGAAACAAAGTTTCACAAAATACTATCTCTAATTTTTAATAGTTACTACACTTTTATTTTTCATGCTATCCAATGCATGATTTTAATCTTTAATATCTTTAATTTTATATGATAAAAAATTTCTAAAAAGTTAATATTATAAAAATATGCACTACAACGAATCAAACAAGATACCGCTTTACTATATTTTACATTATACATGAAAAAATATATGCCAAATAAAATCAGTTGATGAACAATAGTTGCTACAAGAACCGTATAAACTATTAAAATTGGAATGAAGTATAAATCAAAAGGTTGATGCTTAATAAAAAGGAAAAGTTACCTAGAATAATCCAATCTTTTTTTGATTTTCCGACAATAATCCTACCTATTGATTGACCATAAATAATCCTAACTTTGTGGGATATTTTCCTAGAGTAATCCCAGTAACCAGATCATAGCAAATTTTATTTTTTTAAAATATAATCTAAAAATAAAAAGTCGAAAAAATTGTTATAAAAGTTTCTGATTTTTTTTAATATTTAGAAATTTTTATATTAATTAAAAATTTTTTTCTCTATTATTACATTAATTTTTTAATTTACTTTTTTTGGTAAATTACTTACTATAGCATATCATCGGGTTACCTGAGTTTACTCTAGTCTCTAGGAAGATACCTCTCAAGTTGGGAGTATTCATGATTTATAAATAGGTGAGATTATCGTAGAGAGATCGTAAAAATGTTAGATTATTCTATGTAATTAAAAAAAGAAAAATTCCACATGGTAACATTGAGTTTTCATGAAATGACAGTGGTAATACTTTTTTAAGAAAATTCCAAATGGTAGCATCCAGTTTATGCACTAACTACTAGCCGTAGCATTTTCCGTAAGCTCTTGTTAAATTCCGTTAAATCCATCATTTTGTAAGTTTATTTCCACATGGTAGCATTTAATTTTTATTTAATTCACCATTTTAACATATAATTCACCATTTTAATATTTAATTCATCAATTTAACTTTTAATTCACTGTTTAATTCATTAACGCTCATAAATCTATGCCTATAACTAAAACAAAAAACACTTACATCATTCACCTCCAAAACCGTTGAAGTGACACCTTGTGGATGAAAATTTTCCCTCCAATTGATAAAGATGATGTCATCCTTATGAATTGTATTGGAAATAATCAAAACTTTGAAAATGAGAGCATTTACAAAGTAATTGTTCAAGAATGACTATGTTCATTGGAAGGGACAATTGGTAGCTTCTTGCCTTTTCATCTACAATTATTTGTAATTCAAGCTTCCACCCTATATTTATATATACATGTAATTAACAATTGATTATTTACACATAACAAATTGAATTAGTAAGTAATAAAACTGAAAATATTATAAGATATCCTATTCCTTGAAAAATGACAGTGTACAAATATATTGAAGAAATAACACCCCTCAATGAGTCGATGGTTATTAAAATTAGAATAATACGATTGTGGAAGCCTCCAATTTATGATGATCCAAGTGATGGTAGTATCGAAATGGTTTTTTTAGATGAAAAGGTATGTTTCGTTGATTTATACTCCCTCCAATTTTTATGCATACATATTATTACTACCTCCGTTCCTTTTTGATGTTCCTATTTGGGTTTTTCACCAAGATTAAGAAAAATGTAATCTTTGGTGGTAATGTGTATTATTTTAATTATATAGTAGTGGGAAGTAATGATTGTATTGGAAGTATGAGAGAAAAAGTAATTAAATAATAATGTAATGTAATGATTGTATGAGAAGTAAAAGAGAGAAAATAATTAAATAATAGTATAAAGTAATTAAAGTGGAGTTTTAAGGGATAAAAGTGAGATGTAAACTTTCCAAAAATGAAAAGTATTCTAAAGTGGAAAAACTTATGAAACTACCCGTTTTAGTAAGGTAGAAAAACAAAGAGGAATGGAGGGAGTATTATGTAATATTGTCTAACATTGTTTAATATATAAATTAATAAATATATTAATATCATTCATGTTTCTTTCTTTCTATGTTTTACTTCTGTAGGGTGGAAAAATACGAGCAACTGTTAAAAAGTCTTTAATCAATAGATTTAATGATAAACTCATTGAAGGACATTTGCACACTATTGCCAAGTTTGGTGTTGGACAAAATAATGGAATTACAAGACAACCAAACATCGTATAAATTGTATTAAATTATATTTGTAAAATTAAATCTGAAATAGATTTTGCTATTATATGCAATTATTAATTCAATTAAATTGAATAATTAATAATTAATAATTTATATTCTTTATTTTTTAATTATTATAAAAAATGAAGAAAACCGTGCATCGCACGGGAATTATCTAGTATTATAATAAGTTTGTTTTCATTAAAAAATGACACGATTTATTTATTGTAATAATATTATAATAATTTATAATTCACCATTTTATTCATTAGCGACAACTCATTTCTTAAAAGTAAATTAGCTCCAACGAGATTAAAAAATAGACAAGTGCAATTGGAAAATCAAATATATACTGATATTTCGTTTAAAGATCATCAGGAGCCCATTGTGGTTCCATATAACTGCACGAGTCCATCTAGAATAAATGCCCACCAATGCCCAACTTTTGAACTTTATAATGACAATAGATTGTATCATTTTTAAACGAGTAAATAATACTCCGAGTAATATTAATGTCGCAAATGACAATAGATCTAGTCATTTTTAAACGAACAATATTAATGTCGCTAAATAAATCGTGTTATTTTTGAATGAAGAAAATTATTACAATATTTATGGGAGTTAATGAATAAAACGGTGAAGTAAACGTTAAATTGGTGAATTCAATGTTAAAATTGTGAATTAAAAAAAAATTAAATGCTACCACGTGGATAAAAATTTACAAAATGATGAATTTAACGGAATATCACCATCTGAAATGTTCTTCGGATGATGCTACTACTAACATTTCATGAAAACTAAAAAAAAATGAAATGTGTGAACTTTTTTTTTTTTTGGCAAGTAAAAATGTGTGAACTTTGGAGTATATAAACCTATACACTATTCTACTATAACTAGAAGTCTATAGTCGCCGGTGTTTTGCCGTTTTCCCGCCATTAACGTCTCCCTCTCCTCTCTCTCTCTCTCTCTCTTAATACTTTTGATTCCCATTTCTCTTCTCTCCTCTCCATCTTCTTCTTCTGCTTAATCACAATGCTATGGGTAGACAAATATCGTCCCAAAAACCTAGACAAGGTTATAGTCCACCAAGATACTGCCCAAAATCTCAAGAAACTGGTTAATTTCTTATCTACTTCAATTTTTTTGTTGGTTGTTGCCATTTGTTGAATTCTATTAGTTGCATTCTCAATTTTGTATCATCTTTTTATCTTGAAATGCTTGATTGTCAGGTGACGGAGCAAGATTGCCCACATTTGCTATTTTATGGACCTCCTGGTTCCGGCAAGAAAACCCTAATTATGGCTCTTCTCAGGGAGATGTTTGGCCCTAGTGCTGATAAGGTTTCTTTTTTCCTTTTATGTTTTTAATTTTCCAAATTATTTTCTTAGTTTCAACTTTCTGCGGGTTCTTAATTTTCTTAATTTCCATGTGTTTTTGCTTTTTTAGGTTAAAGTGGAGAACAAAGGATGGAAGATTGATGTAAGAAATTTGTTTGTGTTCGTTGTTTGTATGTTAATTGTACCAAAAAGCTTTAAATTAAGCCAAAAATTATTGTTTTAAAATTTGGTTTCATTTTTAATGCTTCTGTTTATATCATATACAGGCTGGGACTAGAACGATTGAAATCGAACTTACAACTCTATCCAGCACTCATCATGTAGAAATGAACCCAAGTGATGTTGGATTCCAGGATAGATACATTGTTCAAGAGATAATTAAGGAGATGGCTAGGAATCGACCAATTGACACTAAAGGGAAGCGGGGATTCAAGGGTAAGAAGCTTCATAATATTCGTGTTCTTGATTTTATGTCCATATTCATGTCCAATTTAAATTTGCTTATCCTTCTTAACATCGAATGCAAAATGCATCTTATGCTATTGCATCTTGCCAAGCAAATAAATATAATATACGCATGAGATGATTGTATGAATAAGTGAATGAGTAGGCTTGTAATAAGGTTGTAATTCCCAACATGTATCTACTGCCTATGGTATTTGAGTATTGTCCGTACTTTGACAAAAAAAAACCGTATACTACCTCTTGAATTGCTTAGCAGATTGCAGAATCTTTGTTGTAAGCTTGCGTCTGTTCAAAAGAATATACTAAAATATTCTTATTTTTGACATATCAGTCGGTGAATGAATACCTATGTTATAGCCTCATTAGTTCATGGCTACGTTTTAGCTTTATGAATTAGTATCTGAAAACACATGTAAGCTTCACGGCTTTATAGCTCTGTAACCGGTTTTATTGAAGGACGCATTAATTGAACTCATTTTCCTTAATATGTATTTTTGAAGGTTTTATTCCATAAATTTAAATTCCAAAGGGCGAGATAAGTTTGTTGAAGCTTTTATTCCATAAAAGCGCAAGTTAAAATTTTAAACATTTATTTCAATCACCGGTCATCGCCCATGGGTATCATTTTGTGATTTGATTTCATTCGTATCATTACTTGTTGCTTTTGTTCCTTATTTTGATATTCATACCCTTCAAGTTTGCGCTCTTTTGGTCTATTACATGTTTTGATGACTATAATATCTTAAATCTTTGTGATGAAATTGTCGAATTTTGCTTATGGTATGAAGACAGTGAATTTAATAATGCTCAAGAAAGTAGGATGCTTCAAGGCTGGAATGATTGTGTTATTATATCTATCAAATAAGTTGGGTCTAGGATCGTAAGACACTCCTTATGTCAAGAACACCAAATAACAACAACAAGAACAATGACAACACAAAATGTAGAACACACAACTTCGAGTGCTATGTAAATCCCCACACAACTTCGAGTGTTGTGTAAACTCTTTTATTTATGAATTCTTATTTAAAGCACAAGACAAGACTTTACAATGAGACACTATCCTTATTTAAAGACACCCAAAGCCTAAGACACTTGACTCAACTAACAAAAATAAGAGTCCAACTAAAAAAATACTACAAGAACAAGATAACAAAAAATAATCGAAAATATTTAGTTCTCAATATTTTTGCCAACTCAGCCAAATGACTTCTCAAATGACCATAAACAACTTTTAGAGATTTAAACTATTTCTCACATAAATTGCACTAGTATTTTTCACCCATTCGTTCGACATGACATGAACCCCGATTAGCTTTCTTAGGTTTTTCTCTTAAATCTTCACTCCTAAATAAGTGATTATCATTAAAACACAGTCCTTGAATTTCAATATTGGTATTTTCCGAAGCTTTAAACGCATCATTTACAATCGATAAGCTATACTCATGGGACCTTTCATGGGGTTGATCTTTATTTTTGTGATTCTAGCTTGAACAAAATAATCCAAAGAACAAAGCAATTTTTATTTTTTATTTTTTTTATCATTTTCCAGTTTGAGTTCTGCTGCTTTTCGTTCAATAGCAAACAAAAATTCTGATTCAAATTTATTGTTTTGTTCTGTGGATTATTTTCTTCAAGCTAGAACACCAAAATGGAGATCAACCCCCATGAAAGACCAGGAAAAGAGCTTATCGATTATAAATGATACGGTAAAAGCTTCGGAAAATACCAAGTACTGGGTTTTAATGATAATCACTTAATTAGGAGTGATGATTTAAGAGAAAAACCTAAGAAAGCTAAGCGAGTTTCATGTCATGTCAAACGAATGGGTGAAAAATACAGGTGCATTTTATGTGAGAAATAGTTTAAATCTCTTAAAGCTGTTTATGGTCATTTGAGAAGTTGTTTGGCTGCGTTGGCAAAAATATTGAGAACTAAATATTTTCGGTTTTTTGTTATCTTGTTCCTGTAGTATTTTTTAGTTAGACAATTATTTGTTAGTTGAGCTCAAGTGTCTTAGGCTTTGGGTGTCTTTAAATAGGAATATCGTCTCACTGTAAAGTCTTGTCTTGTGCCCATTTCTTTGGTTGTTCATTGGCAAAGTAACGTAGGTAAGTTTCCACCATCTTATTCACAATCTCAGATTGGTCGTTAGTTTGCGGATGGAAGGCTGTGCTTCTTAGTAAATGAGTTTGTTGTAGCCGGAACATCTTCCTCCAAAAAACACTCATGAAAAAGCTTGTCTCTATCTGATACAATAGACGTCGGAAAACCATGCAACTGTACCGCTTCACAAATTTGGCCGCCACTTTAAGAGCTGTGTAAGGATGTTTAAGTGCCACAAAATGCCCAAACTTTGTCAACCGATTATTGACCACCAAAATAGTATTGACCCCTTTGAATTGTGGCAAACTCTATGAAATCCATGGTGGCATGCTCCCATACTTAAGATGGTAATGGAAAAATTTGTAGTAATCCTGCTGGACTTTGATTTGAAGCTTTAGCTCTTTGGAAAATTTGACATTCTCATACATAATTGGTGACCTGTCGTCGCATATCCTCCCTATACCACTCAACAACCAATCGGAGATAAGTCTTCAATTCTCCCACATGACCTCCCAATGGTGAGTCATGATACTCTCGAAGCAATACTGGAATGAAAGGAGAGGATCAACTAGTATATATCTTCCTTTGTAAAATAGCCTGCTACTATCAATAGTGAAATCGGTGGAAACCTGCTCCCTTTTCAAAACAGCCTTGCGAACTCGCACTAAAGTAGCATCCTTGTTGACCTCTTCTTGCAAAATCCCAATCTATACCATTGGAACTCAACAAAGCTCCCAACTCCGTAACTCCTTGAGGAACCCTCGATAATGCATCTGCCACTAGGTTGCTTCGTCCATGATTGTACTCAATAGCAAAATCGAATCCCATCAGTTTCATCATCCAATTTGGATAATCCCCATTGACCTCTCTTTGCTCCAAGAAGTGTTTCAAACTTCTCTCATCAGCTTTCACTATGAACTGCCGCCAAAGCAAATAGTGCTTTTAGTTGAACACACCGAATACAATTACGATAAGTTCTTTCACGAACCTTCGATGGTACCCCGTAAGCCCTAAGAACCCCCTCAATTATTTAAGGTCTTTGGAGATGGCCATGTCTTCATTGTTGCTATTTTATCGTCATCCATCTATGTGACCCAAGTAAGCAACTCTATTTACTGCAAATTCACACTTTCCCCCATTTACGCCGTGAAGGTATTAGAAGACTTTCTCCACACGAACTCTTGTGTTCGGACTTCTCTGTACTATATTCATATATAGTACGTATGTCGTCAAAAAATACCTATACAAACTTCTGAATGTACGGCCAAAATATCTCATTCATTAACGCTTGGAACGTAGATGGAGCTTTCTTCAACCCAAAAGGCATGACAATGAACTGATAGTGTCCCTCGTGAGTCCTGAAAGCAGTTTTGTGAACATCTTGTGCCTTCATCTTAATCTGATGGTACTCAGACTTAAGGTCCAACTTGGTGAACATTGTTGTCCCATGGAGCTCATCAAGTAACTCATCTTTCATCGAAATTGGATATTTTTCCGGAATTGTTGCCTTATTCAAGGCCCTATACGCAGAACCTTCAATACCCATCCTTCTTCTTAACCAAATGACAGGGCTAGAAAATGCGCTAACAGAGGGTTGTATAACTCCCTGTCTCAAGAACACCAAATACACACCAACAAGAACAACGAGAACACAGAATGCATGAACACATAGCTTCGAGTGCTATGTAAACTCCCACACGACTTCGAGTGCTTTGTAAACTCCTTTATTTCTGAATTCTTATTCAAAACAAAAGACAAGACTTTACAATGAGAGATTATCTCTATTTATTGACACCTAGAGCCTAAGGCACTTGAGCCCAACTAACAAAAATAAGAGCTCAATTAAAAAATACTACAAAAACAAAATAAAAAATAACCAAAAATATATATTTCTAAATATTTTCGCCAACTCAGCCTATCGAACATACCACCTACTCACTTCTGGTCCTCCTCTAATATGTCTTGATTATCTCAGGTGCCTTGGGTGTTACAGATTGATGCATCTTATTCATACACTTGCCTCTCATTTTCTAATATCCTTTTCTTATATAGTTCCCGCATAGTTGCACATCGCCTTTGTTTTTAAACAGAGGTATTAGTGTGCTGTTCCTCTATTCTTCTGACATCTTATGTGTCCTCAAGATAATATTAAAGAGGTTAATCAGCCAACGAATGCCCTCTTCTACTAAACCCTTCCACACCTCAATCAGGATGTTATCTGACCTGACTGCCTTATAAGTCATAACAGCCTTTTTTCAATTTTCAGTTTAAATTTGTTTTTAGTTGAAAATTTGGTTTGGAAAAATCTAAACTAAAATAGTTTTTTTTTAGTTCGATTTGGATTATGGTTCAATTTGGTTTGGTTTGGATTGTAAACTCAAAAACCAAAATAAATTTGGCTTAATTTAGTTTTATGAAAAAACCAAACCACAAAGCGAAAGCTCATCCTATTCAAACCTACCCAAAGTCGCTAGACTCAATCTAGACTTGACCAATTATACAATCCAAAATCAACTTTGAGTTCGTTTTAAACCTATTTTTGTAATTATTTGGACTCAATTTAAACTTATATATACCCATTGTAATACTAATAAAACTTTTATGATGTATAAAAGTTTAAATATGAGCAATAAATTAAGGACCCATGTAGAACTTGTTTAGGACCCTAGACTAATCAAACCCGACGGGTTTAGGTTTGGTCCAATATTTAGACCCTAAGGTCCGGATGAATGTATGTGTCCACTAAAAATTAATAGGTTTTGTCCTGGTCTGATTGGACCCGATCCATAGCCGACCTATGACCATTGAAATTATGATGAGGGTCTTGGGAGGGATAAAAAACGACATACCTTACCCTTGAAATGAGGCTGCAGTGAATGAGTCCCTCGGCTCGAGAGACTGTTATTGTAACAACCCAACTTATCATTGACTGAACAAACAGGGTCATCACGAAGTCTACTTACCCAAAGAACTCAAATCTCAAACCATAACTCGTGAAAAGGGCATGATATTTAAAACATAACCACAACAGCTAACCTTAAGTCCCAATAGCTAAACCAAAGGCTAGAATAATTATACAAAGTCACTATATAACTCTAACGTTATCAATATACAAAGTCTATTACACACTTAATAAATCCCTATACAAACACTACAACTTCCCATTTACTCAATTCATAAATCTTCCATGTATACTCTATTCACCTGTGCTATCCCATCGTTCCCGACTGGTACCGATCTGTAAACAATCTAAAATATGGAAACAACAGGAGGTCAGATTAAACTGAATGAGAAGCAACAATCCAACACAACCAAAACTCAATAATTCAAATCATGGATTTAAAGGCAACTTCAGTTTCCTAGATCTATATGGCCACAGGGAGTCTAGTTTAAGAGGTGCCCCATAGCTCAAGACTATGTCGCTCTCGGGTGAGGCCGATCAATACCTGAATGACACTTCACCTCAAAAACAGGGAGTAGGGGACAATGTCCCTCAACTGTGCCAATGACCAGCTTGCAAGCCCAATCCATTGACCATATTAATATCAACATAATCATTCATTTCCAAATCATCAGTTCAAAACATTTTCAAAATGGTAGTCTGGCCAAACCCTTTAAGGGACTGCTACTATTCACCGAAAGGACGCTTCGAGGAGTCAAGACTAGTTCACCGCAATTGACTAGAAGGGCTCTTCGACGTAGTCGTTTCCTGAAGCATAACGATAACATGTCACCAGCGTGCGTAGTGCGTACGATGCAATTATACTAATATATAACTTATTACATCTCCTCCTATGACCATAGCTCAACCAAGACTTTATTCAACTATTCTAATCTTTAAAGAGTTGTGTATGATCTAACTTAAACCACAATAGGCCATCAAGGTAACATAACCATGCTCTAAAATTCATTTACATCTTCTAAAGACTACCCAACTTCATAATTTTCTTTGATTTCCAATCAAACACTAATATGTACCTTTAAACCCAACATCCAAAATTCTCAAAGAACCTAATAACCCCTTCAAGAATTTCAAATTATTCAATTAATAAAACAACTAATATAATATCCCTCTATCAATGGTTTCCAAGAGAATTTCTTGATTCATTCAAGAGCTTCAAGTCTTCCTTAACCTTACAAATAGCAACATTCCCCACCAATTTCCCCACTTCAATGTTTATAAACTTCCTACTAGTTATCAAAATCCGTCGTTTTAACAGTTTACAACCCAATCAACAATATCCAAAAAAAAACATTCAAGAATACCCAAATTACTCAATCCTTTATCATAAAATAATCTCTTACTAACATTATAATGCCATAAATTAGTACCAATCATCACATTTTCCAATTATCTAATTAAAACAATGTACTTCACAAGTCTTGAAATAGTTGATGAAAATAGATCACATTAATATAATGGAAGGTGTATCATAATAGAAGACTTAATAAGAGAAGTAAATCTAAGTAGTAATACCTTCCTTGAAGATCCTGGGTGAAATAATGATTCAAAAGCTACAAATGATGGGTAAAAAGAAAAGGATCCTCTAATTGTTGGTTCTTGATTTGTCTTCGAATGAAAGAGACCCAAGGAAGAAGAGGATGAACATATTAGGAGAAATCAATAAAAATAAGAAAGCTATTAAACTTTGAATAATTAGAAACCAAAATAATGAAGACTTACTTGCAATGGCTGTCGAAATTCAGAGGAAAAGATGGAGGACCACTGCTGGTCTTCTTTCGAAAATCAGAAGAAGGAGGTGAACATTGAAGAGGCAGCCATTGATGCTGTTGTGTTCGGATTTGAAGGCTTCAAAGACTGGTTGCCATGGCCGCATTCGATCGAAGGCAAGGGAAGAAGGAAGTGTTGTCTTGAACCAATTCAATTCAAGAAGAAAACGAATGTAGTTCTTGTTTGGGTCTTGATCGAAAATCAAAGGAAGGAGGGAGGTGAATGTTGGAATTATTCAGAGGAAGATGCAGGCCATGAACACAAACTGGGTTTTTGTATTTGTGAAATGAAATTAGGTCTAGGAAAATTGAAATGGGAAGATGAGGGTGAAGCTGATTTTCAGTTTTAGGATTTAGAAATAGGACTATTGTGATTTAAAAATTTTAAAAAAACTTTATAATGTTAACTTTAGTCTATATCCTTAGCCTAATCTATTTCTTTGTTATCTTAGCCCACAAATTATTAAAATAATTCTCGTTCTGAACTTTATTTATTTATTTTTTTATTTCCCTATTATAAAATTTTTTTTTTCTTAAATGTTACAATTATACATAAAATATCGGAGTACTAATTAAAATTAAAAATATAATTAAATTATTATATGAAGTGAATTGTAATGTAACTCTTATAGTTTGATTGTGTTAACATGTAGATAATATCATCATATAAAAATAATTTAGTTTCAATTATTACTATTGTTATACACATGTGTCATTTGTAAGAATCATAAAGAATAAGTTGTATATTTTATCTTCATTCAACACCAAAACTGATGGAAAATAAACATCTATTATATTCATTATAACCTTAAAATATTTCTTAATTGTTATCTTTATTATGTATTATAGTATGATTGTTTATAGTTTGCATTATATTATTATGTTAGTAATTTAAGCTCGAATATAATTGTTAAACATGGTTGTGAGGTACATTATTTCTACAATTCATTGCATTAAACTTAGATTGTTTAGACTTCCACTATATATTCCTAGACAATTATAGCATATACATATAACACTATATAGCTATTAATACACTTATTAAATTTTTATTACAATAAATTTAGTGTAGTATGAAATATAATTAAGTAAAACTTGAATATGTCTGTGTATATATTTTCCTGCTTGTTTTAGTTAATAATAATTTTCATACATAATCTTGTTGGTTTTTGCGTATTGTTTCTTATTCTTCCACCCTGTATCAATATAATATTTGTTATGCCCGATCATTAAAGGAAACAATAATAGTTTTATACAAAATAGTAACACTTTGTTTGGAATGTGAGAATTGTATGGAAAGAAATGAGAGATCATTAGAAGGATGTAATTTACTTGCTTGGATACCAATTTTGGATAGGATATGGATTTGAAGAGATGAAGTCTTTTGATTTTATTAATATCCAAATTTCATTAATAAATCAAACAAGTGCCATCAAACCATTTAATGAGAATTAATAAGTATGATGTTGTGTATGTCTTTGCCAAGTAGGGTTTTTCAAGTATTGGAGGTTATATTAAAGTAATGCCTTTTCGGAAATGCGCTATACAACATTCATGTCTAATTTCTGGAAGAGATCGACTTATTCATTACTAATAGATCATAATAACAAGTCTAATATTGCCATATATGTGAATTTTTCTTAGTCGGTGTATGTGATGGAAGAGAAAAACAACATAGGGACACAGTTCTTTCACATAATATTACATGGTGAACATATTTTTCTCTTTTACATGCTTAATTCTATATTTTGATATCTCTCTTGATCATCAAAGATGTCATGAACTCTTAAATATGTTTAGGCTTCTAGTTTATTGATGAAGGTTATTTGATGTAATTATATTGGTTATCTTCTATCAATCCCCTTCATTACCTCAAATTAAAGGAATTGTGTTTCTTGATTTTGATTTATTGGTGGTTGATTTCGTACTTTGGGCTCTAGTCTTGTTTGATTTTACTGTAGAGGTAGCATGTCTTCAAAAGATTATAAAACATAATCAGGATTAGTTTGTACACTTCGAAGTAATTTGTGGTTAATAAAGTACTTATAATGTTTGTAACTAACTTTTTGATTTGTAGTGTTGGTTCTTAATGAAGTTGATAAATTATCCAAAGAAGCTCAACATTCATTACGTAGAACTATGGAGAAGTATAGTTCATCTTGTAGGCTTATTCTTTGCTGCAATAGCTCGTCCAAGGTTACTGAAGCAGTTCGATCTCGTTGTCTGAATGTGCGCGTCAATGCTCCTAAGAATGAAGAGGTTTGCATTTTGGTCCTTTTTAGGTTTTTTATCCATCAATGAACATATGAAAGTTTGAAAAGAATACCTGATCAGAAAAGTAACTATACTTAATCATTGCATCTTCTTAAACATACTTTTCTCTCAAGAGGGGTATGCATAGCTGGAGGAGACTTTTGTCGGTACCAGAGACCATGATTTATAAATTATGTGTTATTGTCACAAATTATTTATGTACTACAGGAGTTCACTCTTGTAATGACGTGATATGTAAAAGTTTTTTAATGTTAATCAATGGCTGAGTGATTTAGAAGTCATGTGCCTTTAGAGGTGGTAGGAATTAGGATTAACAAATCATGAGCAAGTTACATGTTTGTGAAGTTATGCAGGGTTTTTTTAGGCTGAATTTTAGGAACTTGAATTTGCATTTAGTGCGTGACTTAGCTTATAGTGGTAAACACTTGCAAGTTACAAGCTATCGAGGCTGTAAGATTTGGTGTTATATGCTTTTTGTGCTTACTTAGACTTTATCTTGGTCTAGAATATAAAAAGTTGATTTATGATTTGGGGCTAGGAGGTGGGTCTAGCTTGATACTTTCAAACATTAAAGTATAAGCCAAAATATCTTGCCAAAATTTTGATTCATGCCCCCTTGTCCTAAATTGATTTATTTGATGAATACACACTTTTTAGACATGTACCGATGCCAACATACATGTACAAGAGCCTAGTTGATCTTTTTTTTGTTTCCCCCCTTAAATTTTGGACTTTTAGGCTCTCTAACATATAAAATTGACCATAAGACTCCTAATGATTTGTAAGTAAAATTTATATAAAGTTCTTAAAAATATACGTTGAGAGAAATTCAATGTCTAGGTGATAAAATTATACCAACGCTACTAAGTGGCTCAACCTTGGTAAAAAATAGGGGTTGGATATACAAAACCTTACATTTTTAATAACATAGATGTCGTTTTCAATTAACCCCTAAATCCAAACGCCATCAAGAGTTCACATAAATTAGGCTAAAATACATATAGATAAAATAAATAAGTAAAAACAATTAAAATAAATGCAAACAATAATGCTAAAAAAACAAGAGAACAAGAACACCAATAAGTAATCTACTGATTTGCTCTTAGATTACTTGTTGGTGTTCTTATCCTCTTGCTTATTTAGTATTGTTGTTTTCATATTTAATTGTTGGTACTTATTTATTTTATCTATATGCATTTAATTTTATTTCCCGTGCAGATACTTCTCTTTTTCTTTCTCGAGCCGGGGGACTCCTTTGGCTATACTTGCTGCTCTCCTTTATGCGTTTGAGTTGCCGCCGTCCTTTCCTCCCCAGACCTTGTCTATAGTTTTCTATGAGCGGGATAAGCTGGGTAGGATGATGATGATGATGATGATGATGATGATGATACATAGTTACGTGGAACATGGAACGTAGCCACGTTTCGCGATCCGAGAACGTTTGTCCTCAATCACCACGAAGCGCGACCCAAATCGCTCAAGGTGACGCCCCAGTTTAGAAGACCTTTTTTAAACGGTATTTTGGCCTTCATTTACAAATTAAAGAAAAAAGAAGGTAAATAAAACGAGATGAAACGTATAAATTTTAAAAACTTCCACTTGAATATAATTTCTTAAAGCAAAATAATTGTTTTAATTTAAATTTGTTTTCAAAATTATATATTGTACATAATGTATCTCGTACTCAATTGTTCCCGAGTCAATCTAGGTTGCGTTTCATGTTCCCGTTCCTGTTCCTATATCCTATTCCGAATTGAATGACGTTCCATGTAACAATGCTTGCATATGATATAATAAAGAATAAACCAGTTACCTCTAATATACTATGATTTGAAATGAAAACACCGTAAAGCTTTGGCTTAGAAAGCATTCAATATTTTTAATTCCTTTGAATTTTGATGAACACCTCTGGTTTTGGTGCAGATAGTCAAGGTACTTGAATTTATAGGGAAGAAAGAAAGCTTGGAACTTCCACCAGGATTTGCTGCTCGTGTTGCTGCCAAATCTAATCGGAGTCTAAGAAGAGCAATACTGTTGTTCGAGACTTGTCGTGTCCAACAGTTACGTGCATGAACACTTTTCAAAACTTTTTTTTCTATAAATTTTAATACAATACACTTCCATCGTTTTGTCCTAGCACATATTAACTATTCCTATCATGGTCATAGATATCCTTTTACAAGTAGTCAGCCAATACCCCCTATGGATTGGGAAGAATATATCTCTGAGATAGCATCAGATATTATGAAGGAGCAGAGCCCTAAAAGGTTTTTCATTTGAATACTGTTATTTTGTTCAATATTGTATGATTACCTGTAAGCTTGTCTTGGTTCTGTTATATTGATTTTCTACACTGGAATGATGAATTTACTTTTGATTTTGCAACTTTTTATTATAAGGTTTGCTTGATTTAGAATGTGATGTGTATAATTTAATTGTTTGTACTTATAGGAGTCTTTTTGGGATGGCTTGTGTAACCTCTTATAAATCCCTCTGACAACCATGTGATTCACTTTGAATTTTAACACTTGTAAACTTGTAATAGGTAAAAACCAATGATTTCTTGTATTGTTATTTACACACATCTGCACACCACAAATATACATGGAAAAATAGACTATGGATTGGGATTACATATGATCTTTTAAGGTATTGAAGCATCAATTTAAGTGCATGTAAGAAAACAACTATTCATTGTGCAAAGTCTTGGATGTGGTCATCACGTTTGAGGTAATGGCTGTGAAACCACTTACAAGTTCAATGCGGATGCATTTGTGGTGATTGTGGCATATATTGCAATCTTGATAGCCTCATAAACCTTTGTAATGTGCTTGCATTATGGTGATGCAGCCCATATTATGCAGAATGATTGAATCTTGCAATGAAACTTGACTATAGTTGTAACTCTTGTAGCTTACTTCGATCATGATTGAAACAATATCTTAGTTGTTACTGTAAGGCTACCCATATTTGACCTCCTCTCTTAAATGGACCCACTTAGTGGCATCAAGGAAATTTATTGTTATTGTTTAACTCCCTATTACTTTGTCGAAGGTAAACCCAATCTCCTCGATCACGTAATATTTTTGCCGCCCACATTTAATGCTATTGGTCACATCTTATTGGATGCCTTCCCTCACTATAAAATAAGGACCCAACGTATTCGAAGCATCCCATTGCAGTGATTTCTTTTTGTTCTAGATTTAGTGCTCCTCTTTTGTACTAAAATGCAATTTATGTACTTTGTCTTGCTTCAACTTAATTTTGAAGCCTCGTAACTCTAACTTTTTGTCTCCATTGTTTGAACTTAGCATTTAATGCTAATACCATTTGCTTTTACATGTTAATGCTCTGACTGAAAGTGTACTTTTCATATGATCTGTAATTTTAGTTGATATCTCTAGGTTCTTGTCCTATCACGTGAGATTTCGTTTTGATAACAATAGTGTTTTCAAATAAATCTTTTGGTTTTATAAAAATGACACATATGGTATCGCCCTATCTGGGTTTTAAAATAGCAAGAGTTGACAGAAAGGTAGAATCTTTGACCAAATATGTTCAAGTCCTTTTCCTGGAGCTTGAAAGTATCAATTTAGTTTTATTCTTTTATGAATTGATCGATTTGTTTCCAGCTCGGTGTTCTGTCTAGACGATTTTTAGTGTAGCTGCTTAGTTAACATAATATCATAAATATTGTGTTTTTTTTAATGAATCTGATTTTATTTTTGTCGCTCTCACAGGCTCTTTGAGGTTCGAGGAAAGTTCTATGAGCTGTTAGTTAATATTATACCTCCAGAAATTATTCTTAAGGTTGGTAACTGAGAATCAATTACTGCTATTACCCTTCCTCCCATTGACTGACATCCTTCCATCTTTCAATTAATTCAGAGACTTCTTTCTGAGTTATTGAAGAAACTAGACGCGGAACTGAAGCATGAAGTTTGCCATTGGGCTGCCTATTATGTAAGTCTTCCAGCGATTACTTTGCTGATTTGCTTTTTTAAATTTTCTTGTTTGTTGGATGTCTTTCATGTGATTTGCACTGTCATTGAGTTACTCCATCTGTTAATTTGTTTTTTCATGTGATTTGTTCTTTCAAAAATTCAAAGTCTTCAAAATGTTCTATCGAAACAGTGTGCCATATGGTTATTGACAAAATGATTAGCTTGGCTTTGTGTTTCTATTTTCTTTTCCGTGTAAAGGGGATTAGGTAAACAGGGAGAAGATTTAAATTTATTCAGATATGCTCCTCAATTCATTAAATGATTAAGCAAAGGAAGCATTCTCTCAGAGTCTTGTCCTCGTTTCTGCAAGATGGGTTTGAATATTAACTAGTCTGTCAGTTTACGTTCTGTCAGACTTCTCTTATGAGTCTCTAGATTAACTAGTCTTTTTCTTCTTTTTTTCTTGGTGATTTATGAGTCTCTAGATTACGTTCTATCAGACATCAATCAGTTTTCATAAAAAAGGCTTCTACTGCTTTGGGATGTCATGGTTCTCTTACAGTTTTGCATTGGTCAAAACATGAATGGAATCTGGGCAAACTGTTTTGTAAAATGTAGTTAAGAATGTTCTTGGTTCTAATTCTAACAATGACAACAATGAGTACCCTATCAAAACATGTGGGTAACTTTGTTCTAATTGATCATTGATCTAATCAGGTGTTCCATGTAGAATGTTACATTTACAATAAATTGTTTTCAGCGAGAGAAGAAATATATATATATATATATATATATATATATATATATATATATATATATATATAGGAAGAAGTTCCAGTGAGAACCATCCTTATATGAGAACCGTGAGAACCAAACTACGTTACAAAAAATTGTTACTTTTTACTAAAAATGTGTTACTTTTAGGCAAAAAAGGTGTTACTGTTTTTTATGCTACTATTAGACCAAAAAAGTGTTACTTTTAGAAAAAAATTATGAAAAGAACTCTTAAAAAGGTGTTACTTTTTACATAAAAATGTGTTGCTTTTCGGAAAAAACGTGTTACTTTTTAAACATTATTTTTTCTGAAAGTAACACTTTTTATGCTAAAAAGTAACAACTTTTTTATAAAACAAAAGTAACATTTTTTTGTCCAGAAGTAACACATTTTCCGTAAAAAGTAACACATTTTTATTAGAGAGTTTGGTTCTCACGGACACGGTTCTCATATAAGTTTGGTTCTCACTGGAACTTGACCCTATATATATATATATATATATATATATATATATATATATATATATATATATATATATATATATATATATATAGGCAGAATACCTGAAAATAGCTAAAGTGGTGAAAACTGAAAACTAGACTGAAATATACATGTGGCAAATACATATTGTCTTGAATTGTATACATATTTTTGTGACGGAAAAAGTATTATCACCAAAGTATGTACTCCTTTTAAGCAGGTATAGTAAATGTCCAAGTATTTACAAAATTGCCACTTGAATATGTACATTTTTTAGCTTTTATGTACGCGTGTTTTGTGTTTTTTGTTTTAACCACTTTAATTGGTTTTACATGATTCAACTCTTTTATATACATATAGCATTTGAAAACTAATTAAAATGGTGAAATATAAATGAGTGTACATAAAAGCTTAAATGGTGTACATATTCCAATGACCTGTTTGTAAATAATTAGACGTTTGCTAAAACGATACATGCTTAAAAGGTGTATATATTCGTATGACATTTTTGTAAATAATATGAACTTTGTTCTTTACAAAAATATGTATACCCTATAGATAGTATCTACACATTTTGCCACAATATGGATATTCAGTTATACGAGTAAAATTTTTCTACAAAATTGAATTGATTTAGAAAGGGAAAATTCTTACAAAATATTGAATTTTAAGATACAATTGATCATCTTGATCAATCATATGAGCATAGATTTTCCTGTAAAATTGAATTGTTTTTGAAAGGTAAAAAATTTTCGTACCAATTATTCAAATTGAAGATACAATTGATCATTTTGATGAAATATGAGTAACAATTTTTTTTGCAAAACTGAATTATTTTAGACAAAAAAACCTCACAGGGGGCTTTGTCGCCAATGGTAGTCACGCAACAGATTCAAATTAATGTATGCTTCTTTGCTTCGTATTTATGAAGAAAGGAAAAACGTAGAGTACTCTTTAAGCTTAAGATTCAAGGTTGTCTAACGTAGAGTACTCTCTTGATAAGTTTTTCAAGGTTGTCTAACGTAGAGTACTTACTTGATAAGTTTGAATTCCTTTAAAATTCTTATGATCTGTTTTATTGTTTTTGCAGGAACATCGGATGCGCCTTGGGCAAAAAGCCATATTCCATCTTGAAGGTAAATGAATTTATTCTTATGATATTTCGATAAATTTTCAGCACTCATTGATTACTTGTAAGTAAAACCACAAAAAGAGGAAGCTAATGTTCTCTCTAACCACCATTTTCAACAACTTGAATTCTGCTATGTATCGGAAAACAAACTTAGATCACACTTAGGGGGTGTTTGGTATGAACATTTTTATATCAAGTAAGGGATTCAATTACCATTACTCCATACTTTTTGTTTGGCATGACATAAGGTTAACCCAATCTCTTATTTTGTTACCACTCATTTGATCAAGCAAGTGTTTCCCTTACATTTTCATACCAAACTACATATAACTTCAACTCATACTCTTACCCTTACTCCTCTTTATCATTTCCCTTTCCATTATTTTATATATTCTCATACCAAACACCCCCTTAATATTGTCCACTTTACCATCAAGATATGTAAGTGGAAAACAAGGGAATATCAAGAAAAGGGCACAATATTTTAATGTGAAAAGTCCATACAAACAGGGGCGGAGCAAAGATAACCGAGATCGTGTTTTTTTTTTTTTTGTGAATTTTCAAATTTGGGGCCCTTCACTAATTATTAAATAAATAAAAACTCAACACAATTCTAACTACATTAAAATTGATTTTATTAATATATCTTGAATTAAGTTAAAAAATCAAATTTTCATCCCTAATGTTAAGAAAAAAGCAGAAAAAAAATAATTGGTTGATGATTAATAATAGAGAAGTGTAAAAGTTTGAAGGATTAAAAATTAAAGAAATAAGATGTTAGATTATTTTTAGAAATTAAGATGGTGATTACTATTTCATTATTGATGATTCCATGAATAAGTGAAATTTTAATGATGTAAGAGAAGATGTTTGGATACAGGACTTGCTCAAATAAACATTATGTACTATTTGGTATCCCTTTCTAATAATCATGGCTGGTATTTCATTAGTGTTTAAACTGATGTTTGTTTTCAAAAATGTGCAGCGTTTGTGGCAAAGTTTATGAGCATTTACAAGGCTTTCCTTATTGCTACTTTCGGTTGATACTGAATCGGTTTTTTGTGATTAATCTAGATGCTCCTACAGTCAAGTCGCAAATCCTTGGTGTTCTGTTTTCTTTTTTTTTTTTGTTTTTAAGCCCTCTGGCTCTGGCCAAATGTTTGTTTGTGTTGGAAAGAGAAACAAATTGCAACACTAATGATAATGATTTTGGAGAGGAGTATGACATTTTGGTCTGCAATTAAATATTAAACATAAATTAGAATGTCTTCCTTTTATGAGAATGAAGAATAATCTATTTAATCACACATTTTAGGCTAGTTTTAAGAAATTTATGATGGGCTAATCAGGCCTTGTTACTAGACCTGTGCAACGGGCCGGATAAGGGCAATGTTTAACAATTGCCACACCAACTTGTTAAATGTGTTTATGTGGTATTGCATTGATGTGTCCTCATCCTTTATGAGTTGATACAATTCCCACCTCAAGCAAAGTTTATCGGTTAGAGATTTGGAAGCATACACCGCTTGTAATTTTTCCAACAACTCATCGGGATTAGTCACTTTCAAGTAGTTATACTTGATTTCGGGTGCATTGGAGAGCTGGATTGTGCTTACCGCTTTCTTTCTTATTTGTGTCCATTTTGCCTCTATGATTAGGCCTCTCCTTCAACAAAGCATCATCAATGCCTTGTTGCACTAAGTAGTTCTCCACGAAGCTTTTCCATATTGCAAAGTTGATTTTTCCATCAAATAATTGAATACAAAATTTTCCCTTACTCATTGTGTTTTTCTTGTTCTTTTAACCTCACTTTCACACCCCAAATGGCCCAAATGATCTCCCCGCTCTGATACCAATTGAAAACGTACGTCACAAAGAGGTTCAACAATGAAAACTCAATTAAAAATAGAGCAAAAGATACACAATTGTTTATAAGGTATCTTTGATATCTCCCCCTCAAATGATGATTTATTATAAACGATTCAATAATACAATTATAATAAACTCCCTTATCTTGTGAACGATCTCTCAAGATCACAAAATGCTAGAACAATGATGAACACTCTCAAGTTTCAAGCAAAGTAATAGCTTTCTCTCAAAGTGTGTTTTTGGTGGTTCTTTCTCTAAGGTTGATACTCCCTTTTATAGAGTAAGATGAGTTTCAATCTTAGAGTCACACATTAACCCACCATAAAGCACAATAAACGCCCCTAATTAACATACTAATTAAGCATGGTAATAAACAAGCAATAAACAAGTAATTAACTAAGAAGTAACACCCACTTCAATGCCAATTAACACTCAAAACTGTCCAAAGAGCATCCTAGGCATTTTGCTCGGACTATCACTGCTCGATCGAGCAGTCTCCTCAGAATACATTTTGCCAGTTGTTGACTTACCGCTCGACTGATCCCTGTTCGCTCGACTGGTCGAGCGGCTCCCATCTTGGTCGTGCGAAGCTTCTGACTGCAAGATCCTTGTTGTCTCGTGTGAACAACACTTCTTCAAATGACCCAAACTTCAATCCCACGCAACCCGACACATCTTTATCATTATTCTCCAAAGTACAAGATAAAGCATGTTCGATTAAATGATTAAAGTTATGGTCCAAGTCATGAATATTGTCACTTGCTTTAACAGTTTATGAGAAATGCTAGATTGTGCATTCATTAATATATTAAATACTATATACTACTATATATTTTAATAAAGTAATTACAATAGATAAACAATAACTTACTAAAATATTTAATTTAATTTAACTATTAAATTTTACTAAAAGATATTGGGAAATTCCACGTGCTAACCCTAAGGTTTTGGGTTTTTCACGTGGTAACCAAAACATTTGAAAATCCATGTGGTACCCCTGAGTTTTACGTAATTGTTCTACCGTGATCTTTTTGCACATTAAAACGTTAGCAAACGTTAATTTCAAAGCTTTAGGGCTGCTGTGCGCCTATATATTCGACTCACCATTTTAAATGCCATCAGTTTCGATCTTTTTCCCATAACATAAACTCAAACTCTATCATTTTTCATCCAAATCATATATTTTACCTCAAAATCAAAGGTGATGGAGTTAGGGTTTGATGACATTTGAAATGATGAGTCGCATAAATAGGCGTACAACAACCTTATAGCTTCAAAATTAACGTTTGCTAACGTTTTGTTAACGTTTTATATGCAAAAAAGGTCACGTGGAACAATTTGGTAAACCTCAGGGTTACCGTGTGGATTTTTTAAAAATTTTGGTTACCACGTGGAAAACCCAAAACCTAAGGGTTACCACGTGAAATTTCCCAGAGATATTTATAATGCTCTTCTAAAATCTAACTAAATAAAATAAGTTAACGATTTATGTATGAATTGAGCTTATTTTGAGTTGTTTTAAAGTACGTTATTTGATTTTAATTTTAAATAAATGCAAAAAAATTTAATAAGTTGAATAAATATTTTTTTGATAATAATTTTTTATAAGTTTTGTAGATTTATCTTTTTTTTTGGCAAATAAAATTTTTTCATTCACCAGAAAAATCAATTACATCAGGCAAAGGAACCTCAGCCCAACTTATTTGCATTAATGTGGAACCGAGCCCCACATTCTATGGAGGGTTTCCTCGGCCTAGTCTTCATGTGCATACGAGAAGGGGTGACTGGTGAGACCAAAACAAGCCAACACAATTTGTGTTAACAAAGTCAGCGAGCTGTACAAAGCAACTAAAGCCAACAACAAAAAAAGCAAATGCTAGACAAAAGCTTAAGCCAGCAACAACACAAAGACAATGAGCAACAACAAGAAACTGGCACCAGGAAAATCCACTAAGTGGGAGCCATGTAAAGCATATAAACCAACAGTAGCTGACCATACAAGTACGGGTACCCGGTGTTTCGGGGTACCCGTTTTGTCGGGTACCTATTCGAGTACCCGGATAAATTGGGTCGGGACACCGGGCATCCGATTTTGTTCTTGGTTGAATTTATTTTTTTGGTGGCATAATTCTAATATTTCAGGCCGTAAATAAGCATTTTGTTGCTGCTATTGCCTGTTGGTACTTGGTAATGCTATGTTTTGTTGCCTAATCAATGTTTTCCAGTATTTGATAATGTTGTAGGTATTTGGTATATTTGGTAATAGTTCATCTATTAATTCGAACTTTAGTATAAATGTATATCAGTATATAGTAATATTCATTTAATAACTAACAGGCGGCTTGAAACATTAATATTTCTAAAAAAAATTCTTCAATATAACAGGTCGGCGGATACCCGTCTCAATATACTTTGTGCCCATGATCCGATCCGGTTAAGGCGGGTAGAGTACCCGACCCGCAACATTTTATTATATTACAAAATTGACCCGCCACTTATGATGCAGGTCAACGAGTTGAATCACTCGGGTCGGGTTGTTTTGAACTCCGCTACATACAAGGCAACAGCAACAGCAATAATTGAAGAAGAAACAAGGCGCAGCTCACAAAAGCATGATCCAGCTGACACCAACTTGTCAATAAACCAAAAAGTAGAGTGGGGATCGCATAACTGAGCAAACATCAGCATCAAATCAAGAAGAGCAAAAGCAACCAACAGACCCACACAACCATCACACTAAGCAACAGCATGTAACATTCACAAAGCAACATAAACCAGTACGAGCAGCTTGAATTATTCAATCACAGTCAAAGTCAATACATAGTAGGCAGCACGACAACAATAAAATCGAAACAATAGCATCAGATAAGCAGTCAAAGCATAAACCAGACCAGCAAACACATCATGGAGCTTTTCTAGAGGTGTTCATTCGAGTGATCGGGTCGGTTTCGGACGGGTGCCTTTCGGATCGTTTATGTTCCGGACCATTATTGTGGCGAGTCACACTCGGGGCGGGGTTGGTTAGTCATGGTTCAATTAAAAGATCGGTTATTCGAGCTATAGGTTAGCAACATTTTGATGTCGGTTGAAGTTCGGGTCGAGTGTTAATCGGTGTTGGGTTTGTCATCGGTTAATAATTGGTTCGTTTTGTCGGGTACATATCGGGTTCGATTTTTTAGAAAACAGAATTTGGCTACGTATTACTAATTACTATCGATCAAGTCAATATCAAAATAAGTTGTTAGTGAATTTTTAATTGATGACAAGATTCCCTTTACTTAAAGCAAAATAGTTAAAATGCAAATCAATTAGTGATCATTACTACTTTGTTACGATTAAGATGATTAAATTTAAGTATATCATACTTCTATAAATATCTATAAATTTATTAGATTTATTAAAATCGAAAATAATTGTCATATGCTAGACCACCGAAAGTTTAGGAACGGGCTGTCAAAAACAAGTAGTTGCTTATTTCATCCTTATGCTTGCTTCAGCGAGTTCATATTATATTTCTGCTTTAATTTAATATGATTTGTGGTGAAGCAGTGCCAAAATAGCTAAACACAAGAGAACGAGGACTTTGATTTTGGAAGAATTTTTGGATGACTCTAAACACATCATCTTTAATAAAATGCAACGTATTTCTCATTTTACGAGAATAGTTACTAAATACATAACAATAAGGTCTTAACAATTGTAGAATGAATGTGATCTCATTTTACCAAGCTTTTTGACTCTTGGTAAAATGAGAATCACATTCATTCTACAATTGTTAAGACCTTATTGTTATGCATTTAGTAACTATTCTGGTAAAATGAGAAATACGTTGCATTTTATTATAGATGATGTGTTTAGAGCCATCCAAAAAATCTTCCAAAATCAAAATCCTCGTTCTATTGTGTTTAGCTATTTTGGCACTGCTTTACCACAAATCAATATTAAATTAAAGCAGATATATATTAATACATTCAATCAAAATTTATTTATTTCATACCATTTTCATTTATTTCATATCATTTATTTTCTTGTTTGAGTACGTACATTCTCCTGCTGCTCTTTGTTGAATAGCATATGGAAATAAAGATTTTTTTAGAAAATTAAAATTTGGTCAAGTTATAACTAAATACCTATAAATACACTTCAAAAAACCAAAAAAAAAAATACTACTAATAGCTAAATTAATTTGGTCAACTAATTAATTATTAGGAAATGAAAAACAAATGACTAAAGGTAATACTAACCCATTACGAAAATATGGAAAATTACTTTACCGACTACAATTCCGACTGAATTTTAGTCGGAAAATATAGGTAATATTCCGACTAAAATTCAGTAGGAAGTCGGAAGTAAGTCGGAAAATAACGAGTGATAAATTTACTTTTAAAAAATAACATTCCGACCAAAAATTGATTCAGTAGCAATGTAATCTGAAATTCCGACTAATGCATGTCTGTCGGAAATTTCCGACTCTTTGGGGTTAGTCGGTGGGTTATAGTCGGAAAGTTGTGTTTTTATGTAGTGTATAATACAAATACAATCATTACTTCACACTATTATTTAATGGAAATAATATGTACCCACTTACTACAAAGATTTTAATTTTTTTAATTTGCGTGAAAAACCATTGTGGACAATCTTTTAAGAACGGAGGGAAACTTTTTCCTCAATTATTACTACTACTACTGCTATTATTACTATTATTGGGTCAAACTATTATTATTAATTATTATTATTATTATTATTATTATTATTATTATTATTTGGCAAATAAAATTTTTTTTATTCACCGGGCAAAATCAAAAAATATCAAGGCATGGAAACTCAGCTTTTCTTTTTTGCATCAGTGTGGAAACGAGGCCCACCTTCTATGAAGGGTTTCCTCGTCGCACACTTCATGTGCATACGAGAAAAGCGAGGCCTAAAACAAGGCAACACAAAGAGTCAGCATAAGTCCAAAGCTATAGATTGTAACCATAATAGCTACAACAAAAACAATTACCAACACAGCCTGCAACATGGGCATCAATTGAGCATCAATCTAAACTAGAACACATAGCATCAATAAGCTAACAACAACTAGAACCCACACCAGCAACATGAATAAGCTAGCCAGCAATATAAACCAGCACTATAATACAGCAGCACTAGCACTAGGAGCAGACACTAGGCCAGCAGAGCCAACAGAAAGACATTAGAAACTACCTTGGGAGGTGTGGAACATTCCCTCACCTCTTTCTCCTCATGCAATGGCTTTTCTCTTGAAAATCGTTATCCTGCACAAGTTCATCATCTTGCAACAACTCATAGGTTAGATCAGAAGTACTTTTTTGGGATTTTTAAAAACTCACAATTAAAATTATTGGATTTTAAAGTTCGCATTGGGATCTACAAAAAACAGAATAAGAACATTTGAAAACAGAGAGAGTAACTCTTAACCATTAGATATATTGATGAATCATTGGCTGATTAATGAGTATTCATTAATGTGTGTCATATCCCCATTAACATTTAATTTTCGTGGTTTTAATATTTGACCATATCAAATATTTTTAAACGTATGGTAGTCTTAAAATGTTATAGATTGTGTTCAAAATTTATATGTCCACTTAATCGTACTTCACTTTTTATGATGATAATATTAGTCATATTCAAAAAGTCTTCTTTAATAATAAATATCAATTATAAAAGAAAATAACAATGTCTAATAGTAGAAAATTATCGTTGATGATATTTTTATCTATTTTATATTAAAAAGATTTAAATTAGAATTGAGAATTGAAACATATGTTGAAACTTCCTCGTTTAAGTACTTTACCAAACATAACGAAACAAACCACGAATTACCACTAAGACGCTCACATCTAAACATGCGAAAATAACAATCGCTCAAATTGGAATTTTCTCTAGCTTTATGAGGCGATGAAATCATACTTGAAACTTCATTCTCCATATTATAATAAATTATGTAAGGGTAATAATACAAAGATCCAGCTCTATAACAATAACAGGATATTGACAAGAAATATAGACCATCATTGAAGTACATTATTTGCAGGATCCTAAAACACAAGCGAATTTCATACCTTTCGGAGCAGGAAGTAGGATGTGTCCTGGTCGAGATTTAGCTAGGCTCGAAGTTTATACTTTCCTTCATTACTTCCTACTCAACTACAAGTACGCTTTCGTTCGAGTATTTTTCTTAGTTCATGTTTTGAACATTTCTTCAAAAAGATTGGAATTTTTTTTTATGAAATTTACTTGCTTTGCACGTTAGAAAGGGTTAATCCAAGGTGTCCTATCAAATACTTGTCGATTTCAAGGCCCGTTGATAATTGTCTAGCCAGAATTACAAGATTAGAGCCATATGAATCAGTAATTCATGAGTAGTTTATATAGTATATTGTATGATTTTCTAATAAAATTGTTTGGCTTTTGTAAACTCTATATTTTTTTCCATTAAAAATTATTGATCATGGAATATTATTGTACTATAAAATTATGAATAAAAACAATGTGTTTGGACTTTGCTTCAGTTATTGTTTCTATGATTGCATTTCAATAGCTCCCTCAATTATGAATCCTTACTTTCATACTCCTTCCGAATCATTTTAGATGTTCTATTTGGGTTTTCACGGTTATTAAGGGTGGTGTGGGATCTATTAAAAATGTAGTAGTTGAGTATTTTAATTGATTAAATTAATTATAAATGTGATAGTTGGGTATTAGGAGTAGTAAAAGTGGGGGTATTTAGGTAAAAAAAAGATAGACAAAAAAGAAAATGAGACAATTAATATAATTTTGCCAAATAAAAAAATGAGACAATTAAAATGATTCAGAGAGAATATAAGATTATTTAGCTTCTTTAGATCACTCAATATGGGATTGAACTCCTTTTAACTTGATTGATAGAAGTTCTTTACTTTTTTTTAAAGAAATTAATAATTTATTTGATAAAAATGTTATATGATTTACAATAGAGTAACATTTGATCAAACACATATAATAATTTTAATCAATCAGAATTCTATGTTGATAACATCACGACCATTATAAAGTAAATCTGACACTGAAGTATTCTTTCTATTACATATTTGTTTGATACAACCTATCTCGAAGGGGTCTTTTGATTTGGTATGCTTTGAAATAGAGATAAGTTTGATACCATTGACACGCATGGTGATATCATATACCTATCATTGAATAGACTCTAAACTTTCACCGACTTTAAAATTTAATATACAGATAGATCTAATAATAATCAAATAGAGTAACTTTATAATAATAAAAAAAAAAAAAAAAAAAAAAGAATTCCATTTGCAAGTAAAAATGAAATTTTATTGTACTGTAAAAATATGCATAAAGTGAATTAATTTTTTTGTCCTATAAAATAAAATTAAGTATAACTGAATAAAGAAAGAGACAAATTACATAGAATAAAATGGACACACTCCTAACCTCAATTGAAAAAAAATACATAACTATACAAAGAAATAGAGGGACACCATTTAAAATGAATCTCCACACCACCCTAAGTACATCTTTATTAATGGAAATTAATTTGTTTAAACTAAAATTCATTATTTAATAGTAGTAATTTAAAATTATAAATTGGGATTATATTTTTCCAAATTATTTTTTAGAAACTCATTGTATCAACTTACGAGTTGTTCATAAAAATGATCCCAAATGACTTAAAAAGCAACGTGAAAAAGAGTTGCGCACTTTTAAAAAGCAAATTCATCAATAATCAGAAGTTTTCATTAATAAACATATATTTTTTAACCGTCTCACTCAATTTATTTGTAGTTTTGAAAAAATTCTTCAAATCCTATTTGGATTAGTTTAGTAAACAATGATTACATTTGAGAATACATCAGTTAGATTTGCAAAATCC
The DNA here is from genome assembly GCA_019776075.1 of Amaranthus palmeri. Classification (NCBI taxonomy): domain Eukaryota; kingdom Viridiplantae; phylum Streptophyta; class Magnoliopsida; order Caryophyllales; family Amaranthaceae; genus Amaranthus; species Amaranthus palmeri. The sequence continues at coordinate 90,371 of JAAKBH010000055.1, read as the reverse complement.
AATTCCTTTATTCCAAATATAATTAGAGTTTTCTAAACACTAATTAAATAGGACTAGCATTAGAATTAGAAAACTACAAATAAATTTAGTAATAAGTTGGTTCAAAATTATATACTTATATTAGTGAAGCAACTGAATTAATTGTTGATGAATTCACTTTTTATACATGCGTAATTCTTTTTCACGTTGCTTTTTAAGTCATTTGATATCATTTATATGAATAACTCATAAGTCCATATAATGAATTACTAAAATAATAATTAGGAAAAACACAATTAAGATTTATAATTTTAAACTACTATTATATAATGAATTTTAATTTAAACGGATTAAATTTCCAATTTCAAAGGTCTCTAATGCAATTATGGTCTCGAAAAGATCTTCTAGTCCTGTTGAAATAAAATTATATTATAAAAATTAAATGGTTTAGTGATTTTAAGTGTAATAAAATTCTTACCTAACTCTGCCTCGCTGTATATATATGGGTCTCCAAGTCCATTGAAAAATATGATATTGCTCCTAAAATCTTCAAGGAATATTAGTACCTCCTGTCATTATTAAGAATTAAAACTTAAAAATGATACGATAATTAATAATTGAACATTTTAATTTAATATAATCATTAATTTTTATGCTTACGTGATCTCCTCTATACTCTATAGTAGACATCTTGCTAGCGAGGGAGTGTACTTGACTTGACTATTGGAGAAACGTGAAAGCATCCATCAAGTGACCAAACATTGAAATAATTATTTTAGCTTCTTGTATGAATAAAATAATGAACATTAGAATTTAAAAACCATCATATGTATAAAATAAAAATTAGCGATACAAAATAAAAAAAAAATACTTGATTATGATTGATGATCATGAACACCAACAAATTAATATTTCGAATTGATAAATGGAACATTTCCGGTTCCGGTTCCAAACGGTTCCTTGGCGGTTCATGAGAAAGTTCCGACGGTTTCAATTCCCGGGTCGATTGGGTCGGACCATCTGTTCCATTCTTATTTTTCCTTTAATTTTAATAAAAAAATACTATAATAATGCGGAGGTACCTTCGTCGATTACTTGATTATTAGCGAAATTCATTCCTTGTCATCGTTATTAAAATATTTACTAAAAAGAAGGAAAAAATAAATTAATAAGAAACGATAAAGATGATTAATTAAAAAAGGGGAGAGAATGTACTTGAACCTAGTATTCCTTCGGAATACTAAGCTGCCTACGTATCCCGAAAGAATCAAAGCCCACGTAGTTCTTTGTCATACCTTTTATTTTTAGTTGTTGAATGTCGTGGTCCGATATTTCGTATTCGTGATCCTATTCGTCATCGTCATCATTATCTGGTTGGTTAGATGCTTCCGCCGACTCTCCTCCAGACGATTATGCAGATGTATCCATCATCATCCATGGATCATCGTAGCCTTGATCATCATCGTTCTTGAGTCCTTGCGTTCGGACCTCTGCTTGATCCCAATCTTTTTTGCAAACACATATTTGAATACTATGTGGAGCAAGACGAGATCTCTTTTCGTCTAAAACTCTTTTACCTGCACTAAAAGCAGACTCCGACGCAATAGTAGAAGTAGGAATTGCAAGGATATTCTTTGCAATTCTCGATAATATGGGGTATTTTATTGATTTTTCTTTCCACCATTCTAAAATATTATAACTACTTTGGTCGATTTCAGAGTGATGTCTAAGATAATTATCTAATTCTAAATATGAAGTGGAGGGAGAGGAAGAAGATGATCCTACAAAACTATCATCCCGACTTATCTACTCTTGTACGTTGCTGTAATAATCTTTAGAAAAATTAGTGCTTTTGATCAATATTGGATTAACTTATTGGTACCATACACATAATTAAAATTGAGTTGAGAAAAACAAAATTAAAATATATTGAATCATGTATAATTTTCTTTCTTGATTTTAATTATGTTAGTTTTTTCCATGATTAAAATAACTGAAATAAGAATTATAGGACACGTGTCTTTTATATATTCTATTTTTTACCGACGTATTAAATCCAATATTTTGTTTAATTATTCACATAATTTATAAAAATGATTTAATTTTGTAGTTCAAGAAAACATATAATCAATCAATCATATTGATGACGAAAATTGTTAAACACTAGCCCCTAAGTTTTTGCTAATGAATTATGTTATTGTAGCCCCTATCTCTATTATTCTTGCAAGACAATATGTTTATACTTAAACTTTTGATTATATTAATCATTAGAATTTACATATCTCGTCATTCAATCAAATTTATTACATGGCCTTATATATTGGGTTGAACACAAGCTATAGACCCTATCTTGGTCTTCCTCCCAGAAAAAAATCATGTAAATTTTTTTGTCAATCATCAATTTAGTGTCGCTCAACTATTGACGCACTAACATTCTATATTGAGATATCTTTTTAATACTTTATATTTTTTATAATTGAGTCTCCTTGCTTAAAAGACTAAATTTGAACGTATATAAAGTTGAGTTAATAAATTTGGTCGAACAAATTGGGCTCCTTAGTTGTCGTGCAATCCAATATGTAAAGTTATGTTTGATTGAATGACATGATATGTAAATTCTCTAGATTTATGTGATCAAGAGTTTTAATACAAACATATCGTCAAGCTGGAGCATAGGCATTAGAGACTACAATAATATGAATTAAAGTAAAAATTTATTCTGTACATCAGTTCTTCATCTAATCAATACGGCTATATGCTCACTTGAAAAACAATTGAATCATTAGTATACAAAAATAATCAAATGATTAAACAAAAATATAGTGAAAAGTCAATGTTTATAGTTTTAGTATACTTAATTCTTTATCGATGTATTAACGAGTAAGAAGATGATATTTATCGATACATTTAGTGTACATCATATAAATATATGAATATTATAAATGGTTAGGTGAGATTCTAAAATACAAAAAAAAAATACCAATAGTACAATATTATATTATCTAGGAATGAACAATAGATTCGGCAGAGTTTAAAGAGTTATTTTTTAAGTAAAATGTATTTGCATTTGGAAGACTATTGAGTGCGTTTTTAAAATTTGGTTATATTGTTGGGGCAAACGATGTGATAATACCGCTTCTATTTCTAATCGGACTTCTTTCGTTGTTAGTCTGTTCTTTCCTTCCAAATTTAAACATCGCTTTGCAAGATTGGCAATAGTTGAACTCTCATCCAGTATTTGATTGTCGACAATATTAAGTAGACGAGAGTTTTCCACATGTGATAAGAACCATAAAGTCAAACTTCTGTTTTTTTCATATATCGAACGTATTGCCTTTTGTCTTGTTATAGCCTCGACTAGTACCACTTCAAAACTATAAACATCACTCTTTTCTGTGAATTGACTGGATTGGGAGTACTCAGGGTCTAAGTAACCAAATGTTCCCACAACACAAGTAGTTACATGTGTTTGATCAAGTGCAATTGATCTTGATGTTCCGAAATCTGCTAACTTTGCCCTATACTTATTATCCAAAAGTATATTAGAGGATTTGATATCTTGATGAAGAATTGGAGTTACAAATGATGAGTGCTAGTAAGAAAGTGCCTCAGCTGAATCAAATGCGATTTGCAAACGCATTCGCCAAGTTATAGGAAATTCTTCACTTGGGTAATGAATGTGAACGAAAAGAGTAACATTTGAAATAAACTCGTAAACTAATAGCGGTACTTCAGTTTCCAAACAACATCCCATAATTTAACTATGTTGCGATGATTAATTTGCGATAGAATCACCATTTTATTGATGAATTCTGTCAAGTGACTTTCAGCTAAAAGTTTAGATTTCTTAATGGCAACGATTCTACCTTCGCTTAACATTCCTTTATAAACGGTACCTTGTCCGCCTTTTCCTAGTATTCTATTTTCACTAAAGTGATCAGTGGCTTTATCTAACTCATTAGCTGAGAATGAAAATAGGCACTTGTTGTTACAACAACAAAAATGAAAATCTTCTCAGCTGATGAATTATATAAAGCCACTGATCACTTCAGTGAAGATAGAATACTAGAAAAAGGCGGACAAGGTACCGTTTATAAAGGAATATTAAGTGAAGGTAGAATCGCTGCCATTAAGAAATCTAAACTCCTAGCTGAAAGTCTCTAGATAAAATTCATCAATAAAATGGTGATTCTATCGCAGATTAATCATCGCAACATAGTTAAGTTATGGGGATGTTGTTTGAAAACTGAAGTACTGTTACTAGTTTACGAGTTTATTTCAAATGATACTTTTTTCGATCACATTCATTATCCAAGTGAATAATATCCTATAACTTGGCGAATGCGTTTGCAAATCGCATCTGATTCAGCTGGGGCACTTTCTTACTTGCACTCATTATCTGCAACTCCAATTTTTCATCAAGATATCAAATCCTCTAATATACTTTTGGATAATAAGTATAGGGCAAAGTTAGCAGATTTCGAGACTTCAAGATCAATTGCACTTGATCAAACACATGTAACTACTCATGTTGTGGGAACATTTGGTTATTTAGACCCTAAGTACTTCCAATCAAGTCAATTCACAAGAGGAAGAGTAATGTTTATAGTTTTGGAGTGGTACTAGTCGAGCTTATAATAGGACAAAAGGCAATACGTTCGTTATATGAAAAAGATCGAAGTTTGAATTCATGGTTTCTATCACATATGGAAAACTTTAGTCTACTTGATATTGCCGATAATCAAATACTGGATGAGGGTTCAAAGGAAGAGTTTCAAACTATTGCTAATCTTGCTAAGCGATGTTTAAATTTAGAAGGAAAGAACAGGCCAACAATAAAAAAAGTCCTATTAGAGATAGATTCGGTATTATCACTTCATTTGCCCAACAACATGTACTAAATTTAAAACATGCACCCAGTAATCTTCCAAATGCAAACACATTTTACTTAGAAAATAATTCTTTAAACTCTGCTGAATATATAATTCATCCTTAAATAATATAATATTGTACTATTAGTATTTTTTTGTATTTTAGAATCTCACTTAACCATTTATAATATTCATATATTTATATGATATACACTAAAAGTATCGATAAATACCATTTTCTTACTTTTTAATACATCGATAAAGAATTACCTGTACTAAAACTATAAACATTGACTTTTCACTATATTTCTGTTTAATCATTTGATTATTTTTGTATACTAATGATTCAATTGTATTTCAAGTGAGCATATAGTCATATTGATTATATGAAGAACTGATGTATAGAATAAATTTTTTCTTTTAATTCATATTATTGTAGTCTTTAATGTCTATGCTCCAGCAAGACGATATGTTTATATTAAAACTCTTGATCACATAAATCTAGAGAATTTACATATCATATCATTCAATCAAATATATTACATTGACTTTACATATTGGATTGCAAGACAAGTAAGGAGCCCCATTTGTTCGACCAAATTTATTAACTCAACTTTATATTCGTTCAAATTTAGTCTTTTAAGCAAGGAGACTCAATTATAAAAAATATAAACTATTAAAAAGATACCTCAATATAGAATTTTAGTGCATCGATGGTTGAGCGACACTAAATTGATGATTGACAAAAAAATTTATATGATTTTTTCCTCGAAGGGAGACCAAATTAGGGTCTCTAGCTTGTGTTCAACCCAATATATAAGTAATAAGGTCCACGTACTAAATTTGATTGAATGGCGTGATATATAAATTCGGATGATTATTAATGTTATCAAGTTTAAGTAACATATAGTCTTGCAAGAGCAATAGGGATCAGGGCTATAATAACATAATTCAATAACAAAAAACTTTGAGGTGAATTGTATATATACTACTCCAATAATTATGAGTTATGAGAACTTCATATTAATTTTCATATAAAAATAAGCCAAGTGAGAATATGTGAGAAAGAAAGAAGTGAAGAAGGAGAAAAGACAATTTTATAAAAAATACTCTTATAATTGATGGGGCCTTTGTTTATGGACGTGAAAAGTAATAAGACACGTGTCACATCATCAACAATTTAATTTTCTAAAAACCAAATCAACTAACTCAACAAAACAATATCAACATAATCAAAAGACAATCAGCATATTTTTGTGAATCCTGATAGTTATTGACATGATTTAGCAAAGTTTGGGTATGATTTGGCTGTATCTGTCGCACGCGAGGAATCAACAAATTTCTATCTAACTAATCGGGTCAATGTCTACCCTTCTTCAAAACTAAAGCTTACTTAAATGTCGTAACTGATTAAATGTCATAATTGGCCATGGATTCATTGAATTCAACTAGAGTTGTTCAACGGGGCGGGTTGACCCCATGGGTCAAGGGTCGAGTCACATTTTAATGGGTCAATAGTGGGTCGGATCAATAACGGGCCTTTGTGTAAAGCGTCGAGTCGGGCCGGGTCGAATAATTATATTAATTAGTTGTAAAAAATATTTTACCACTTTTTTTTATATTTTTATATGCGATTGTTATATTTATAGTTGAATTGACCTAGTGGCGGACGTATACTCGGGCACACGGGGTCACGTGCCCCTAGGCGTTTTTTAAAAATTTAAATTAGACTTTTCTATTGGTCAGTGTAAAAATATAAAATTAATATTGAATTCTTCTGATGATAAATATTTTCTTATTTTAGTAAGTTTGTCTAATTTATTTGTTTATTTTGTCCCATTTTTTTATTAGGTCAGTTGATTTTAATTTGTTTAATTTTCTTTATTTTTAAGGTATTTTATATTTAAAATTTTAGCAAGTCTTGTATGAGATCGTCTCACCATGAGACGGGCCCATACAAGCAGTTCATTAGTGAAATAAATAAATAAATATATGAAAATTGAAATTCCACTTGTACGAGAAACATTTTTTTTAAGAATACTTTAAGCTGACCCAATTGAGGTCGTCTCAAATTATTTATTGGTGGGAGTATACCTTAATACGGAGGAGAAGATAATGGTGAAGAGTGAATGCTTCGTGTAGTTGCGCAGGAGGGCGTGGCTAGCTTCAGGCGCCGCTAGGGCTAGTGCGACTGTAAGTTGGCCGGTGCTGGCGGCGGCTTCTAGGGTGAGGCTAAGACGATGAGACAAGGAACAGAGAAAGAGATTAGAAACTTGAAATAAAAACAAAACCCAAACTTTTGGGGATTTCAAAAAATCAAAATAATACCTAAACTGAATTGAAGGTTGGTTGGTTTGGTGGTGGGCCGTCGGCGTTGATGGGCCTGGTAGCCTTGATTTCACGTTGACCGGTTCACGACAGCAGCAGTAGCGGCCAGCAGAGGGGTGGCGACTAGCGAGAGACGCCGGCGAAGGTGGCCGTGGGAAACACTACACTTGTAGCTGATGGAACACTACACTTGCTGCCTTGCACACTTGATGAAGTCTTCATTAATACACTAATGTTAACAATATTTGAGTTTATTACTTGTGTTGTTTATAGAATAATGGATGATTCATCACCATTGACAACAACACTATTTATAAGAATAAAATCCTGATTTTATCTTTAATTAATTAACCAAAGAGAAAACTAACAACACTCATAAGTAATACTTCCTCCTTTATGATACTCGTTACATTTTCGTTATTCACGCTATTTATCGTTCAAGCTTATTATATATATTGCAGATAATGTATAAAAAAAAATAGTCAAGTGGGATATTTTTTGAATCGTCAAATCGCATACTTTAATAATATTAATTTTTTATAACTTTTAGACGTGTATGATTCAAAATATAAATGATTAAAATAACGCATTGATTTGCGCAAAAAAGTCAAATTTAGCAAGTATAATGGAACGGAGGAAGTAATAAGTAGGTCTCGAATTTTAGTCCAAGCAAAAATTAGTGTGCAGCAAATATAAACTAATGGGATAATGATAATTAGTTAGAGAGTGTGAGCAATTATATTGAAGTAGTGAATGAAGAGTATAAGGTTGTGAATTGAAAAAATTAATAAAGAATGTACAATAAAAATACAAGGGCATCTCTATAGCGAATTATAAAAAGGGCCCTTAAAATATAAGGCGTGATAAATAATATAATATTTCTTTTACTTTTAATTGTTTACATTTAAACTAATTTATAAAAAAAACACTAATCACTCAAGGTATTAATTAGTAAAACTATATAAATCATATCAAAATTTAATTCAAGTTATTATCAACCTTGTATATGAAATAAATTTTTTAGACCTTAAAAGTTGAGGCCCTAGACTAGAAGGTGTCCCTCTTTACCCTTACTAGTGGACAAATTATGTAAAAATAATATATATGGACCATATCCATAGAGAAGGCCTTAGTAAATAACGGTTATTTGTGAGGTTAACAAATCACTCTTACGTGGTAGAATTTGATAGATTAAGAGTTTTGTTATTTTATTTTATCTTTTTTGATTTTATTTATTTTATTATTTTTTTTATCTTCTTGTGATTTATCACAGTTATTAATTAGGAATTTTTGATATCCATATACTAAACTTTTACAGTATAATTAATATACCAAAACACTTTTTCTTATGAAACACTTTTCTTATAATGCTACCTAACTTTTCTATTATGTTTGTATAATATGTTTGCATTTCTTCCAAAAAAAAAGAAAAAAAACTTTTTCTTAATGACTAAGAACTCTTAGTTTTTATCTCAAAAAAAAAAAACTCTTAGTTTTGGGCGCACGCGAAATTTGTAGTTAGACCCAAATAAATGTTGTATTACATTAACTGAATACAAATATTTAATTACATCATAAATTAATGTACAAGAATATTTTTGGTGGGACACTTGTTCCGCACCTATACACTCTCCACTTGTGCTTTTATGTGAGCTCATGTCTCACACTTCTTTCACACCTCTCATCATAAGGTGTAAGGTGTGTATCTCTTGTACACATCATTTATATTTATAATGATCAAGCATTTATAATATCTTAGATATTTTAATTTTTTAATACTTTCATCGATAGTCTGACTCACAACTTCCATATTTAGCTAAACAAAAGAAAAAATAAAGCACAACAAACAAACTAAAGCACTTTTCTTAAAATATTTTAGTTATGATATTTTTGAAATTCATGTGTGCGTCTAATAACTTAATGGCAGAAACGAAATAGCAAAAAAATATATGCAATAAACATTTTTAGCAATTGACACTATTAATTTGTTCATTTTCATGAGAATCAACAATCAATACCATGTATTTTTATTTATATCACTAATAATTATATTGAATATAATACGTTATGATAAATAAAGTTAATTTATTCTTGACAATACTATCATTATTAACTAACTATTTCAGTGATTTTTAAAAATTAATGGAGGAGTCATACATATGAAGTACTAATGACCGTTTGGTAGATGGTAATAAACGATGGTAATGGGAATAATAATTTGTGTAATTTTAGTTGAAAAATCTCTTGGCAACATTGATGGTCATGCTTGTCCAAATCCAATCCTCTCATTTTCTTCATAAAATTCATTCCAATTCATTACCATTAGGAGATGTGGTATTAGGTGGTAATGGAAATTTGTAAAAAAAAAAAACTTATTTATGATCAAGGTTTTCATTACCACGGGAATGGTATGAAATTTTTGCCGAAATTTTACACTATAATTAATTTCCATTACCTCCATTTTGTACCACTAACCAAACACATCGTAAATGTTTTTATCATTGAAGTGAAGTACTATTTATGGGTATTAAACTTTTCCAACACTTTGGATAAATTAGGAAAAAGCTGGGAAATTCCGTGTAATAACTGAGGCTTTTTCATGTGGTAGACAAATATTTTTCTAAATACACGTGGTAAATGGTGATCTTGACCTTCAAACTTTTTTACGTGGTAGAGAAAAGATTCTTTCGTTAACTTTACGCGATTTTTACCCAACGTAATGACATTTTTCAAAAAAAAAAAAAAACTATATCTCGAAGTCCAGTCAAAATAAGTACTTAATCTAAACAAAAACTTAATATTTTGTCTACCATATGTAGAAAACATATGTAGAAAAACCAAAAGTTCAAGATCATCATATGAAATTTCCCAAATAAATTATTTACAATTTTGGAAGAAGTATATCAATTAAATTAAAATAAATGTTAAATATATATATAGATGAGACTTTAAAATATTGAAATTTGAATCATGGGAAAAATAAAAATTAAACAAATTTAATAAAAATAAGATGAAGACAATGTATTGAGACGGAATACCGCACAAGTGATAATGCAACATAGCATAATTCCTTTCCGCATGAAACTGGTACTCTACTAGTACTAGACTAATAGGAATAGGAATAGGAATAGGATGGATAATTTTGTCAATATTTCCTCAGTTGCGCATAGAATAGAGCTCACTAAATTAAGCAAATGTTAGAGAAAAGCAGTCTAAAGGTAGTTCACTGTTCATTACCCTTATATTTCCTCCGTTTCGAAATACTCGCTACATTTCGATTTTGTGCACTATTCATCGTTCAAGCTTATTTTACATATTGCGACTAGTGTGTAAGTAAAAATATAGTCAAGTTGGATCTTGTTTGAATCGTCTTATCGCATACTTTCATAATATTAAATTTTTATAATTTTTAGATAAGTGTAGTTTGAGATATTAATAATCAAAATTGTGCATTGGATTGCGTAAAAAAGTGAAATGTAGCAAGTATTATGGAACGGAGGAAGTATATAGAGTAGTGGGCTAGTTTAACAAAATGTATCCATGTGATAGTAGTATTTTGTCAATATAATACCATGTATCATATACACTCAATGTATACTGCTTTTAAGATTTTTAAGACATATATAGAAGACAAAATGTATCCATGTGAGATCTCGTTAGATTCGTCTTAATGTATACTTTTTTATTATATATTTTTTATAATTTTTTATAATGCGTATTTAGAGATATTAGGCTCAAAATTTACTTTGAAAACAGTGCAAAAAATATGAGAAGAACATTCGGAAACGGAGGGAGTATAAAACACTTCAAACTCACTGTTAACATTTTTATCACTCTAAAAATAAAAAAGTAGACGAGTCGCACAACATAAATAAATAATTTAATTAAATAAATTAAGTAAATAAAAATAAAAGAACATAAAAAAACACAAATAAATAATTTAAGTAAATAAAAAGTATACAGAATTATATAATAAAATGAAATAATTTATTACAATATTTATTAAATGTAATAACTTAAAAAGTAATTATAATTATTAAAAGAATTAAATTTTCAAAAAAAAAAATTGAAGAACAGGCCTCAGTCGCACAAAACGTGCGACCATACCATGGTACAGTAGGCTACAACAAATCACATTAAATTAAAGCAGAAATTGAAGAACTATTTTGGTCAAATGAGAAATACATTGTATTTTATTAAAGATGAGGTGTTTAGTGTCATCCAAAAATTCTTCCAGAATCAAAGTTCTCGTCCTCTTGTGTTAGCTATTTTGGCAATGCTTGCTTTACAACAAATCACATTAAATTAAAGCGGAAATATAATATGGACACGCTGAAACAAGTATAAGTACGTAATAAGCAACTACTCAATTTTGATTTAATGCACAAGGTCAAAAATATTTCCTATAAGTTTCAGATGGCAATTACTAACATAGCAAGCTAAACTATAGTAAATAAAACATGCCACAAACATTTACTTAAAGCCAAACTACAATGGTGGAACTAGTTTTCTGTGATTTTATAATTGAAACGAAAAATACAATTTATTGAGAAACTAGAAAACACGTGATTTGTGAGAAATGTCATTAGATTTTATGTCGCTAAAACCTTTAGTATAACTTTTTAATTTGCTACTATATAGTTTAGCTGGCAATGTTCGCAAGATCTGTTACCATCTGGACCTTACAAGAAACATTCTTGACCTTGCGTATTTAATTAAAAACAAGTAGTTGCTTATTTCATCCATATACTTGCTTCAGCGTGTACATATTATATTTCTGCTTCAATTTAATGTGATTTGTTGTAAAGTAGTGCCAAAATAGTTAAACACAAGAGGACCAAGACTTTAATTCTTGAAGAATTTTTGAATGGCTCTAAACACATCATCATTAATAAAATGCAATGTATTTTACATTTTACCAAAATAGTTACTAAATGTATTTTACATTAATAAAAGTTTATTAGTTTCTTAAAAAAAAGATTTTAAAATATAAATAATCAAAATTAAACATTGAATTGCATAAAACGTGATTTAAAGCAAGTATAATAAAATTGAGAAACTAATTTATATAATTGTTTGATAAGCCTAATTTAATATATAAATAATCCTAATTACACATTGAATTGCATAAGACGTGAAATGTAGTAAATATAAAAAAACAATAAATAGTACAATCGATCTCCTAAAAAATTGTCTCTCTAAAAAACGCCTCTCACTAATTATCCATTAAAACTTAATACGTACTTTAACTCTAGATTTTTCTCTCAATGATGAATATACTCTATCACTCCTAAATTGGTTCAAAGAACCGTTTTGATAATACGCAAGGGTTTTTCTCTCCTTTCGGTTGTGGAATACAACTTGCTTACTTTTGTCTTTTCCTACTCTAGAATGACAGCTCACAATTTAGCAATAACAACCTATTAATTCTTGTATATTCCCTCCGTCCTAATGAGTTAGTAGCAAAGAGAAAATGAGTGAATATTAAAAAAATGGTAATAAATAAATAGTGAGAATGAGATTAAAAGAAAGTAATGGGTCATTATCCAAAAATAGAAATATAGCAAATCAAGTGGAACGAACCAAAATGAAAAATGCTTCAATTTCAATGGGACAGAGGGAGTATATAGATAGGCATAGGTAGGACATGTACTATACTATTACTTTTCCAGTACTTTACAATAAAGCTAAATTGCAATTGCTTTCTTCTTCAATGGTTGAATATGACATACACCATTTTCGTTAATGCTTAAGCTTTCATCTGTTCACATGTAAAAATATTCGATTCCATTTCGTTAATGGTTGAATATGATAGGCATAGGGAGGATATAGAAGGATCGTACATGAGTTTGTTGGACTATCTTCAAAAAGCTTAATCTGATGGTTGAGACTCCAGAATATGTTATTTACTCTAATACGCCCCCTCACACTACTCATCCCTGGTAATGGAAATTTGTACAAAAAAACTTATTTATGATCAAGCTTTTCATTACTATGGGAATGATATGAATTTTTTACCAAAATTTTATACTATAATTCATTTCCTTTACCACCATTTTGTACCACTACCCAAACCATTTTGTACCACTATCCAAACGCACAATAAATGTTTTAATCATTGAAGTGAAGTACTATTTATGGGTATTAAACTTTTCCAACATTTTGGATAAATTAGGAAAAAGCCGGGATACATTTTATAAATTAATCATTGCGTGCAAACTCTGGCTACCACCCAATTCTCCCATATGGGACTCAACAAAAAATATAAAAATAAGTTTGGGAAATTTTATGTAATAACTGAGGCTTTTTCATGTGGTAGACAAATATTTTTCTAAATACATGTGATGAATGGTGATTTTGACCTTCTAACTTTTTACGTGGTAGACAAAAGATATTCTTTCGTTAACTTTACGCGATTTTTACCCAACATAATGACATTTTAAAAAAAAAAACGTCGTTATCACCCTAATTAACCAGTACCATCAAGTACCCAGTCTAGATGGAATTTATGTTGTGCTCTTATACTAGTTGTCACCAGTACCATCAAGTACCCAGTCTAGAATAGCCCTTCATTAAAATGAGTTCACAATTAAGCTAGAAAGTTACAAAGCAACTACTCCCTCCGGTCCAGTTTACTTGTTCCATTTCTTTTTTTGGCAATTCCTCATTACTTGTCTCATTTCCTTTTTTGGTTATCCTTTTTTTACCTAAATACCTACACTTTTTCAATTCTCAATACTCCACTATCACCTTTACAATTAATTTAATCAATTAAAATACCCAACTACCACCTTTTCCAATGGACCCCACTAATACTTAAATATCCGTGTTTGGTTAAATGGGACAAGTAAACTGGACCGGAGAAGTATTATCTAGCCTTTTGAAAAATTAGGTTGTGTTTGGTTAAGAAAAAGACATTCTAAACTATATTGATTAACATGCAAAATGCCCTTAAACACTCATTAAATTTGAAAAAAACAGAGGTGTAATGACAGGAGGTTTTCCGATTGGGCTAGAGCAACTGGTTTTATGCACTAGTGTCAGTTTGAGACCTCACTACAAACAAATTGCAAAAACTGCTAGTTGCTCACTCTGGACTCACTAGGTTGCAAGAGGTGTGGGTTTTTCCATGGCCGGTTTTAGAGGCATCTTGGGTAGCCGGCCGCCTAAGGCCCCTCGAAATAAGAGGACTCAAATATTAAATGGTGCTATTCAGGCCTGGTTTCGAGCAACACTTTTAAAGTGATTTGTTTGTGAACCTTTTTATATTTGAAGTAAAATAATGTTAGTATGTTACAATACATTTTGTGTTAAATTATTTTTCTTCAAGTGGAATTTTTTTTATCTTTTAATATAATGAAGGTCCCATTTTTAATGACATCGCAAAATAAATAGGGCTTTCAAAATCTTTGATCGGTTTTTCCATACATCTGAAGTTTACCACTCACAAGTATGGGGATTCCTCCTAAATTAAAAAAGCGTAAGGAGGGGAAAAAAAGAAGAGAAAGAGAATACAAAAGGAAAAAGCTATAATATATTGACATGTCATTGTAGTGGAAAATGTGTCAATTCTTTCCCAATTTAGAAAACGTATCTTTTAGGCATGCTTATGTTTAAGAAAAGAAAAAAGCACTTTCCTTCAGGAAGCAGACAAAAGAAAATGGGAATACTATTTGTATCGAGAAAAATATTTTCCAGGCAACCAAACAGAGCCACTGGTTGGATGTATCCCAAAATATGATAAGGAAACTACTAATCAACCCAAAAATATTGTCCATTCTCTTCATCATAAGTCTGAGCTTCTGATTAGTCAAGTGGGATCTTGTTTGAATCGTCTATTCGCATACTTTCATAATATTAAATTTTTAAAATTTTAGATAATTGTAGTTTAAGATATTAATGATCAAAATTGTGCATTGAATTGCGTAAAAAAGTGAAATGTAACAAGTATTATGAAACGGAGAAAGTATTTATTTAGCGTACTATGACAAGTGAAAAGATGTAAAATTACTTGTGTCTGCAATTGAAACACTTAAAAGGCAAACCATAAGACAGAACGAATACTAAAACATGCATGTTGCATTAATATACACATTCGTGATGGTTCTTGCTTGCATGTACTCTGTCCGTGCCTTTTAATTTGCCTCAAACAGAAAAAGGTATTTTTTAAGAATGTGGTAATAAATAAAGAAAAAAAATAAATTAAGTAAATGAAATTATAAAAAAGGATAAAAATATATGGATCAAATTAAAAGAAAATGGTGCTAGAATAATAAATATTCTCAAAGAATATTTTGCATATATTGTTTATTTAGTGTATCTTTATATGTTAGAAAATAATATTAGGAATATATTGTAATTATTTAGTTTCCTAAAAACCATAGATTAATCTTGTATATATTCTTATGATATGATAATGAGAAGGCATTCAATCTTTCTCCCAAATCACTTCTTATATGGTATCAGTTGCTTAGGTTCATTCCTTGGTTTTTTCTTCCACCACCTTATTCTCCCTTTTCTTCACCTTTTCTCATGGCTTCCTTTTCTCACTCTCGTCCGCAAAATTCGAAATTGAAAACCGACATTGATCAAGCTTTGCATACTCTCTCCTTGACTTCTCCGGATGCGGAATATTATATGGACACCGGTGCTACATCTCATATGACTCACTCTAAAGGTACTCTCTTGAATTATTCTCCTTTAAAGTCATCTAATTCTAATTCTATTATTGTTGGTAATGGTGCTATGCTTCCCGTAAAAGGTCATGGTCATGTATCTATCCCTTCCCCATCCCAACCTTTAGTCTTAAAAAATGTTCTTCATTCTCCCACACTCATTAAAAATCTTATTTCTGTCCGAAAGTTTACTCGCGATAATAATGTTTCCATTGAGTTTGATCCTTCCGGTTTTTCCGTGAAGGAATTGGACACAAAGAAAATAATCCTGCGGTCTAATAGCACTGACGATCTCTATCCTCTCCACTTGACACATGGAGCTACCTCTTCATCTTCCCATGTTTTTTCGGCTTTATCCTCTAGTACTTGGCATTCTCGTTTGGGTCATCCGGGAAACACTATCTTAGATTTTTTGTCTTCTTCTAAGTCTATTGAATGTAATAAAAATCCATCTTTTTTTTGTCAATCATGCCCTTTAGGCAAACATGTTAGTCTCCCTTTCTATAAATCTACATCTTTATGTACTCGTCCTTTTGAAATAATACATAGTGATTTATGGACATGATCTCCTGTTGCAAGTCCATCCGGGTACAAATATTATGTGTTGTTTCTTGATAATTTCACCAATTATTTGTGGACATTTCCTTTATTTCGCAAATCTCAAGTATATGATATATTTGTTAATTTCCATTCTTATGTTCGCACACAATTTGAGCTAAATATAAAATCTTTCCAATGCGATCACGGGGGTGAATTTGACAATAAAAATTTTCACCAATTTTGTGCGAGTCGGGGTATTATTCTTTGTTTTTCATGTCCACAAACATCCTCCCAAAATGGAAAATCCGAAAGAAAAATTCGTTCCATCAATAATATTATTCGGACTTTATTATGTCATGCTTCTCTTCCCCCATATTTTTGGCCTCACGCCTTAAATACCGCCACATATCTTCTCAATATTCTTCCATCCAAATTACTTGGCCATCTTACTCCCACTCATTTACTTTATCATAAAGCTCCTACATATGATCATCTTAGAATTTTTGGGTGTTTATGTTTTCCTTTATTTTCCTCATCTAAAATCCACAAACTTCAACCCCGTTCTTCTCCATGTGTCTTCTTGGGATATCCCTCCTCACATCGCGGTTATAAGTGCTATGACATCGCATCAAATAAAATAATTATTTCGCGACATGTTATTTTTGATGAGTCCACATTCCCCTTCGCAAACCGTTCCACAAATACTCCTCACGAGTATACATTTCTGGATAATAATATTAATGTGCTTTACCTACAGCCCAACACTGTTGATCACAGCCCACCCACCAGCTCCCAGCCATCCACTTCCCATTCAACTGGGCCCAGCCCAGAAACCGTCCCCAGCCCAGAAACTCCCTCACATTATTCTCCCCTCCAGAACACCTTGCAATCCCTTGGGCCTGACTATCCTGCCGCAGCCCACTCTCCTTCCCCCACTATTTTGGACTCATCTCCCTCTTCTACTGGGCCTGCCTCACGCAGCCCAGTACCTCCCCAACCCAATATTCCACCTTCTCCACCTAAAATCATCACCCGAAGTCAAAATGGCATATTCAAGCCTAACCCCAAATATTCCTCTCATGCTTTATCCGTCTCCTTGTCTCCCATTCCCAAAAATCCCATAGATGCATTACGTGACCCAAATTGGAAGCAAGCCATGCAAGAAGAATTTGATGCTTTAATTGAAAATAATACTTGGAAACTAGTACCTAGACCGTCTGATGCTAATATTATTCGTTCATTGTGGATTTTTCGCTTGAAAACTAAGTCAGATGGGTCTTTTGAGCGTTATAAGGCGCGTCTTGTGGGCGATGGTAAGACTCAGCGCGCGGGCATTGATTGTGATGAGACTTTTAGTCCTGTTGTCAAACCTACCACTATTCGTATTGTTTTGAGTATTGCTATTTCCAAGTCTTGGTCTATTCATCAGTTAGATGTTAAAAATGCTTTTCTTCATGGTAATTTGAATGAGACTGTTTATATGCATCAACCCGTGGGATTTCGTGATCCTCGGTATCCTGACCATGTTTGTCTTCTTCGCAAGTCTCTATATGGCCTGAAGCAAGCTCCTAGGGCTTGGTATCAACGTTTTGCTGATTTTGTTACATCTATTGGTTTTCGTAATAGCATTTCTGATCAGTCCTTATTTATTTACTGTCATGGGTCCGAAATTGCTTATCTTCTTTTGTATGTTGATGATATTATTCTTACTGCTTCCTCTGATCGTCTCCGACAGTCTATTATGGCTAAGTTGAGTTCTGAATTTGCCATGAAGGACTTAGGTCCTCTAAGTTATTTCTTGGGTATTGCTGTCACTCGTAATTCTACAGGTTTATTTCTTTCTCAACAAAAGTATGCTACTGAGATTCTTGAGAAAGCAGGCATGTCTCAATGCAACCCCGTCTCTACTCCGGTTTCTACTACCAGCAAACTTTGTGCTGATGCTGGTTCATCTTGTTCTGATCCCACTTTGTATCGAAGTTTGGCTGGTGCTTTACAGTATCTCACCTTCACTCGGCCTGATATTTCTTATGTCGTTCAGCAGATATGTCTCTTTATGCATGATCCTCGGGTTCAACATATGGCTGCTCTTCATCGCATTCTTCGTTACATCAAGGGTACTCTTTCTCATGGTTTGCAGTTATATAAGTCCTCTATCTCGTCTCTTATTTCTTATACTGATGCTGATTGGGGTGGTTGTCCTGACACTCGCCGCTCTACTTCTGGTTATTGTGTGTTCTTGGGCGATAATCTTGTGTCTTGGTCTGCTAAGCGCCAACCTACTGTTTCAAAATCCAGTGCCGAAGCAGAATATCGTGGTGTTGCTAATGTAGTTTCTGAAACATGTTGGATTCGTAATTTACTTCTTGAGCTCCGTTGTGCTATTACTACTGCTACTCTTGTCTATTGTGATAATGTTAGTGCTGTTTATTTATCGGGTAACCCTGTTCATCATCAACGCACTAAACATATTGAGATGGATATTCATTTTGTTCGTGAGCAAGTCAAACGGGGTGATATTCGTGTTCTTCATGTTCCATCACGTTTTCAGATAGCTGATATTTTTACCAAAGGTCTTCCGCAAATTCTTTTTGAAGATTTTCGATCCAGTCTCACCGTTCGTCAACCTCCCGATTCGACTGCGGGGGTGTGCTAGAATAATAAATATTCTCAAAGAATATTTTGCATATATTGTTTATTTAGTGTATCTTTATATGTTAGAAAATAATATTAGGAATATATTGTAATTATTTAGTTTCCTAAAAACCATAGATTAATCTTGTATATATTCTTATGATATGATAATGAGAAGGCATTCAATCTTTCTCCCAAATTACTTCTTATAAATGGTGGGCCATCATCAAAAAAAGAATAATACAAATTAAATGGGACGGATTAAAATAAAAAATGTGTCAAATTAAAGGGGACGGAAAGAGTAGTAGTTATTCTCTTTTGTCCTTAGTGGTTTGATAGAATATGCATACAGTACATATTATTTCTTGTATTGTACTTCCTGATCCGTTCCATAATACTTGCTACATATTCCATTTTGGAAAATTTCTTATTACTTGCTACAATTTACTTATTTGGTAACAAACCAATCATTTAAAGTTATACCTACTCCTACTTTTATCCTACTCTATATCTAATTACTCCTATTTTTCTTTTTCATTTTTCAACAAATAATATTAAAAAATTCCAAAAAGCAACTTTTCACCTATTACTCATCATTGCACAGTTACTTCTTAATATTTGTGCCCATGCAACGGTAGCAACTAAATAAGAACGGAGGAAGTAGTAATTAGCTTTTCATATTATTTTGTTTCTTTACTCTAGGACAGCTGGCATTGTGTTGTAACCTCTTGTACTTCCTCCGTTCCGAAATACTCGCTACATTTTGATTTTCTATACTTTTCATATTCATCGTTCCGAAATACTATTCAGCTGGTAAATTTATTAAAGGTTGCTGAATCAGATCATAGGATTTTCGTAATTAACTTTTAATTTGATAGGTGATATAAGAATAATTTAAATAAGGTAAATTTATTAAAGGTGACCAAAAACATCTATACACTCCAGAAGCAAATGGGCGAGAATTCTTTTGTTGTGGTAGTGCCACGTGGCAGATTCTTTTACTGCTTTAGAAGATAGTATGATGATATGATTTTGGTAATTAACATGAAGGTTTGAAATGGTATGATAATTAATTGATTGAATGATTGAATGTGCAAATTTAATCCATGCGTTTTCTGACGTGCCTAAACATCTCAATTTTATACACCATCTTTGTTCTATTTTTAAGGTTAATTGTTGGCTTGATTTATCCACATCGATTAATTAAAAATGGTATGCAATATACATTATGTAGTATGCAGTATGAACACTTTGTAAGTTATTAGAGTCGTTTCTTCCATGACGTATGAAGTATATGCACAGGGTATTTTTCAATTATATGCCGATATTGACACATTGTCAATTAGTACTTTCCAATTTAATATTAGTAATATAATTTTTGTCATTAACGTTATAGTAATGGTTTAATTGAATTTTGTAGGACAATGTGGGTGGTAATTAATTAATATTGATTTGAATAATTGCAGGAATAGGAGGGGAAAAGCAATAATAAGAGACCCAGGAGGCCAGGACTGTACAGTAGAAATAAATCAGAAATCTGGTGGGTTATTAAACAAAGAGGTCTTCCTACATCTTTCAAGCTGTTTACAGGTTTCATTATTCTCTACTTTTCAATCATACATTCTACATTCTACTAAAATAATAAAGGGAAATTCTACGTGATAACTCTGAGGTTTTTGGGTTTTCCATATGGTAATCAAAACTCTTGAAAAATCCACATAGTAACCCTAAGGTTTATCAAATTGTTCTACCATGACCTTTTTCGGATAAAATTTCACCAAAACGTTAAGAAACATTAATTTCGAAGGTTTATTGTTGTTATACGCCTATCTATCTAACCCACCATTTCAAATGCCATAAGTTTCAACCATTTCCCCAAAAATATAAACCCAAACTCTACCGTCTTTGCTTTTGGGGGAAAAATATAATTTGGACGAAAAAGGGTGGAATTGAGGTTTATGTTAAGGGAAAAAGGCTCAAACTGATGGCATTTGAAATTGTGAGTCACATAAATATGCATACAACCACAAAGCTTCAAAATTTAAGTTTGCTAATATTTTTATCTGCAAAAAGGTCACGGTGGAACATTTATGTAAACCTTAGGGTTACCGCGTGGATTTTTTAAAAGTTTTGGTTACCACGTGGAAAACCCAAAACCTCAGGGTTACCACGTGGAATTTCCCAATAATAAAAGAATATGCCACATGTCACTTTTACATATTACGTTTTCCCGCCTAAATTCATTAGTATGTTTTTTTGAATATAATTTATTAGTAATTTATTATGGAAAGATTGATTTTTAATGAAACTTTATTTCTTAATAATAAGAATAGTAAGAAAAAGGTTAATTCAAGAAACTTTGATTTTTCAAATACACTTTTTTTGGAAAAATTGACAACTTTAATTTTAGTAAATCTTAATGACGAAAACTATTAATTATACCTTATTTGACGAAATAGAAACAATAGGAATTAAAATAATTCTCTACTAAAATGAAACTTACATTTAAAAACTCTCAAATTATGTCTTAATATTCAAAAAAAGTTAAAATATTCGTCAACTTAATTTGTTTTGGAGAAATGAAAATATATCATAAAACCACAAAAACAAAACAAGCACCAAAACTCGGAAATGCCTCCTCTCTACATTTGCATCAGCTAACTTTTTTTTTTTTGAGATGAACCTGAGAAATTATTATAAATCAAGCTCAGCCAAGGTAACGAGACCTTGGGGGAAAGGATCCATACAAAGCTTTTCACTTGCTAAGCCCGTGTCCCATCTAGCAACTAAGTGGGCAAGTGTGTTACCACCCCGCTTGACAAAACTACAACCAAAACCAGTAAAGTTCGAACACAGCACAGTAATATGATCAAAAAACATATGAATAGGCGAGAGGCCTTCCAGGTTGTTTTCAATGGCAGTGATCACATTCATTGAGTCACCTTCTAATTGAACATGTGTGTATCCAAACCGTACCGCAAGCTCCACCCCGAACAACGCAGCTGCAGCTTCACAAACATCGACACTCCAATTTGATTGAATCCTACGCACCCCAGCCAGCAGTAATTTCCCTTGGTCATCCCGGAAAACGACACCCAAACCTCGGCTTTGACCACCAACAACGTTCGCATCAAAGTTAATTTTAATCCAGCCCCGATTTGGAGGACACCATGAAGTGAATTGGAGAAGACGAATCGGTTGGTACACCATTACTTTCGCGGAGTAGCAGTTATGATCATGGACAAGGGAGGAGAAATCAGCAGCTACTTTCAATGGATCACAGGATACTCCCTCGAAAATTTGTTTATTACGAGCAAACCAGGCTGCCCACAGGACAGCTGAAATGGACAGGAACTCCTCAGCAGATGAGTGACCATGGACCCACGAAATGAACTCCTGTATAGACGAGCGAGGAGCAGCCGAAATGGTAGGGAAAGCTGGATGAGACTCCCACATCTTTTTGGAGGTTGCACAGTCCACTAAGGTGTGCAAGATAGACTCAACATCTTCATTACATCTATCACACATGGAAGATGGCGCACAATATCTATTAAATAAGACCAATTTCGTAGCCAACGTACCTTTGCAAAGCCTCCATAAAAAGTGTCGAAGCTTTGGAGGACCATTTAGATTCCATACCATACGCCACAGTTTGGCAGATTCAGCAACATCGGGACTCACCGCCGCATTAGCATGACCGAAACGACCAAGCCAATATCCGCTCTTGACCGAAAATAATCCATTTTTATTCAGAGACCAGAACATACGATCAGCTGGCCATTGTCTCGATAGGGGGATAGACAGAATATCAGCAGCAGTAGCCTCATCAAACAACCGTGACAGCACACTAGCATCCCACACAGCATTTTCAAAATCAATCAGCTCCGAGACAGCCATATCGGGGTCGCTATCACCCATGGGAATAGGAGTAGTCAGCTGCGAACCACGAGGAACCCATTTATCATGCCAAACACGCACACTAACACCACAACCAATGCGCCAACCAAGACCCTCCAGCAGTAAAGACTTCGCTCCCCATATACTACGCCATGTGAAGCTCGGATCGTATCCTCTAGAAGACTCCAAAACAGAAGAGTTCTTAAAGTATCGTGCCTTAAACACCTCCAACAGAAGGGGATTGGTTCCCATAAATAATCTCCAAGCCTGCTTCGCAAGTAAAGCCGCATTGAAGCATTTCAAATCACGGAAGCCCATACCACCTTGGCTTTTCGGAAGGCAAAGATGATCCCAATTATGCCAATGAATTTTCCTGCGCTCCTCATTCGATCCCCACCAAAATTTGGCGAAGAGACTAACTTAATTATTCAGCTAACTTCAATATTTATAAAATAGTAGCTAAAATCTTATCTAAAATAATATTACAATAATAATTATGTTAAAGGGAATTATATATAGAGCATGTCATCAATACAGTATTTGTGTATGTTAAAAGGGAATTTGATATAATGTTTGCCCAATAAAGGGAATTATGTTTAGAAAATTTTAGAAAATTATGTTTAGTAAACCTTATATTAATATGTTAAAGGGAATTATGTTTAGAAAATTTTTCATTAGTAAAAATTATTTTTTATCAGCATAATTATTTCAATCAGTGAAATAGATTTATTTTACTAATCATCTTTTAATTAGTAAAATATAGTTCTAATAAATTAAATTGGTTAGTTTTGTAAAATAATCAATTATATTAAATAATATTATTATATATAAATTAATGAAATAACACATTCGTGCATTGAACGAGAATATATTCTAGTTTTAATTTAAAAGCCATGTTCAATTTTTTGAAAGGGGAAAGTGGGTGTGGGGTGTACTTGCATTCCATATTTGCATGTGACTAGAGGTGTTCAATGGTCCGGGTCAAAATTTAAATGGGCAGTGGCGGGTCGGGCCATTTCAAATATTAAATTGGTCGGGGCGGGTCGAGCCCATTTAAATCCGACCCTATCTGACACTTTTTTAAAAATTTCATAAAATAATTTTTTTATTATACTTTATGTCCCGTTGGGTCGACCTACTTATGTATATAATAATATCATCTAATGACCTGTTAAAATGTGACCCGACCCTTGACCTGTTGGGTCGACTCATCCCATTGAACACCCCTACTCTTGACATTTACTTTGATTTACTTTCTCAATATTCATTTTTTAAACTTGAGCATAACAGCTGAGTTTATATGGGTCCATGATCAGATTACCAGCCTCTTACATTTCACAAATTCGTGACTAGAGTGTACTACCTGGACTTATCAGGCCTTGGGTCCTACACCTTTATAAGGGCAGAGTTTCTATACAAATGCATTATTTTATATCGTTGCAAACTACGTTATTTGATTTTACTTTTAAATTAATGCAAAATAAATTTTAATAATTTGAATAAATATACTTCTATTTTTTTAAAATAATTTCTTAGTCGAAAATACAGAGCGTAACTAACGTAATTTGCTATGATTAGCAATTATGAAGTACTTTAAGAATGTAAGAATTATTATTATTAACCAAAAACTTGCGTGATACCGTCTTACTTGTGAGACGCATTTTATTGGGCCGATCTAATTGTATGTGTTACGGGGTCAAATTATTATCCCGTAATTTATTTAGTCAAATCATAACCGCCACGTAACTTCCATTTATTGAAGTAACCGATGGTAACCGCTCACTAACTTCCAATCTCTCTAGAAATAACCTCCATAATATTTCTATATATATAACATTCATCTACATGATAAAGGTACACAATTCTACTCTCATACAAAAACTTGTACTAATTACCTCTATGATTCCCAGTCTGACTTAAGCATTGGAGTGCCCTTCCGGGACATAGGCCCCCGGGTTAGTTTTCCTTGTGGTTGCAGGAACACCCTACGCGGAGGTCAAATCATCTCACTTCCTTTAATTTAAAGGTACTTCCTACTTAAAGTCTCTTCTATAAATTCGACCGCTTCATTACCGAAACAGTTTGACGCCGTCTGTGGGGACTAACGAACATAAAAATCATGTCTCCATAAAAATTCATCAAAAATGATACCTTTTTTCTTTAATACGTACCAGAGTTGAAATACAATGACGGTTCCTAAAACTCTTACCATTGTTGAACCCCATAATCCAACCGATTCAACTCCCGTTTTTGGTAGTTGAAAGCCCAAATAATATAATTTGGCACGGTATGATTTAAGAAAATTTTTGGCTTTTTTAAAGTGTTATCATGATCATGATGAAGGCACAAGGATTCAGCTTCTGAATGATTGAATCAAATAAAAAAAAAGGATGAACTACAGAGATGGGTTGGATACTTTTAGGGGGTGTTTGGTATGACAAAATAAAATGTAATGGAAAGGGAAATGATAAAGTGGAGTAAGGGTAAGAATATGGGTTGTAGTTGTATGTTGTTTGGTATGAAAATGTAAGGGAAACACTTGTTTGATCATAGAGGGGGAATTTGTTACTTGGCATATATGAGTGGTAACAAAATAAGGGTATCCATTACCCTCAAGAAAGGGATTGTGTTAACCTAATCTCATACCAAACAAAAAAGTATGGAGTAATGGTAATCGAATCCCTTACTTGGTATTAAAAAATCAAACCAAACACCCCCTTAGTAGGTATAGGAGAACGGTGCTCCATTCGAGGCACCTCCCCACTGTTAAATTCTCATGTTTTCATCAATTATTTCATGGGTTTCTTTCGATTCGGCCATTAAAGACCGAAAATAGTTTGTATAAACAAACGGTTAAACTAACCGACATCATCAATTGGTGGAAACACTCGAGGATACCAGATGTCGACGCTAAAGGATCTCGATTGCCGATTTTGCTGTTTCTTTATTGCTTGATGTGCTTTGTGAAATCCCATTCGGTAACCGTTATATTCGGTTCGAATTTTGAGTCTAAATTCTCTTATTCCTCCTGGTTCAAGATTATAGACATTAATCTAGGATTATTGATGGGATCAAATATAATCTTTGATTATGCTCAAGGGTTCGGTTACTTCCTTCAACCGTCAATTCATTGACGACGGCAACCGCCTCTGGTTAACCATTCGCATATGTCCTTATATCTCGTATTACAATAATCAAGTATTACGGTTTAAATATTATTGTAAGTTTAATATGGCGAAAAATATAGCCCAGACTTTAGTTTTTCAGTTATGCTCGGGTCTCAAAGGGACACCCTATTTGCTGCAATGTTTCGTCGGCATTGAAATACAATGAGAACGCCATTATTTAATATATTCAATTGTTGATAGATAGTATTCATCCTCCTTTATTTCTACTGCTGCTACTAGTTTTTGCAACATTGCTATTGCTTACTGATTATGTGCAAACTCCAAACGGTACAATTGTTGTGAATCTTCCAATTGTTGTTGCTGCACCAGTAATATATCCTTTCTACTACTTTCGTGGGTATTCAATGCTTCAACATTGCATGCGGGGCCAGATACACCATATATTACTGATGCTCTTGCTTTTTTCCATGGGTTCTTTGAATGTTGATGAGGTTTTTACAACTCCTTACAAAAATGATGTTGATAAGTTGTTTATGTTGGGAAAATATTCAGTTAAAGATCGATTCCTGTTTTTGCAAGTTTCTAATGAGTTAATTGCCAATTCATTTTGGACCCATTGGTCAAATCCCAAATCATATTTGGGCCCTGCTGCTTTTCTTCACACGCACGGTTTCAGTTTGGAGCATTGACGAAAAAGTTCCACGATTGAGAAGAAATATTTTCTGATGATTTTACCCTTAATAAATATACTCTGAGAGCTTTTATGGAGTAAAAAGAAAGGCGGGTATCCAATGACAATGTAGACGATAATCAATTTTGATTTTGTGGTATGAGGATTATCAACACAAAGCAATTCAAGTGTTTTGTAATATATGACGTATTACTACGGTCGCAAATACAAGAGCATCAAGGGAGATGTATAAATAGCCTTTATTTGGATTTCTCTTTTTGTGCGTTTACAAAAAGACGAAACAAAGATAATAGTTGAATATTCATCATCATTGGGGGCTACAAGGTACATGGTTTAAGATCAAAATCGATGATCATTTGGTCGTTCTTGCCTTCTATATTCATCAACACATCTGCTACAAGGTACATGGTTCAAGATCTCTCTATTTATTCTAAGATATGATTCGGATGTCAAAAAATGAAATTTGGATACAAAAACTATTCATTCCACCTAAATGCTACATTTAATTCCACCTTGAAATCATATGGTTTAATACTCCTAAGGGTCGGACTCCCTTGATTGGGTTATTACATTTGCAAAGAGATGATAGTTATGTGCTTAATCTCATAACTAGTAGTATTGTCGAGCTTACGAATCCTCCCCAAACTCCAAACAATAAAATGGGTCTTGGATTCATTGCTTAGATCAACAAAATTGATCGTCGTTGTACTGAAGTTTATGGTTGTGCATTGTCATTCAAATGCAAACGTTGGATTCACTTTTGATTGGCTATTTATCAGAAACATCAAAGTGGAAATTGAAATATGCTAATTATAAATTCAAGAATGGAAATCTAGTAGCATACTTTTTATGATATGGATGGTTAGGCGTGTCCTAATGGTTGTCCTTCAAATAGAATATAAATGTCGAACTTAAATCAGTTCCTAAGTTGAAAACATGGGGCTAAGGGTTTTCACATAGCATGGACCCACCAAGGTTTGATTATTTCTCTGCATAAAAGTCGATAACTTCATTCGCAAAACTTCTTTCTTTATCAACTTTATGCATGGGGCTAATATTATGAGTTAGATGACTCAACCATTGTCGGTCAGTTTTTAGCATTCACTGCGAGTATCATCTAGCTTGATAACTCGATCCCTTGACAGACAGACCTATGTCCAAGGTGCTGTATTTTCCATGAAATTCTTAAATATGCTGCGGACCTATGTCCGAATATCCATGAACCCATTCACCTAGCACCAAAATGACCTATGTCATTTGTTATTAAAGTCCAGAAATGTTGACTTTATTTGTCATGTTATGGAATCATATAAGCTTTCACTTAGTTTGAAAGTCATATTATTATTCAAGTCTCAAAATGTGGACGTTATTATTCATATTATGAAGTCATCTGAGCTTTCACCTAGAATGAAAGTGATTATTATAATTGAAGTCCCGAAACGTTGACTTTATTTGTCATGTTATGGAATCATATAAGCTTTCACTTAGTTTGAAAGTCATATTGTTATTGAAATTCCAAAATGATTGGTTTTGGGCGATATTTTCTATGTATTCATCTTTATTATTAAACTTTCAACTTGTTTGAAAGTGGGATCCGTGTGAGTGTCACCTAATTGATAACTCGGACTCTTATTTAGCCCCAAAACGAGTGATTTTGGGCGTATTTGTCAAGTAATCATAGCGAGTATCACTAGTGGAAAAAAAGTTATTGGCTGCTGCTTATTGGCTGCGGTTTTTAGGAAAACGCAGCCAATATGAGTAATAAAATGCTTGGAAAAAAAAAATTATTAAAGGGCTGCGGTTTTTACCCTTAACCGCAGCCCAAAAGTGTTTCAAAAAGTGTAATAAAGAAAGGGCTGCGGTTTTTTATGTGTCCGCAGCCCTTAACCATTCGAAATTAATATAATGAAATTAAAAAAAAAAATAATAATCAAGGGGCTGCGGTTTTTAGTTGTGCCCGCAGCCCTTATTCATTAAAAAAAAAATTTAAAAAAATTAACCGGCCCATCTCCCTCTCCCTAATAAAACACTACCTCTTAACCCTAATAATAAGAATAGCCCAGCCGTTTTTTATTCATTTTACCCTAATCAAACGGCGCTCTTTCAAAACCGCTAAGAAACCCTTCTTCAAAACCCTAATCAAACGGCCCATCTCCCTCTCCTCTCTTCCTTCTCCTCTCTTCCTTCTCCTCTCTCTTCGATTTTCAACTGAGACCACATCTTCCTTCTCCTCTCTCTTCGATTTTCAACTGAGACCACATCTTCCTTCTACGATTTTCAATTTGAGACCACATCTTCCTCTTCGTTTGTAACTTTTTTCGTCCACATCTTCATTTGAGACCACATCTTCCTCTTCGTTTGTAACTGAAATCCTTCGTTTCTAAACCACATTTTCATCGATTTTCGATTTTCGTTTGAGACCTCATGACTCCAATTCTAAACCACATCTAATAATGAGAAATCCTTCCTTCTTCGATTTTCGTCCTGATTTTCAAGTGTTCTTCAAGGATTTAGTTCGATTTCGTCCTGATTTTCAAGTGTTCTCTCAGATCTGGAAGATGAAGATGATTCTTCGTTTGTAATTTTTTTCGTTTTTGTGTAATTTTTTTCGTTTTTTTTTTTTATTTTTTTCGTTTTTTTTTGTAATTTTTTTGTTTTCCTTGTAATTTTTTTTCGTTATTTATAATTTTTTTCGTTTTGTTGTAATTATTTTCGTTTTTTATAATTTTTTCGTTTTTTTTTTAACTTTGTTTCGTTTTTTTTTTCTTTTTTTCTGGGTTGTAGAGACTTTGATCTAGATTTAATATGTATTCGAAAATAGTTAGATTTATTTGTTGTTAGATTAATGTATTTGAAATTTCTGGTTCGTTTTTGATGTTGTTTGATTTCTTTTTTCAGAATTCTTTTTAGAATTCTGAATTTTTTTTTTATTTTGAAAAAATCCTTAAGGGCTGCGGTTTTGGCCCATGTCCGCAGCCCCTTTCCTTATTTTGCGCTGCGTATTTTGACCGCAGCCCTTAACTAATACTAAGGGCTGCTACAATAATGGCTGGGGTCAAAATACGCAGCCCATATGGGCTAAAAAACCGCAGCCCTTAAGGTTTTTTCCACTAGTGTATCATGTAACTTGATAACTCGATCACTTATTAATTAAGCGAACCTATGTCCAATCCATATTCATCAATGCGGACCTATGTCCAATCCATAGTCATTTACCAGGTCCGAAACTTCTATAAGTCGGACCCCCTATTGGCCCTACAGAGTGTTGGGGCTAAAATCAAGCCAAGTCTTGATTCAAAATCCGAGACTTCTATAAGTCGGACTTCCTATCACCCCAACCTGGAGGGTTGGGGCCAAAATGACCTATGTCATTTGTCAAGTCCGGGACTTCTATAAGTCGGACTTCCTACCACCCCCAACCTGGAGGGTTGGGGCCAAAATGACCTATGTCATTTGTCAAGTCCGGGACTTCTATAAGTCGGACTTCCTATCACCCCAACCTGGAGGGTTGGGGCCAAAATGACCTATGTCATTTGTCAAGTCCGGGACTTCTATAAGTCGGATTTCCTATCACCCCAACCTGGAGGGTTGGGGCCACAATGACCAATGTCATTTATCAGGTCCGAGACTTCTATAAGTCGGACTCCCTATCCCCCCAACCTGGAGGGTTGGGGCTACAATGACCTATGTCATTTATCAGGTCCGAGACTTCTATAAGTCGGACTTCCTATCACCCCAACCTGGAGGGTTGGGGCCAAAATGACCTATGTCATTTATCAGGTCCGAGACTCCTAAGAGTCGGACTCCTTTATTGGCCTAAACTGGAGGTTTGGGGCCATAATGACCTATGTCATCTACCAGGTCCGAGGCTTCTATAAGTTGGACCCCTTCATTGGCCTAAATGGGAAGTTTAGAGCCCAAAAATGACCTAAGTCATTTACCGGGTCCGAGACTTCTATAAGTCGGACCCCCTATTTTGCCCTACAGAGTGTTGGGGCTAAATCAAGCCAAGTCTTGATCCTAGTCCGAGACTTCCATAAGTCGGACCCTTTTCTGTATGACTAATATTTTCTTCCGCATATAGATCAAGATCGTCTCCTCTGATTGGTCGTCCTCTCTTCCTCTATATGCGTGGGGCTAATGTTACGGGGTCAAATTATTATCCCGTAATTTATTTAGTCAAATCATAACCGCCACGTAACTTCCATTTATTGAAGTAACCGATGGTAACCGCTCACTAACTTCCAATCTCTCTAGAAATAACCTCCATAATATTTCTCTATATATAACATTCATCTACATGATAAAGGTACACAATTCTACTCTCATACAAAAACTTGTACTAATTACCTCTATGATTCCCGGTCTGACTTAAGCATCGGAGTGCCCTTCCGGGACATAGGCCCCCGGGTTAGTTTTCCTTGTGGTTGCAGGAACACCCTACGCGGAGGTCAAATCATCTCACTTCCCTTAATTTAAAGTTACTTCCTACTTAAAGTCTCTTCTATAAATTCGACCGTTTCATTACCGAAACAGTATGTATTTTTTTCACTAAATTTACAAATTAAAATGTCAATTTTAAGAGTTAAAAGACCAATTTGAAGACTTAAAATACCAATTTCAAGGATTTAAAATTAGGATCATTTACCAACAATAGCCTCTAAGTTTACTCAATTTCAAATAAACAGCCGTGAATTTCGTTTATTACTAACTACAGCCTCCAACTAAACAAACATGACACCAAGACAGCAAAAACACCCCATTTTAACCCCATTTAATTTTTTACCCTTTTTTTGGCTGTTTTGGCTGTCTCGATGTCATGTTTGGTAAGTTGGACGTTGTAGTTGGTAATAAACAAAGTTCACGGCTGTTTATTTGAAATTGAGTAAACTTAGAGTCTGTAGTTGGTAAATGATCCTATAAATAATTGTCCGACCATATTAAAATTAGATTTATATGATCCGTATATACATAAATATGTATATCTACATGAAATATTAATTGTCCTACACTCTTAATCTTTTGTTATAAAACAACTCGATTGACTTGGGTAATTACATAACTCTTTTGAGTATACCAAAAATATATAAATCATTACCCCTTTTTTTTCTATAATAAACTTGGGTTAATAAAATTAGGATTATTTACCAACTACAGCCTCTAAGGTTACTCAATTTCAAATAAACAGCCGCGAATTTCGTTTATTACCAACTACAGCCTTCAACTTAACAAACATGACACCGAGACAGCCAAAACATCCCATTTTAACCTCATTTTTTTACCCTTATATGACTGTTTTGGCTGTCTCGATGTCATGTTTGATAAGTTGGAGGTTGTAGTTGGTAATAAACAAAGTTCGCGGTTGTTTATTAGAAATTGAGTAAACTTAGAGGCTCTAGTTGGTAAATAATCCCCATCTGTATTATTTAATTATTTTGTTTCCTAATGACGTTAATTAATCAAACACCAAAGAGCTTTCTCCTTGAAGACCAAGTTTCCTTTATTAAGAAAGTTGTATAAATCAGATACTTCACTAAGTACTTCTTCTTAAGTCCAAGTTCCTAGATTTATTGAGAGAATATTTGAAATAAATAACATTATTTATCAAAAAAAAAAAAGCATACAATAAAATCATAATTAAACTTATTTCAAAACTAAGCGTGTGATCCGCAAACCTTAAGTTCGGGTTGTTCGTACTTAGTAAGTGTGAATAGACTGAAAAAACTAAAACAATTTGTTCGCTGTTAGTAACAACAAACAAATTGTTTCAGTTTTTCAGTCTGTTCGCACTTACTAAGTGCGAACAACTCTTGTCTTAAAATCAGCATGTTGACCCTGTTTGACCTGTTCGCAGTTACTAAGTGCGAACAACCATTTGATTTTTTTTACCAGTTTATTGTTGTTTGCACTTACTAAGTGTGAAGTTTGATTATGATTTTATTGTATGAATTTTTTTTATAAATAATCTTATTTATTTCAAATTTTCTTTATTGAGAAGGGTCATGACTTAATAGTTATTTGCTATATTTAACTTTTTTCATAATTTTTTTTTTGGCAAAGTAAGTTTTATAAAATGTCAGAAAAATAGCCGAAGCTTACAAAAAGTCCACAAGACTGAGACGACAACCCCAAAACGTAGCTTCTGAGGGACAGGCCTCTCGTCATTCGCTAGTCGAGGAAGTCGACTCCAAAAAAAGGAAAAACTTTCCTTGATACTACAGAAGCTATGTCCTAACAATTACAAAAGGCTTTGGGCCAAACTTTTTTCATAATTCAATGTATTATTTTAATAATTTATATATTAAATTATGTATAATCAAAAATTATAAAAAATTAATATTATGAAAGTATGTGATTAGACGAATCAAATAAAATCTCACTTGATTATATTTTTTCTTACGAGTTAGGACCCTCTCCATTACTTAAAACGTAGTGGAGGGTCCATTATTCACATCTAATGGTTATAATTGTTTGATAGAGGAAAATAAAGGGAATTTTAAGATTTTATTTTTTATTCTAAAAATAGGTGTCAAAATCTTAGAATGAGAAACTGAAAAAAGTAATGGAGAGAATCCTAAATTATTAATTTGTAGTACTACTTTAAACGTAACATGCATGTCACTTACAGTTTCTTTGCGTACGCAATTTATAATTTTGTTCGTTCCTTTAGTTATAATATTTTAATATTAATTAGTGTATTTATCACTTTCTTTAAGTTATATTTTATATTTTTGACTTTTAATTTTATTCATAAAATTATGGGATGTATCTTTTTCTTAACAAATATGCATTGCATAATTGTTGCAATTTATCTTATCATAAATTCTATTTCGGAAGCTCTACTAAGAGACAGTGTATGGCATAGACGGCAGCCTGACCCAATGTAAATATCAATTACTATTTTTGGAAAGTGTAATAAAAGGAAAAAAATAGAGTAACTGCTGCCATGTGTGGGAAATTGCAAAAGTATTGGAATATGGAAGGTTTCTCTTTTGAATTAACTGCTGCAGCATGCTCCTCATCATGAAAGATCAGATGATCTTTACATTCAGAGAGCTTCTTCTCTCTTTTGAAGTTCCGTTGCTCTCAGCATTTTTGTTTTGAAAAGAACTCAACAATGGAGGAACTATAATGACTGAATTCGACATTACATATTCCCTCAAAAACGATGACAATGGAATCGCGCAAGGTACGTTGTAGATAAAGATTAATACACCTATTTTATTTTTACTTTTTTTATGCTTCATCAATAGTCGTTGGAGATGAGACCTTTTTAAAATATTTTTTTTTGTAATTACACAAGCTTCAACAATGGCAATTGGAGATGAAGATTAAAAACAGTTGCATTAAAACTTTTTTTCTAATACTATACAAGCTTCATCAATGGCGGTTGGAGATGACAATAAAGATAAAGATGTTGCAAAAAATAAGAATGAAAAAACAGATGCAATGAAGATGAAGATGTATATGACCGACATAGCAATGCTATTTGCCTGAAGTTATACTTGGAGTTATAATGCCATATATTTGTTATAATATATTATAGTTGCAGTTAAAATGCTGTATATTTGGTTTTATAATACAATATAGTATTATATGTTTGCTGTTATAATATATTATAGTTGCAGTTATAATACAATATATTTGGAATTAGAATGCAACATATTTGGGTTTACAAAATTAATTGTCGCGAACAGAAATTAACATTTATTGTGTTTATATCATTATATTTTAGTATATTTGGAATTATAATGCCATATATTTGAAGTTATAATACCATGTCACTAGTCGAAAAAAGCCTATTTGCTGCGGTTAAATGCCACTATAGGCTGCGGTTTTGGACCCAAGTCCTTGTGGTAGCAGCAAGTACTAAAACACAATGATTGCGATTAAAAAACGTAGCAAAAAACTAAGGCATTGGCTGCGGTTTTATAGGATGTCCGCAGCCAATAAGGTGTTTCTAAGAGGTGATTTTTCATCACTTAGGGGCTGCGGTTCTTGGAGGTTCGCAGCCTTTTCTTGCTTTTTTTTTAAAAAAAATTTCCGTTCTAATGATATTTGTATAATAAATAATAAATATCACGATTAATTATAAAATAGTAAATATTTAACAATAATCAACCATCGTAATCAACATTAATTATCACCAATTTATAATATATATAATATACATAAATATAATTGTACACATACACCTAAATACTACGAATATATGTACTAACACAATAAATTAGAAATAAACACGGCCACTTTGTCTTTGACTTTGCGTAACTCCATATCTATCAATTCGCGTGTTTTCCTTGGAGTGTTGTATATAATCTACGTATTAAAATAAATAATTATTAAAAAGTTAATTAGTACATATAAATATATTAAAATAAATAAATAATTAAAAACCATATATAATAACTAATTAAATACTTACGGAATCAATACATTCTACCCCGACTTTCTTAACGGCTTCTATGATATCATCCATAAATTTAATAACGTAGTAGCCGCAATGAATGCTATTTTTTTGTTGAAAACACTAAGAAAAAAAATATTATATATGTTAGTGCCATATTAAAAAAGCTTCAAAACCGTTAAAAACGCAACTTAACCTTTAATTTCAAGCACATGACAATTATTTTCGATTCTAACAACTTCAACACAATAATATATACCAAATAGTGTTGTGTGTCAAGTTTCATGCATAACAAACCAAGTTTAAACTATTTTACGCTCGAAAATGACAAAAATCATTCAAAATCGTTAAAAACGCAACTTAACCCTTAATTTCAAGCATATGACAATTATTTTCGATTCTAACAACTTCAACACAATAATATATACCAAATAGTGTTGTGTGCCAAGTTTCGTGCATAACAAACCAAGTTTAAGCTATTTTACGCTCGAAAATGACAAAAATCATTCAAAACCGTTAAAAACGCAACTTAACCCTTAATTTCAAGCATATGACAATTATTTTCGATTATAACAACTTCAACACAATAATATATACCAAATAGTGTTGTGTGCCAAGTTTCGTGCATAACAAACCAAGTTTCGTACTATGTTGAGAACTAAGATTCCCAAATGGGTTCATTCCATCCTTGCACAGTCCGAGCCTTAAATTACGAACTTCATCCCCAAAAGTCTTGTTCAACCTATCAATACTCTTCCACTCCGGAGAATCGGATGGATGTGTGAGCAAGTGATCTTTCTTCACCCTATCTGCATGCCACCTCAAATTTAACGCATCTTTCTTTATAGAAAACAAGCGCTTGAATCTTGGTATTATTGGATGATACCACAATACCTTAGCCGGGGGCCCTTTAGCATCTCGAGCCCCTTTACGCTTGTAACGCGATAACCCACACTTAGGACACTCTTCTAAGTTCTCGTTTTCATTCCGATACAATACACAATCATTCGGACACGCATGAATCTTCTGGTACTCTAACCCGAAAGGAAACATTAGCTTTTTGGCATTGTATATGTCGACTTTGGAAGTTCATTTCCCTCGGGAAGCATCTCACCTAACGCTTCTAATAACATTGTGAAACTAGTGTCACTCCAATTGAACTTTGACTTAATGTTGAAAATCGTCAAAACTGTTGTAAGTTTGGTGAACTTTGTACATCCAGGATACAAAGGCTTTTGAGAAGCCTCTGTCAACAAGTCAAATACACGAGGATGTTTTCCTAACTCATCCTCGACTCCCTCCATCATCTCATCAACACGATCCACATCCTCATCAACATTCTCTTCATCCACTACATCCTCTTTGACATCGGCCACATTATTAACATCCTCAACAAGACTCTTTTCCTTGTAAACTCTCTCCTCACCATGCCAAACCCAAACATGATATTGAGGCCTAAACCCACGTCGAAGTATGTGCTCCCTAAGGATATAAACACTATCTACCTTTGATACATTAACACATGGGCAATAAAAACCAACTCCCCCGTCCTAACTTGATGTTTAACCGCAACACTACAAAATTCTAATACGCCATCAATAAATTCTGACGATTCAATGCTTCCATACATCCAAGAACGATCTTTTGACATCCTAAGTGTGATTATTTAATTCAAAACAAAATTAATACACATATATACTCAGGGGCGGAGCCAAATCAAGTCAATGCTGTCAACTGACAGCATTTGAGTTATATACATACCTATATTCATTTGCATACTGATAAGTTAGGTGTATCAGTTGGTAAAGATTATAGTGATTGACAACATTCATCCGGGTTCAAGGCTTGTTAACAACATTTTATTACTGATTTTTTTTTTCCAAAAATCCACCCCATTTGCATTTGCATACTGATTTCATTTGCATACAGCAGCTTTCTCCCCCATTTTATCTCCCTTCATTCCTTCAATGTCCATCCAAAATCCACCCCCTGCCCCTCCTACAGCAGGCAGTAGCCCAACACCTTCTCCAGCCGGCAGCCACAACGACTACCATAGACCGGTAGACCCCAACTCCAACCGGTAGCCACCGCCCACCAGCACCAAAATAGATACTTTTTTCTTTTTCTTTTTTTCAATTGTTAATTTGTTATAGAATTTTCAATTCTTTGAATGTTAATTGTTAATTATTGTTTCTTCACTTTGTTCATTTATGATTGATATTATACAATACCTCAAATCATATTTTTTGATCAATTTAGGGTTTTTGGTTTAATTGTTGGTAATTTCTAAATTTAAGGTTTCATATTTAATTTCTTGGAATTTATTAGAGTTTGAGTTGATTAGTAATTTAATTCTACAGTTGATTTAGATAATGTGTTTGAATTTCTTGAAATAAGAGTTTAGATAATTCATAATTGATTTAGAATTTTTAGCTATACATTTTCATATAGTGGATTAAGTGATTTAATTACCGAAATTAAAATGTTGATGGTGTAATTTTTTATATTATCGATATCAATATCGACATCATTTAATTTTTTTCTAGATCCGCCCCTGTATATACTTATTCATACCAAACATATTCAACCCTAAAAATGTTATACATATTTATACCAAACATATTCAACCCTTAAAATGTACACTTATTTTTACTAAATATACTAATTTTATATATGCACTACATTGTGTTCTAAAATAAAATCACTTATAATAATTAACATTGTACAACTTCATACTTTATAATTCATATTCTAATTTATATAACCAAACATATATGTACAACGACAAACCACAAATACATACACATTCATAACATAAGTTATGAAAAATTTAAAACTTAAAAACCACAATTACATACATACACATTCATAATTAAAATGAAATAATTACCTAAAAATATAACAAAACATACATACACATTCATAAATTATGATAAATTTTTACATATTTTACAAAATCAAAATGAGAATTATACCTTGAATTTTCGTCGGTTTTAACTTGTGTATAACCTATACAATAAAAAAAATAAATTTAGATAAACCAAATTTATCATCAAAACAAAAAATTCGCAGCTTTATCATCAAAAAATTCGAACCTATATTCCAATTCGAACAAGAAATTCGAAGGATGATGATGAAATAATATGGGTCATTATTAAGTATGTTAACATACTTATCAAAACATATATCATCAAGTTCTTACTACTTGTACCTAAGAGATTAACATACTTAT
This sequence comes from Amaranthus palmeri, assembly GCA_019776075.1. Lineage (NCBI taxonomy): Eukaryota > Viridiplantae > Streptophyta > Magnoliopsida > Caryophyllales > Amaranthaceae > Amaranthus > Amaranthus palmeri. The sequence continues at coordinate 51,989 of JAAKBH010000055.1, read as the reverse complement.
TACTTAATATTCCAATTCGAAGCTTCAATTCGCAGCAAAAAATTCGAATAAGAAAGTAAACCAACAATAACAAAAATCAACAAAAACCTATATTACAATTTAGATAAACCAAATTTATCATCAAAACAAAAACCAAAAAAAACCAACAGTAGCTTGAATAAAAACCAACAAACAAAAACCAACAAAAAAAAACCAACAAAATAATCCACAAAAATGTAAGGAAAAAACCAAGAACGAAGAACCAACAACAAAATTACCAAGAACGAAATATATTAACTATACCTTGAACAAGCAAAGATTGTGGGTGATTGAACAAGAATTTCGTGGGTGAACAAAGCTTGAACTTAAACTTGAATTCAAGCTTGAACAACCGAAGAAGAAGAAGAAGAAGGAGCAGTGGGTTTTGGGAATTTCGAATTTAAACTTAAACTTAAACCGAAGAAGAAGAAGAATTAAGAAGGAGCAGTGGGTTTTGGGAATAAAGCTTGAACTTAAACTTAAACTTAAACAAGGAAGAAGAAGGGTCGATTGAAGCAGGTATTTCGAATTTCGAATTTTGAACCAAAGCAAGGAAGAAGAAGGAGCAGTGGGTTTTTAGCACAGTGGGTTTTTCGTCTGAATCAGGAAGAAGAAGGAGCAGGTTTTTTCGCACAGAAGAGAAACAAGAAGAGGAAGGGTCAATAATGAAAATGAAACAGTAGGTTTTGGGAAAAATAACGTTAAGAGGCGGTTTTTTAAGGTTAATGGCTGTGGACAATAGAGCAAACCGCAGCCAATGAGGGGTTATTTTTTTAATATTGCTATTGGCTGCGGACATTGAGGCAAACCGCACCCAATTAGGGTTTTTTTTAATATCGACTTATTGGCTGCGGACAATTACCCAATCGCAGCCATTGATTGTTTTTATTTTTTTTTTGTAATTTGATATATTGGCTACGCATACAATAAAACCGCAGCCAATTTAGTAGCAGCCAATAGCTTTTTTTCTACTAGTGTGTATTTGGATTTGTTATTTGTAAAATTTAAATATGAAGCATTATAATACCAAATCTTAAATATTAGGATACCAAATCCTATTTTGACTCCAGATTATACCCTGAAGCATAATGATACCAAATCTAAATATTTATGATGCCAACTCTTAAGCAATATAATATCAAATTTGATGCATTATAATACCAATTCTTAAGCAATATGATACCAAATCTTAAACAATATAATACTAAATCTTAAGAATTATGATATCAATTCCTAATGTGACTCCAAATTATACCCTAAAGCATTATGATATCAAATGTTAATTATTATAACCCTAAATCTTAAGCACTATAAAACCAAATTTGATGCATTATAGTTTTAAATCTTATGTAATATAATACCAAATACAATCTTTTAGTTGAGATTATAACATTATTTGTAAATCCAAAATATTATAAAATATATATAAACTATACAATCTTTTATAAATCCAAAATATTATAAATTATACACAATTATTATAAACACAAATACAATCTTTTATAAACCCATATATTATAAATCCAGATACACACTATTATAATTTCCAACACAATCCCGAATATGAATACATAATAATACAACAAAATATCATTATTATAAACCCAAATATACGATATTATAAATCCAAATACATAATATTATAATTCCAACTATTATAAGCTCTTTGTTTGGATACTTAATCAGCCACCCTTGACTCTTGAGGGTTGTCATTTTGATCATTTGAAGGAATCTTTGTGATCTTCCTTGTGAATACAGAAGTCAAGACAACCCCATCACTATTTCCACCATTGTTGTCTTCTTCAATATCAAGAAAAAACTTTAAACCCTAAAATCAAAGAACAAGTAAAATAAAAAAACAAATAAATTTTTTAAAATACTACTCCCTCCGTCCCTTTAGTATTGCCCACATTTCCATTTTGGGTAATCCCTCTTTAATTGTCTACTTTCCTTTTTTGGCAAAATTTTTTACCTAAATACCCCCAACTACCCCAACTTATACTATTTAATAATACCCCACCTACAACCTTTTCAATTATTATATTCACTTAAAATACCTCACTACCACCTTTTCAATTATTATATTCACTTAAATTACTCCACTACCACATTTTTCAATTATTATAATCACTAAAAATACTCCACTACTATTTTTCCTTATTTTGCGTGCCCCTTCAAAGTGGACAATACTAAAGGGATGGAGGGAGTATTAAACTACAAACTTTAATTAGGTTAAAACACCAACATACTTTCTTTCTTCAACATCACTATTTCCACCATTGTTGTCTTCTTTAACATCACAATTTTCACCATAAATGAAACTCATTAAAAAAAAAGAGGATTGAGAGAAATGCGTAAGTGGACAAAAATGGAGAAAATTTCAGAGAAAAAATGATGAAAAGGAGAAAAAATTCATGCGAAAATGGACAAAAAATTCACAAAAATAGCCAAAAAATTAAAATAAAAAACCACTCTTTTCAAGCAAAAATGGAGAGAAAAATCACATTAAAATTGAAAAACTATACCTTGTAGCAAATTGAGAGAGTAGGTGATGACCTTGAAGAACAAGAAATGAAGTTGAAGGGTGAACTTGCGTTTAAGAATGTTGTGAATGTGAGACGAGAGAGAGAAATGAAGTAATGAATTAATGATAATTTGAGAGGAGGGAGAAGTTTAAGAGTTATCATTTTCTTTTTTCAGTTTTTTTTAAATGTAAAATACTCTCTCTAATTCAGCATAAATGTCCACTTTCTTTTTTTGGTAAAGTCACTAGTCCACTTTCTATTTTTGGTAAAGACTTTTTACCTAAATACCCCCAACTATCCCAACTTATATTATTTAAAATACCTCACCTACCACCTTTTCAATTATTATAATCACTTAAATACCCTAATAATACCTTTTCAATTATTTTAATCACTTAAAATACCCCACTACCATTTTTCTTAATTCGCGTGTCAAATTCAAAGTGGACACTTATTATGAATTGGAGGGAGTATAATTCTACATGTGGGCCGGCCCAATATGTAGCCGTCTAAAGTAAAGACGGTCAGCACCGAGAATTTGTGATTCTATTTTAAAGAATTGTGAAATGCCAATATCACACTCAAAGAAACTATAACAAATGGCTAAAATACATTGGTTAAAATTTGTTTCTAAATATGAAGATCCTATTACCTATATATTAAAATAAACCTAATGTATTTTTTCCACTTTTGTATTAAGAATGAGAATTATTAAATTAAATTCTAATAATGTAGTATCCAATATGAAGTACTTCGTTCTAAGTAGGTTGAAACTAGACCTGGAAAAATATGATCCGACCCGAAAATGAACCCGGGACCCGACCCGATAAAACCCGAACCCGACCAATCCGAAAGCGACTTAACCCGAAACATGACCGACCCGATAATTATCCGACCGAAAATGACCTAACTGACCCGTTTTGACAGGTCTAATATCAATTTTTAGAGTAATCTCAATGTCAAATTCATTTCAAATAAAGTTTTAGTTTTGAAAGTATCTCAACATATTGAGCATATCACTTGAACCCTAAAACTCATCAATAAATCTCAAAAAACACGCATTTAGCGTCTTTTTATCCATCATAATTAATTTTCTTTTAAAAAAGGACGTTATAATCATCTTAATTGAATACATATATCTTGTTAAATCCGTCAAATGACTTTTTAATTCTTCTACATTTCAGGAAGCAAATCAATATAATTTATAAAAACGTTTTGCCCATTTGAATGAGCTTTTCCGATAAGGAATGTCGCTACCCTAAATTATAAAACGCGTATCTTATAAGACAAAATAAGTACTTAATTATTTGTATATCTTTCTAACATGAAAATTGTGAAGATATTTTTTATTAGGAAATGATAAGATATGGAACGTCATTTTAATCAAACACAGTAGCTTTTGTGAAGCTCATATCTTACAAGTCTTTCAAAATAAGTATTAATTCTCTATTTCCTTACACTTAAATGAACCCGGCATACCAACTATTTTTTGAAAATCGTACATCTAATTTCTCTAATGTGACATGTATGTCACAAATCCAACTATACATTGAGATTTAAAGTTTAGAACACGAGCGTCGCAATAACTGGTTTTTTATAACTTGAATTGAATCACATAAGGCTTTAATATTGTGTCAATTGATATGTGGAATGATGTCATAGGGATGAGAAATAGTTTATTTATTAAAAATATTTTATAAATAATAAAAAAATGGAAAAAATAATTTTAAATTTTGTAAGTCATAACCCGTTGGATCAGACTGACCGACCCGGAACCGAGAGTGACCCGACCCGAGAATGACCCGATCCGAAAATGACCCGACCCGAAAATGACCCGATTGAAATTGACCCGACCTGTAACCCGCCCGACCGACCGTTTTCCCAGGTCTAGTTGAAACATTAGAAAAATAGCACTATTCATCACTCTTAATTTATGATTAGTTTTTAATCTATAGATTAAAACATAATTAAATGAGATCTTGTTTGATTCGTCTAATTGCAAAGATTATTAATATTAAATTTTAATAGTTAATTTTTATACGTAATTACAGATATTAAGGATTAAATTAATGCATTGGACTGCTGAAAAAGCCAACATCGCAAGTAAATTGAAACAGATGAAGTATGATAACCACCATGATACTGAGCAATCTATTTGTGCTATCAATAGTAGAGCTGTTCAAAAGGGACCCGACTCGAAAACCCGAACCGAAATCGAAAGTAAACCGACCCGAAAATATATTTTTTTAGGTTTATCGAACCGAAAATACCCAAACCGATGTTGTACCCGAACCGGGTGACAACCGAAAATGGGAAAGCTGAACTCGACTACTGATTAACCGACACATAACCGTTAACCGAGATTACCCGAACCTAAAAATGATCGACCCGAGTCATGCTCGAAACCGAACTCGATCCGGTTAAAACCGACTTAATCCGAACGAATTTTAGATCGAATTGCTTTAAATCTGAACCAATTTTTAACATAGAAGTATGATATACTTATATTCAATCATCTTATTAGTTAATCTAATAAATTTATAGATATTTTAGTAAATTAAAATTTATAAATAAATGATTTCATATATTTAGAGTTAATTATCAATGGTTATTGTTTATTTAACTACTTTTAATCGTATTATATGAAAATTGATAGAACTTTATATTTTTAATTTCCGGTCAATCAAGTAAAAGTAAAAAAGTAATAATGATCACTAATTGATTTGAATTTTAACTATTTTGCTTTAAGTAAAGGGAATCTTGTCATCAATTAAAAATTCACTAACAACTTATTTTGATATTGACTCGATCGATAGTAATTAGTAGTACGTAGCCGTATTCAGTTTTCTAAAAAACCGATCCCGATCTGCACCCGACAAAATCGAACCAATTATTAATCAATGACAACCCGACACCGATTAGTACTCAACCCGAACTTCAATCGGCACCGAACCGATGCTAACCCGATAGCTCAAATAACCGATCTTTTTAACCGAACTGTGACTAACTGACCCAACCCGATTGTGACCCGTTATAGCAAACAAACGAACATAACCGATCCGAAATACAACTGAACCGAATGACACCAGTCCGAAACCGACCCGATCACCCGAATGAACACCTCTAATCAATAGGAATATACCTAACATAGATAAAGAAAATATTACTTTCTCTTGATCTACTAACATGAACCAACGATGTTAAATAACAATGCTATTTCGGAGGCAACCCAAAGTATCTTTGGTTTACTCCTTCCAAAATCTTTTATGTCCTTTCCTGCATTCAGGTTACTATTAATATTTAAACGTGGGGCTTGGGAGTAGGGATGGAATTGGGTATTAGACCCAATTTGGATCCGTAGATCTGTATCCGTTTTCACGGATCTGGGTCTTAGGAAAATGAACCCGTTGAATTTGGGTTGGATCCGGATCCGTTTAAATTTCATGAGTCCGGATCTCAGGAAAAATACACAGACCTGTGAATTTTGAAGACCCGTTTTTTATTTTATATATATATATATATATATATATATATATATATATATATATATATATATATATATATATATATATATATATATATATATATATATATATATATATATATATATATATATATATATATATATATATATATATATATATATATATATATATATATATATATATAACCCCACTGACTCACTAAGACGCAATTACACATAGTGTACAGTACTCCTAAAGACTAAATCATTAGTACCCCAATACACTCACCGTACGCATTTGAGGGTAATAAACCTTAATTTTTATTTTTTTTCTACATTTTTTTTATTTATGTTGAGTAAATTTTTTTACATTTCTTTTGATTTATGTTGAGTAGTTTTTGATTTTTTTTTTCAAGACAATTTTAAGCTGTGTAATTTTTTTTGGGTGATCGATTGTGAAAGTATCTTTATGACAATCTCAACACGATTCAAAAATACAAAAAATAAAAAAAGCAAAAATAAGTTAGACCCGTTTTGGACCCGAATCCGGTATTGGATCCGCAGTATCCACTAATCCGGATATGGGTCTTGCAAAAGTAGACCCGCAAATCCGGGTCGGAATTTGGATCCAGCTCTTAAAAAGAAGATCCGGGTCCACCTAGATCCGGTCCAGATCCGACCTGATGTCATCCCTACTTGGGAGAGTATATTCTAGACTTCTACCTTGTAAATTTTTTTAAGAGAAAAAAAATAAACCAAGATCCAAACCCTATTGCAAAAAATTGTACCTTGTAAATTCATTTGCATTTACCATTTAAAAATAATTTTTCGCAAAGAATTTAGGATAAAAAACAAATAATGAAAAAATCTCAAAAGGATATATACTACTCTATAAATGAGAGAAGTGTTTCAAAATTCATAAACAGAAAAAGAGTCTCACTGGAATAATAATTATTGTTGGAATTATACAACTGATATTAGAAAGCAACAAATACAATATTGCTCCCTAGTCCCTATCACTCTATCCTACACCATTAATTAATTATTAATTAATTAATTAAGTATAATTTAACAATATAAAGAATAAATACCTAACTAGGCTATATAAGCTGCCCTCTTCATTCTCCTATGTGATCTTCCTGTAAACTGTCCTAAACAACAAACAGAACACCCATCTACATGGCTGTTGCTCTTGCTAATACTGCGGGCCCATAGCCGTTCCGATGCGCCTTCTGCCATCTCCATGCTATCTGCAAACTCTCCTCGAGATCTGTATACTTAGCAGTCCAGTTAAGCTCCTCCTTGATCTTTGTAGGGTCACTGTAAACTTCCGCGTAATCTCCTGGGCGACGTGCTAAGTAATCGACCTTGATGTCTACTCCTGTTGCCTTCTTGCAAGCCTCCACAAATTCCTTCACGGATCTACCTGTTAAAACGATAAAAATGCAAGATTTAATAAGCATATTCAAGAGTAAATATAAATTGACGTCTACGCCTAACAATGGATCCAGGAAAAACTCAGGCGGGGAAACGATTAAGGATGAATATGAATATTTGTTACTTCACCTTTTCCTGTGCCGACATTGTAAATTCCGACCTTGCCAGGCTTTGCTTTTTCAAGAGCTTTTACATGAGCATCAACTAGATCGGTCACATCAATGTAATCTCGTATGCAGGTGCCGTCTGGAGTCTTGTAATCCGTTCCTCTTACCTGCGGAAACAATGAATATTTAAAACTAACATATGGTGTCACACTAGCGGTATAGTAATCATTGATCAGATGAATGAAAATCGGCATACCTTCAATCCAGGTATAATTCCACGAGCAGCATCAAAACAGGCACCAGAAATCCGCCCATGCTCTCGCAACTCCGGTCTAGGAGCCTCCCCCAATCTTCCATCGGGATCAGACCCAATTACATTAAAGTATCTAACAAGCAGAAACAATAACAAATTTAGCTTATGCCTTACCATTTATACAAATCCCATCTTTAGAAATTCTCAAACAAATACAAAACTAACCTGTAAACCAGACAAAGAAAAGAACACGACAATCCACACATAACAGAACTCAGAAGAAAATGAAAAAGTACAGGAACCTTTTACTTCAAATTTCTGATCTTCTACACCAAATCATGTCAATTGTGAGAGCTCAGAGCCTCAGACCCTTGATAATAATTCCATGTAGGTGGGAATATTATCCCTCTCCAATATATTACATGGACTAAAGTAAGAAAGGAGGAAAAGGACGGATACTAATGAATGGGGTCAACAGAACAGAAAGTTTTAGCTCGTCTCACTTAGTTCAGGATAAATAAAATAAATTCGACTAAGTTCATAAAAGGGTTGCTATTATCCCAACTGCAATACAAATTATTAGATCGTAATTTACACAAGTAGGCATTTATCAAAGCAGTTCTGCAGAGTTTCGAAACTAAATCAATATAAAAAAAGGTTCCTGATTAGATTATTTTCAAGTTACAGACAACGTAATGGGAATGCTAGAGAACTGAAGGTTAATTAGGCTTCTTTTCTGTAGTTCACAGAAGGACAAACCTTAATATCATAATTGACATGTCTGTATTTTGCTTAGCCAGATCCAGAATTATATCTTCTGACATCTTCTTAGCTTTACCATATGGATTGATAGGAATCTGCAACGACAAAATAGAATTGAGAACAGAGCAATAGTTTTCATTTGCAATGATTTGAATCCTCACACAAACACACCCAAAAAAAAAGATGTAAAATAAAAGAAAAAACATAGCAAGTGAAATTGTTAAACTTAAAAAGCACCAGAAATTCAAAAGGCTTCGAACCTGAGGAGTTTCTTCTGTTATGGGCATCTTCTCAGGCTCGCCATATGTTGCACATGTACTTGAATATATCAAAGTCTGTACTCCATGCTTTATCATTGCCTTCAATACTACCAAGCTGTTTGATGTAATATTGTGGTAATATCTGTACAAATCACAGAGTTGATTGTCCTCAAAAATACAATAATAAATACTTCTATATAAATCTCAACAATAGAATGGCGTGTTGCGATCTCTTTACTAACAATTCAAACTCTAAGAGTGTTCAAGTGGCAATGTTAGGCCTATGAACTAGTTCCAAGAGTAGTTTATGTAAATTTCATATCCACATCAAAACCTTCTGGGCTAACGATACAGACTGGGTATGATTGAGCATACAGATTCGACATACTTAGGAATCAACATTTCTTTCATGAATAACAATTTTGAAAACAGATTAATCCAAAAGATTGAAGTCGGTTATATGAACCAATAAATTAATTTAGGTGGTCGTCCACTTGATTTCTCTACCATCTCAAACTGTAAATCAAAATCCTTTATATCCAATTGTCTTTTGTTACCGGTTCGCCAATACTCCCCATAATTGAACATGCTCATACCATCTTAAGCATTTCTCTTTCATCTTCTCCTCGATATTTGAAGGTCCTAAACCGTTTCTTTTTTCTATGAGATAATCCAATCATATAATAATAACGGCAGAGAGCAAAATTTCTCAAAACCCATTCAAATACAATAATAAATTATGATTACCTAAGAGGGTCAAGAGTGCTCTCCCCTACATAAGCAACTGCAGCAAAATGCATCACAGCATCAAAGGCATTTTCTGAGAAAAGTTTGTTTACCTGACATATACATTAAGGAAAATAAAGGGCGAGGTCTCTTACTTCCCCCACATCGAGGTTTGAATACTTACGAAATCAGTGTTTGATATGAAAAGCCAAAAAACAATGGAATGAAATAAAAAGGATACAGCACTAGCATCTCCCAAATCAGCATAAACAAATTGAAGTCTTCCTGGTTCTGGAAACATATGTTGTAAAATCTTAACAGCAGCCAAGTTCCCACGAGAAAGATTGTCCTTCAAAATCAAGAGATTTCTTTGTAAAGCTCAAAAACTACAAGAATAGTAGACAAAAAGCGATGTCATGAAAGAGAGGATACCACAATTGTCACACGATACGAGTCTTTTAGAAGCCTTAATGCTGCATGGGACCCAATATAGCCAGCGCCACCAGTCACCAAGACATGAGTGACACCCTCTTCATGGTGGGAAAACTGAAAGGATGCAAGGGGAAAACTCAGAAATAGCAAATAAAAACATCAGTAATTCATTAAATATCACAGGAACGAAAATGCAAAAGAAGCTGTAAACTGTAGTCCTTTCTGTTTGAGGGGAAGGAGGAAAGCACCATTGATGCCAAAGTAAGTTTTCAATTTCTATGCAACTAAACAAGAAAGTATCTCCTGGTGAAGTACTTCGACCATGTGATACAGCTTACATAATAAAAAATTTACATAACCTAGCCAATTACATGCTTAAGAAAAAACTGTTGTCTTAGAGGGAACTCAAACAAAATTTAAAATATATTGTTCTTCTACTCAGGCTTACACTGGAGGTATTATTATATCGTCATCAAGCATATATATATTCCTTTACAAGAAATTTGCTGCCTTGCACACAATTTATTGTGCCATCAAGCATACATGTTCATTCAGAACGTTTCAATCACATCTCCAATTATTCCAGCCTTTTTCATTATGTGCTGCCATGCTCAACTTTCCCTTTCGGAATTTACCAAGATGCTTCTTCAAATTTCCGAATGAACAGTGGCAAATGACTTGTTTCTCAATCTCAATCTAAAATCATTCTCAATCTAAACAATGTGAATTACGGAGCACATAAGGTTCCCATGTATCTTTTTATTTTTTGGTTTGTTAACATGAATGTTTAGTTGGTGCATGTAAGAATTTGGGTTTGGGGGGTAATTAGAGTACTATTGTTAGCTGAAATAAAACACATCAAAATATTTCTTCAAAAAAAAAAAAAACACATCAAAATAAAATCACGATATCAAAGTCAATGCATCTTCTATAGACCACACCACAAGCTATGCAAATGATAGTTTGAAGGAAAAGTAAGTCAAACTTGTAAGGCAATCAATAGTGGAGGAATACGATCTAAAAGACAATTAGCAGCAGTAAAAAGCCAATTGACTTTGAGTTGGAGAAGCCCATAAATCTGAATGTAAGATCATACATCCAGAAGCCCCCGAAACTAAATCCAAATCTCACTGACAAGTGACAACAGAAACTAGTTATATAAAAAATGAGTTCAGTCTCAAGTTTTCACCCAGGGTATAAATTCCATGTCTCACAAACAAATACTTCCAGTGTTCTTAATGATAAATTAAGAACCTTATTGATGATCGCGAACAAAAAAATAAAATCAAAAAATACATTAAAGCCGTGTTCTTCAGGCATGAAATTAAAAGCATTTTAACACAGCCAAGCAGAAAACATCATCCATCTCAACATACTAAGTACGAATGCTAGGAGTCTAAAACATTCCAAATGGCACATGTGTATGTTAATACTTACTTGACTTGGGGTGCTGAAAGTTGGAGACTGTTTAATCATAATAAGGCAAAACGCAATCAACCCAGCAGCAACAATGATTTTACCCACGACATTGCCCTTCCGCTTTGGATCAGCGTAATCCATGCCTACAAACCCAAACGAAAAAGTATAAGATAACACCCTTAAACACAAAACAAGTTATCCATGTTTTTAAAGACATCCAAGAAAAATAATCCCATTAAATCAAGTACACTACTTAAGAAAAGTTGCAAGTGATGATTTCTACGCATTATCATTTGGAAACAACCTAAAAAGGATAAGGTTGTGTAAATCTGACACCCAAAACACCCCGTTTACAAGTAGACAATGACGAATCCGGAGTAATGGAATAGAGTGGGCCAAAACAAATAAGAACAAAATAACAAAAACGTTGTTGGATGTCTAACTTGATCTCAAGACCATTGGAACACTCACCTATAAGTATAAATGTGTGTTGAATCAAGTCAGCTATAAGCAACTTATATTAATGAGGTCATTTTCAATCAAACGAACACAATATGGCCTAGACAGGTCCTGCCTAGATTCGCCCCTAACGCCTACATGGGAGCCACTTAATGTCATCGAGGCAATTAAAAAATGGTGAGAAAAATAACAACAAAATCATTAGTCTAACAAGCACAGTGGGTTTAGAACTATAGGTAAAACAAAAGGGTGGGGATAAAAGGAAAATAAGCATGATTCAACAGTATTCACTGCATGCCGACAAACACCAACGGGAAACATACACAGCAGAGGAAACAAATTCAACCGAAATTAATGGGCAAGAGGAAAATAAATACATTGATATACAATTAAAAGGAAAAAAAAAGAAAAATCAACAAAAGGAAACAAACCTGCAAGAGGCAAAGATCTACCGTTTCTCGATTGAGTTCTCGCCCTGCTAAACCCAAGCATTTGGAGAACAGCTTCAATCAATTATCAACAATCAAACAAATTTATTCATCTGCACGATTCACACAATCAATCATCATCAGAATTTTTTTATTTTTTTTGATATCTAATGATCGCTAATAAAGGAAATAATCATTGTTGCAAAATCGTGTCCAAACATAATCAAATTTTTTAAAAAAATTCAGACCGTCATTAATTAATTCATGCATCAGAAGTAAAAAAAAAAAAAAAATCTCACCCAGAAAAACACAAAATAGGAAGCACGCCAATGTTGAAGAACAATGACATTGACAAAGGCAAAGAATGGGTAAACAAGAATGAATTTGAAAAATCAAAACAATGTTTACAACCCAGTAATTATCGAAGCAAAAAAAAGTACAAAATTCCGTAAGATCCCAAAATGTGGAAAGTGACAACAATATTTTTAGAAAATTAAAAATTAAAAAGATGAATTAAATAAAAAATAGAAATCAAACCCACCACATGCATGCACTATAAACCAAAATAGACTCACCGCACCAGAATAATTCCAGCTCTAAAAGTCATCAAATTTGAATTTAAATACCAAAAAACAACTGTTTAGCTTACCTGACCTAACTAACAAAGTTTAATTTAATATAAAAAAATCTTTTGGGGACAAAAACGAACTGGGTAAATGCTAATTCATCAAACAATCATATTCGAAAAAAAAAAAAGAAAAGGGAAAAGCATATCATACACATCAATGGATGGTTGGAATAAATAGAGAAGTAGGAAATCAATTGAGTGCACTCCAGAAATGTAGAAATTGAAGATGGAAAATTACGATTACGATTTATTCTTAAATGAGAAATAAATGTAGAAGATAAACAAATTGTCAAAGATTGTGAATGAGAGTTGTTGTAACGGAGGAAGAAATGGAAAATGGAAAGCGACGCTTATTGATTCGTCAAAAATAAAAAGGAAAAAAAGTGTCCTATAAAAGAAAGTGCCGAAGCGGGGCCCGCCGTTCACGGAAATTATGATGCTTACAAGTGTCGAAGTTGCGCGTTTTTATTTATGTTGATGATTCATGATTTAATGGTTTATTAATGGTAGTAATTAGCATACGTAAACTTTCGGGAAATCTTTAACCGATTTTTTAGGCCATTTTTCACTTACTCCCATATAGTTGTTCTAGGATACTCCCATTTTCCTTTCATTCTGTATCCCGTCCAACTCATCCAAGTTGTTTCATTTAGGTTGGGCACGGTTTACAAGAGTGGAATGGTGGGATATTTTAATTGGTTAAATTAGATGTAAAGGTGGTTGTTGGGTATTGAGAGTAGTAAAAGTGAAGGTAGTTGGGTATTTTAATTGATTAAATTAATTGTAAAGGTATTAGTTGGGTATTGGGAGTAGTAAAAGTGGGAGTATTTAGGTAAAAAAAACATTGTCAATTATAGAAATGGGACAACTTGAGTGAATTGCTCATAAAACAAAATGGGAAAACTTGGGTGAGTTGGAGAGAGTATAATTTTTTATTTTAATTGGTTAGTTTTTGTTTTGCAATTTGTTATTTTTTTAGACGTTGATTATAGTTTCTATAAGTAGGATGTATCATATTCTACTAATGTTATTTGTAAATTGTAGGTTTTGATCTCGTTGAAGATCTTTATAGAGTCGAGGGACTCTTTGATTGCACTCTCTTCTATGGGTATGAGTTGTCGTTGTTTTTCCCTCCCCATACCCTGATCATAGTTTTTTATGAACGGGATACACTGGATATGATGATGATGATGTTGATAAGTAGGATGCATCGAGTATGATGATGATTATGTGCTAACGGCAATGGTCTCATTTTATTTTTCAAATCTTATTTGCAAATATAAACGTTATTTTCATTTTAACTGCTCGTTTTTATCATATACTTGTTTTTTTTTGTCATTTTCTAACTAAATTCCCTTTTCCGATTAAATTTAACTCAATTCAAAATCATACAGTTTAAGTGTTTAACTATCTCTATTAGATTGGTCATGTACAATTATTGTGTTAAAGTAATCGCTTGTAATTTAAAAGTAAGCAATTAGATATTAAACTACTATATTGATTTGTCTCATTGTAAGATAGTCTCATATAAGTGTGAATAGATAATTGGTGCAAAATAATAGAGTAATAAGAGAGTAAATGTTTATATCACCACCCCACCTCTCCATTGCGTAGAAATACAACCGACTTATGTTGGTCAACTTTATTTTTCAAAGAAAATTAATTTGTAGTATGTTAAAAATTACAAGTATCATAACAGAGCACTTAATGACTCAATAGTTATGATATTTTTCGTTTTATTTAGATTGGCTTTAATTTTTAAAAATTCTCATAATGGAGCAATTGATGAATCAATAATTATGATATTTTTTGTTGAGATTGGATTTAAAATTAACATACCTACTCCCTTCAATTTAAATTAATTATCCACTTTTCTTTTTGGGTTAATTCAATCTAATTGTTCACTTTTTATTTTTGGCAACTTTTTTTACCTAAATCACACTAGTGGAAAAAAACCTATTGGCTGCTACTTATTGGCTGCGGTTTTTAGGTACACGCAGTCCATATAAGTAAAAAAAATGTGTTTAAAAAAAAAATTAACAAGGGATGCGGTTTTGTCTATTGCCCGCAGCCCCAAACTGTAGCAAAAAAAAATTAGGTAAAGGGCTGCGGTTTTTTAACTGTCCGCAGCCCCTAATGCTCTTCAATATATACAATTAAACCCAAAAAAAAAAATATGAAAAGGGCTGCGGTTTTTTAAGGTGTCCGCAGCCCCTAATGCTCTTCAATATATACAATTAAACCCAAAAAAAAAAATATGAAAAGGGCTTCGGTTTTTAGATGGACCGCAGCCCTTAAGTTAACCCTAAATTCAGCCCAGCCCAAATCCCTTATAAACCCTAGCTAGGAAGAAACCCTACAATTAAAATAACCCAATGCAAAACGGCGCTGCAAGCAAAAAAACCCTCAAAGTTCATTCTTCTTCTTAAAAAAAGAAAAACCCTAACCCTACATTAATCTAATGCAAGCGCCGTTTCCTCCTCAAAATTCACATGGCTTTTAGCTTCTTCCTCCTCAAAATTCTCAAAAACCCTTCTTCTTCCTTAATCTAATGCAAAGCCTTCTTCCTAAATCTACTGAAAAAAAGCCTCAAAGTTCATTCTTCTTCTTACAAAACTGAAAAACGCCTTCTTCTTCTTCGATTTCTGGGTGTTCTCTTCGATTCCTCTCTGATTTTAAAAGACCCAAGTGTCCATGATTTTCGTTATTTGAAGATGAAGCCTATCAGATCTGGAAGATGAAGATGAAGATGAAGATGAAGATATGGGTAATTTCGTTTTGGGATTGTAATTTTCATTTCGTTTTTGGGATTGTATTTTTAATTTCGTTTTTGGGATTGTATTTTTAATTTCGTTTTTGGATGTATTTTAAGTTCATGTAAAAAACGTAGATCTGGGTAATTTCGTTTTGGGATTGTATTTTTAATTTCGTTTTTTGGATGTATTTTTCGATTTCTGGGTGTTCTCTTCTTCTTCCTTATTCGTTTTCTGGTGTTTTAATTTAGTCATTTTGTGAAGGTTTTTATTTCGCCTTCATGTAGATCTGGGTGTTTTTATTTCGTTTTTATGATGTTTTCATGTAGATCTGGGTGTTTTTATTTCGTTTTTATGATGTTTTGATTGTAGTTTTTATTTCGTTTTCTGGGTGTTTTTGTTTTTTTTTTTTTTTGATGTTTGATGTTCATCGTAAATCTGGGTTCGTTTTTAGTTTTTGAATTTTTTTTTATTTTCTAAGATGACTAAGGGCTGCAATTCTATATATGTCCGCAGCCAATTGTTTTTTTTTTATTTTGAAAAATGACTAAGGGCTGCTGTTGTAATGTCCGCAGCCCATTATAAAATCTCATTTGCTGCTACTCCAAGGGCTGCGAGACAAAACCGCAGCCAATACCCTAAAAAAACCCGCAGCCCTTAAACTTTTTTCCACTAGTGTCATCATATCATATACAATACTATAAATGAACTGGAAAATTCCACATGTCAATTTCATGGAGTTTTGCATTAATTATGATTTCAAGTATTAAAGCTAAGTTTTTAAAAAGATTTTTATTTGATCAAATCATACAACATCATATTATATCATCATACAATACTATAAAAGAATCATACAACATCATATTATATCATTATATCATATCATATCATATATCATCATATCATATCATATCATATCATATCATATCATATCATACAATACTATAAAAGAACTGGAAAATTTCACATGGCAATTTCATGGAGTTTTTCACTAATTATAATTTCAAGTATTAAAGCTAAGTTTTTAAAAAGATTTTTATTTGATCAAATCATACATCATATCATACAATACTATAAAAGAACTGGAAAATTCCACATGGCAATTTCATGGAGTTTTTCACTAATTATGATTTCAAGTATTAAAGCTAAGTTTTTAAAAAGATTTTTATTTGATCAAATCATACAACATCATATAATACTATAAAAAAAATAAAAAAATCATATCATACAATACTATAAAAGAACTGGAAAATTTCACATGACAATTTCATTGAGTTTTGCATTAATTATGATTTCAAATATTAAAGGTAAGTTTTTCAAAAAAGTTTATTTGATCAAATTATACAACATTATATAATCATTATATCATATCATACAATCATACAATACTATAAAAGAACGGGAAAAATCCATATGGCAATTTCATGGAGTTTTTCATTAATTATGATTTCAAGTATTAAAGCTAAGTTTTTAAAAAGATTTTTATTTGATCAAATCATACAACATCATATAATACTTCATACAATATTACTCCCTCCGTTCCTATTTGATCTTCCTATTTGGGTTTTTCACAAAGATTAAGAAAAATGGAATCTTTGGTAGTAGTGGGTATTATTTTAATTATATAGTAGTGGGAAATAATGATTGTATTTGAATTATGAGAGAAAAAATAATTAAATAGTAGTATGAAGTAATGATTGTATTGGAAGTATGAGAGAGAAAATAATTAAATAATAGTGTGAAGTAAGAAAAGTGGGGTTTTAAGGGGTAAAAGTGAGATGAAAACTTTCCAAAAATAGAAAGTATTCTAAAGTGGAAGAACTTTTGAAACTGCCCGTTATAGTAAGGTGGAAGAACATAAAGGAACGGAGGGAGTATAAAACAACTGGAAAATTTCACATGGCAATTTTATTGAGTTTTGCATTAATTATGATTTCAAGTATTAAAGGTAAGATTTCAAAAAAAATTTATTTAATCAAATCATACAACATTATATAATCATCATATCATATCATACAATACTATAAAAGAACGAGAAAATTTCACATAGCAATTTTATGGAGTTTTTCATAAATTATGATTTCAAGTATTAAAGCTAAGATTTTAAAAACATTTTTACTTGATCAAATCATACAATATCATATCATAAATCTTATTAAAAGGATTGTAAAGATCAAATGTTTATATAGGCAACAAATCATAAATCTTATTAAAAAAGATTGTAAAAATCCACATGTCATCTACTCAAGAAATATCATAAATCATATTAAAAGGATTATAAAAATCCACATGTCATCTCCTCAAGAAATATGCCAAATGTCAAATGTTTATAGGAGGCAACAAATCATAATCATAAATCTTATTAGAAAGGATTGTAAAAATCCACATGTCATCTCCTTAAGAAATATGTCGAAACATAAATCTTATTAAAAAGGATTGTAAAAATCCACATGTCATCTTTTCAAGAAATATGTCGAATGTCAAATGTTTATAAGAGGCAACAAAATATTCTAAAAATAGCAAGTTAGTATTTGAATAATACCCTTATTAAAAGTTACAACCAACTATTTATTTATTGAAAAATAATAATTTTAAAAATATAATCACACATCTAATTTATAACAAGATAGAAATTCATACAAATTTACATACTCTTACATATAATAGACTAGATTTTCTATATATTATCAAATGAAAAAAATAACCTCATTGGCCCTTATAATAGGGATGTCATATTTATTAATTATTACATTTAAAGTATTCCTTATGAAGAAAAAACACTTGCATTGCTAAGCAAGACTTTTCTTTGAAATTATGAAAACTAATAATCTACTTTGCATTATTTATAGAATTATAACTGCACATAAAAATCATACATTATACTAAGAAATATGAAAATTTTTATGAGTCACAATTAAAAAATGTTTAATAAATAGAATTTATTTACTGGCTAAAGAAAAATAACATAACATTTTATCTTGATCAATATCTCAATTATTAAATTATTTTGAATAGCAAATATTTATAATTAAATTGAATATATATTACATAATACATTGCTTACAATTTCAAAAATTGCAGAGTTAGTTTATACATATAGCCATAAAAATTGAGTTTTTGTACTGCATAATATGTTTAGCTTTATTTTTTTAACATCATATGTTTGTATATGTCGGTGCTAAAAAGTCGTGCGTTGCACGGGATTCTACACTAGTAATACTATAAAAGAATAAAAAAAATTGCAAATAATGCTTTTATAGAGCTTTACCAAATGAAATTATTTTTACATGTTAAAACATAATTATGGAACATTCAAATCATGTTCACTACATAATATAATAATTGCATCAAATTTTTTTTATAAGTATTTTCATACTAACAAATTTCGTGCATTGTACGAGTTTCTATACTAGTACTCTATATTCAACACAAATAAAGATCATAATACCCCCACTTATATTATTTAAAATACCCAAAGTACCACTTTTATAATTATTATAATCACTTAAATATCCCAACTACAACATTTATAATTATTATAATCACTTCCATACTCTAACTACCATTTTCTTAAAATTCGTGTTCAACCCAAAGTGGACAATTAATGTGAGTTGAAGGGAGTATTATTTAGGAGTTAGTAGTTACTTTAGTAAGTTGTTAGATATATGAGAATCAGTAGAATCATATTAATTTATTAAATTAATTGTTAAAAATATGGGAGTTAATGGGATTATATTGACTCATATTTTAGAGCTATTTTCTTAGAAGTAAGGTAGTTTTTTATAACTTTGTAAGCCTAATGGACTATCTTTCTGATTATTGAATGTAATAATTTTAAGCTTTATGTTTATCACTCTATCATAGTTATTTTCTTCAATTTTCCAACATAATGGTATCAAGAGCTAGGTTCCTTGTAAAATTATCCCCTTCTACATTGTTTTTTCTTAAAGGTATCCAACTATTTTTTTTTCAATCTCCATTCATGAACTTATTGGAAAAAAAATTATCACTCTTGGGCTATTAAGATGAAAGCATATTTAAGAGCCATGAGCTTATGGGATGATATTGAAAAGGATGAAAATTCAATTGTTCCAAATAATCTAACTATTGCCCAAATAAAAAATTATGATGAACAAATGATAAAAAGGCCTAGAGCACTTATGGCCCGTTTGGTTAGTGATACTAAATGGTGGTAATGAGAATGATTTATAGTGTAAAATTCAATCAAAACTTTCATGTCATTCCCATGGTAATGAAACTTTGATCACAAAAAAAAAATTTTTGTTCACAAATTTTCATTACCATCTAATACCATCTCTCCCATTGGTAATGCATTGGAATAGATTTTATGAACAAAATGAGATGATTGGAGATTGTCAAACATGGTAATCAAGATAGCCAAGAGATTTTTCAACCCAAATTACACTAATTTTTCATTCCCATTACTACCAAACGGGCCGTTACATGTTTACATTCAAGTGTGTTGGAAGAAATTTTCGCAACTATTATGGACTGTGAGTCTCCAAGAGAGGCATAAGAAAATTTCAAGGAGGAGTTTGAGGGAAATGCTCAAACTAAATTGATGCAAATTTTAAATATTAATAGAGAGCGTGGAAAAATGGGGTTGAAAAACAGTTAAGGATTCAAAGAGTACAGTAATAAGTTAATGTTCTTCGTCAACCAAATCAAGCTATCTTGTTAGAGACTTTACAAGCCAAAGAGTGGTGGACAAGCTTTTACTTACTCTGTCCGAAAGTTATGAATTAAAAATTTCCCACTTGAAGATACTAAAGAAAAGAAAATTTTGAAAATGCACTAATTACTAAGTCTTGATATCAAACGTGAAAAGAAAAGCTTGTAAAATAATTATTGTCACAAAAATGGTCACGAGGAAAATGATTGTTGGCATAGGAAAGCCACAATGATGCAATCGTAAAAGATGTGGGCTTATGGCTAGGTTTTGCAGGTTCAAGAATGATTCGAAAGAAACAACGGCACAAGCGGTCATTGGAAGAAAATTTGTTATAGAAATTTGGGTGATAATGTGCAGTTGTGCACCATAGAGAGAAGTGCTCTGAAATATCTATAGTTGGTTATATTGTGCATCAACATAATTATTATGAGGATGATGAGAAGTGCGTCTGGGTAGGTAAAGATGTGCTTCACAAATTATGAAGATAGATGCTCTACGAAATTGATAAAGAAAGCTTTATATCAAGGAGAAGCATTGAGATTTAATTCAAAATTAAAATAGCTATTATTTAAGAGTTACTCTCTCCGTTCCTTTTTGTTTTTCCACCTTACTAAAACAGGTAGTTCCATAAGTTTTTCCACTTTAGAATACTTTCCCTTTTTTGGAAAGTTTTCATCCCACTTCTACCCTATAAAACCCTACTTTCTTTACTTTACACTACTATTTAATTATTTTTTCTCTCATACTTCCAATACATCATTACATTACAATATTATTTAATTATTTTTTCTCTCATACTTCCAATATAATCATTACTTCCAACTACTATATAATTAAAATAATACCCACTATCACCCAAGATTCCATTTTTCTTAATCTTGATGAAAAACCCAAATAGGAACATCAAAAAGGAACGGAGGGAGTAATAGTTATTTTAATAAGTTATTAACAATATGAAAGTTAGTGGATTTATAGAGACCCATTTTCTAGATTTATTTTTTTATAATTAAGGTAGTTTTTATGACTTTTATATGTCAATAAATAGGTTATTTCTCTGATTAATGAATGTAGTTGTTTTAAGTTTTATTTATCACTCTATCAAAATTATGTTGTTCAAATTTTCCCAACATTTTTCATTGAAAATTTGGATTGGCTTTAATTTCTTTTAATCAATATTTATGATATTTTCCTTTGTGTGTTATGAATAATGAAGAACGTTATTAGTGTGAGTTGAAAAGTATTCATGTGTTTTGTATATGGCAATTTGTCATTAGGAATTGATGTATGATGACTATTGTTTACCTCATCCTCATGCACTAAGTTACCAATAGTGGTGCTCACAAACGTTGAAAATTTCTTATTTTGTTTTATTCATCACTAGTTGGCATAGTGTGTGTATTAAGCGTTCTCTAAAAAAGTCTTTAGAAAATTACGATTCTATTTGAAAATATAAAATTTACTTGAGTATTTGAGTTTAAGTCAATTTCATAATTATCAAAAAGAAATTGAAGTGGAATATTTAAGAATGTCAATTTAAAACTTGTCATCCTCAAATTTTTAATCTATAATTATGTCGATACTAATTATGTCGATACTAATTGAAGTGAAATAATTATCATTTAATAACAATAGGTTATATAATTGTGTCGATACTAAATATATTAGCATATTGATCGATAGACAAAATCATATGTTCTCAAGCTCAGGAGCTATGAGCTCAATAAAATGAATATTTAATACTCCCTCCTATTCAGCCTAAATGTTCAATTTATTTTTTTCACACTTGCTGAGACAACATTTTAACCTTTAATATCTCAAATTATTGTTAATTAAAAATTATGAAAAATTTGATATTAATAATCCTTGTATTGAGACGAATCAAACAAAATACCATATGACTATGTTTTAACTTATAAATTAAGAGTAAAATACAAATTAAGAGTGATGTGTAAATAGTACCAAAAAACTAAATGGGACATTTAGGCTGAATAAGAGATAGTATAGTATATCATCATCGTTTTTTACATCTACCCCAGAAATTTGAATAGCTAACACATATACACTAATGGGATGTTTGGTTTGTAAAATTTAGGAGCAAGAAACAATAATGATTATGTTAAGAGGTAGGGAGAATATAAGGAGAAAAGTAGTATAAAGGATTGATAAACTTATAGCTGTCTATCTCTTTCGGTATATTGCATATCATTATAGTACAAGACCAATGCTTATATAGGCAAAGTCCTAGTACTGTTCAAGTATTGTTTACTACTGTAGTACAAGATATCATTGCTCCTTCCAATGCATCCCATCTTACAATGCATTCATTTGTCTACTTCTAATACTCCCCCTTGAATGCATTACATAGAGATTAAAATTTTATTACAACATTTATAGCCCTAAATCTGCCTTGTTAAAAACCTTCATCAGGAAAAACCCAGTGGGATACAAACCTGATTAAAGGGAAAAAGAGTACAGTGGGCATATTTCTCCCCCTGAAGCTAACATATATCTCTAAATCGACACATTCCAATCTTGCGTACCAAATACTCGAATTGACTTGTTGGAAGTGACTTTGTGAATAAATCAGCGGGGTTTTCACAGGATTGAATTTCTTGGACTTTTATCTTTTTATCTCTCTGGAGATCATGTGCGAAGAATAATTTGGGTGACAAGTGTTTTGTTCTATCTCCCCTAATATATCCTTCTCTGACTTGGTTGATACATGCATCATTATCTTCATAGATTATAGTCGGTGCAATAGTTGTATCGTTTAAACCACAATCTTCTTGGAGTTGGCCGATCATGGATCTCAACCATACACACTCTCGAGTGGCTTCATATAAAGCTATGAGTTCTGCATGATTTGAGGATGTAGCCGTTAGAGTTTGCTTCGTTGATTTTTAAGATATTGCAGTTCCTGCATATGTAAATACATATCCATTTTGTGACTTAGCCATATGTGGATCAGATAGATATCCTGCATCAGCATATCCAGTGAGTATGGCATCATTTCCTAACTGGAAAAATAATCCAAGATCTATAGTCTCCCTTAGGTATCGAAATAGATGTTTTATCCCATTCTAATGTCTTATTGTTGGTGCATTACTATACCTAGCTAATAAATTTACAGAAAATGCTATATCAGGTCTTGTATTATTTGCTAAGTACATTAAAGCACCAATGACACTCAAGTATGGCACTTCAGGGCCTAAAATTTCTTCATTTTCTTCTTGTGGACGGAATGGGTCATCCTTTACATTTAGTGATCGTGTCACCATTGGGGAACTTAGTGGATGAGCCTTGTCCATGTAAAACCGTTTCAAGACTTTCTGAGTATAATTACTCTGATGGACAAATATTCCACTTTTCAAATGTTCGATTTGTAGTCCAAGACAAAATTTAGTTTTTCCCAAATCCTTCATCTCAAATTCCCTCATCAAATATTTAGCTGTTATTTCAATCTCCTTTGGAGTTCCAATCAGATTTAAATCATCTACATATACAGCAATTATTACGAAACCTGATTGAGATCGTTTGATGTATACACATGGACTAATCTGATTATTTTTGAATCCTGCTTTCATAAGGTATTCACTCAAACGATTATACCACATTCGCCCAAATTGTTTTAATCCATACAATGATCTTTTTAATTTTATGGAAAACATTTCTCTGGGTATATTCTTTATTGGTAAGTTTAGTCCTTCAGGGACCTTCATATAAATGTCTGTATCAAGTGACCCATATGAATATGCAGTTACGACATCCATCAATCTCATGTGTAGACGTTGAGAAACTGTTAAACTTACCAAGAATCTAAGTGTGGTTGCATCAACAACTGGGGAATATGTTTCTTCATAATCAATTCCTGGCATTTGAGAAAAACCTTAGGCTACAAGTCTAGCCTTGTATCTGAAAATTTCATTTTTCTCATTTCTTTTTCTTACAAAAACCCATTTAAAGCCTACGGGTTTTACGCCTTTTGGGGTTTGTAAAATTGGCCCAAAGACTTCTCTTTTTTCTAATGATTTTAACTCTACCTCAATTGCTTCTTTCCATCTTGGCCAATCAGGTCTTTTTCTGCATTCATTTATCGACGTTGGCTCAAGATCATCTTCATCATTTATTATATCAATAGCTATGGAATAAGCAAAGAATTCATCTGGAATGATCCTTTTTCGATTCCATTGTTTCTTGGAGAAAATGTAATTTATTGAGGTTTCATTATTTTCATTTTCTTCTTTTTCATTTATCGGAGATATCTTGATTTTCTCCTTTATTTTCATTTTCAATTTTAGTATCATTTGGTGCACCTTCTTGTTTTCTCATTTTTCTTGGTTTCAAATCTTTTGAACCAAGCGGCCTTCCACGCTGTCTTTGCACAACAATTTCATCACTTTTTCCTTTTTCATCATGAATTTCTATTCGAGCAGGAGCATTTGCTGCTGGTATATGTGATCTAGTAACATTCTTAGTATCTGTGAATGCATCAGGTAATTGGTTAGCAACACTTTGTAGATGAACAATTCGTTGTACTTCTTGTTCACATGATTTTGTTTTTGGGTCTAAATATTCTAAATGTGTTGCTTTCCAAATAAGTTCCATATTTCTTTTCTGTAAGTCCACATTCTCTCCCCCTAAGGATGGGAATAATGTCTCATTAAAGTGACAATCAGCAAATCTAGCTTGAAATAGATCACCAATTAATGTTTCAAGATATCGAATAATTGATGGTGATTCAAAACCGACATATATTCCCATTCTTCTTTGTGGACCCATCTTTGTACGTTGAGGGGGAGCAATGGGTACGTATACAGCGCATCCAAAGATTTTCAAATGTGAAATATTAGGTTCATGACCCGCTACTAATTGCGTTGGCGAATATTTATGATAAGCTGTAGGTCTTAGCCTAATCAATGATGCAGCATGTAATATTGCATAACCCCAGGCCGATGATGGTAATTTTGATTTCATTAAAAGTGGTCTTGCAATTAATTGCAATCTTTTAATTAATGATTCAGCAAGACCATTTTGCGTGTGAACATGTGGCACGGGGTGTTCCACTTTAATCCCAATTGACATGCAATAATCATTAAAAGTTTGGGATGTGAATTCACCAGCATTGTCCAATCGAATACTTTTTATTGTATAATCAGGAAAATAATTTTTCAATTTGATGATTTGTGCAAGTAGTTTTGCAAATGCATTGTTTCTACTTGATAGAAGGCTGACATGTGACCATCTTGTGGAAGCGTCTATTAAGACCATGAAGTACCTAAAAGGTCCACATGGTGGATTAATTGGTCCACATATATCTCCCTGAATTCTTTCAAGAAATATAGGAGATTCAGTAGCAATTTTATTTACTGATGGTCTAGTAATAAGCTTCCCAAGAGAACAAGAGGTGCATAAGAGCTCATTTGACTGGGGAATCTTAATATTTTTCAGTGGATGCCCAACTGAATTTTCTATTATTTTATGCATCATCCCAGTGCCAGGATGACCTAAGCGGTCATGCCATAGAGTGAGTAGCTCTTTATTGTCTAATCTTATCATATTTATTTCAATCGGGCGTATATGAGTAAGATACAACCCCGATGAATATGCTGGCATCCTTTCAAGGATAATTTTTGTGCCATTATTTTCTGTTGTCAGGCATAAGAATTCTCTTTCATCTATGGTTTTGGTTTCCATATGGTAAACATTTTGTCGTATTGCCTTGAAACTGATAAGATTTCTTCGAGATTTACTCGAGTATAGTGCATCATTTATTATCAATTTTGTCCCCATAGGGAGTATGATGCATTCTTTTCCAGTGCCTTCAATTAATTTTGCTGTTCCTGATACGGTATTGACATTTGCCTAAAGCAATTTCAAATTTGAAATATTCTCGATTTTTCAATATTGTATGTGTTGCTCCACTGTCCAGGAGGCAATGAAATTTTGATCCATTTACTGGCATTTCCATTTCTTCTTGAAATTTTTATTTGAGAGCGAAAATGGTGCTGATAACGTGTTAAGAGGTAGGGAGAATATAAGGAGAAAAGTAGTATAAAGGAGTGATAAACTTATAACTGTCTATCTCTTTCGGTATATTGCATATCATTATAGTACAAGACCAATGCTTATATAGGCAAAGTCCTAGTACTGTTCAAGTACTGTTTACTACTGTAGTACAAGATATCATTGCTCCTTCCAATGCATCCCATCTTACAATGCATTCATTTGTCTACTTCTAACAGATTAGTCCATTCCATTATCTAATGTTTGTTTTGTGATTTTGGTAACCAATACCATTACCAAAAGGTAACTATTATCCCTATTTAGTTCCTACATATAACTCACAGGTTAAAGAATCAACTCTATTCCTCTTAACCAAACCTAAAATTTGTTAGAGTAAAGAGGTGACAATGGTGGTGGTACTGACAAAAAAGAGAATCAATAGGTGATTGTTTAAAGAAGCATTTATACACGCTTTATGAATAGTGTTGAAAGCATCACGATTGTTGAAAAGAAAAGTTGTGGTAGACCTACGTGGGAGGAGCAAATTAGGAATACATGTGAGAATTACACCTTTTTCAAGACTTGAGTAAGGATGAAATTAGTTGGAGACGTTGTATTTGCGTCCTGGGCCTTGTATAGTCACTACGCCTACATCTATGTCACATATGTGTTCTTTATTTGTTTCTGCATTTATGATTGCTTTTATTTTTCTTTGGTTATGTTATTAGCTTCAGTTTTTATATTGCATTACCTTCTTGTGTTTTTGTCTTGTCTTGTTTTGCTGTCTTTTGCAGGTCTTTTTCGTGTTAAGAGATTCTTTAGTTGTATATGCTTTAAAGAATATAGTTTTTCGTCTTCTAACCCTCCCTAGACCCCTGATCATATTATTGTATTTATTGAGGTGCAATAATATAATTTTGACAGTTTTATTGGGTATGATGATGATGACGACAAAAATATATGCAAATGTTTAAATAATAAAAGACATTACTATTTATTGCCATATTTTTCATTGCGTTGCCACTATTTTTTTTTATGAATTTCCAATATTTACCCCTCCCTCTTAAAAATTATCTAAATTCAATTATCTCTCTAAGTCTCACAAACAAACACTTATTCATCGATTTATTTCTTTTAAATTATTTAAATAAAAAAATATCTATACTAACTTTGCTATAAAAAAAGATTATTTTCAAATCTAAACTTAAGAGTTTAGTGCAACGTTGACTCAAATCTAAAATGTCGATCGATTTAATTTTGATTGAATTATAAAAAAAGATTATTTTCACTTAAATCTACGTATGCGCCTTGTTGACAAAGCTAATATATCAATCAAAACTAATAAAAACGAGAAATCATATGTTGGTTTTACGTTAAATAAGTTTTGGTTTGTGAAATTTGAGAGTTAAATGAATTTTGAGAGTTATATTTGAACCATCTCCAAATCTACACAATATACTAAAATCAAAGATAAAAAAAGTAGTCATTAAAACAATGACATCATCATTGATTGTTGTAGGGAAAATTTTTATTGAGGTTGTGACACGTAAACAATATTAATAGTGATGATATGTCAGCAATGTTTTGTTTTGGTAACAGTTTTAGATAATGGAATTGTACTTTCCATTGTTATTGATTAATATTGATCAATCTTAATATATTATCATAATCTATATATTGAAATTGGTGAATTTTCTCAACAATGCCTAAATGCATTGGAATTGGTTTATTTATTAAAATATGTAATTGTATCTGTGGAATTGGTTAATGCAATCAACTTTTCATTTTTTCAATAAACTACCTAATGTATATAGAGATAAGAGCAGAGATAAATTGGTGAATAAAGATTGAAAATTAGTCAAACATGAAAATGAATATATGCATTTGTAAAGCAAACAACTTCATTTTTATAAGTATTTGACATTTGCTTTAATTTTATATTCTAAAATTATAGCAAATGAATGGTAAAAATACTTCGGTTTAGCATAATTTTGGAGTATATAACATAAATAGATAATTCGGTTCGTGAAGAAGGGAAGATCAATTAGACGACGAGAAATTTACCCACTCCCCACAAATATCCAATCATTTTTTTTTCTCAATTACTTTTTGCACTATTTTCAAAGCAAAACTTAAATGTTAATATCTCTAAATACAAATCTAATATGATCTCACATGAAAATATTTTATCTTTTAAAAACAATAATCAAATTACTTTCACGTGGAATATTCCAAATGAAAAGCACATTATATAACCAAAAAAGTATCATTCAGCGTTGTTCTTTCGTCCTGTGGGTCTGGATTTCAATTTTTAAATTGATCAGTGTTGATTTTAGGCTAACTTCAGTAGATTTAGTATTAGGGTATTCAATTCATTGATCAACCCAAATTGCCCGTTGTTGAAGGGTAAACAATTTTTTGTATAAAAGTCAAAGCAGAGAGAAAGCTTCAGTCTTCAATGGCTGAAGTAAAGGAGACGCCAGAGCCGTCAGATCTCGCTCCTTCGAATGTAAGTCTTGTTTTACAAAGTCAAATGCATTCATTCATGTTCTTTAATGACTGAATTCAATGAATAATCGCAGTTTTTGGAGGTAACTTGCAAAAGTTCAGGGATTGTGAGACGGTTTGCACCAGGAACTAAGGCAGGTTTTGCGATATCTTTAATTAATAATAAGTTGGATGTTGGTTCTCCTCTTGCTTTGTATATTGAGGCTGCTAAATTTGGAGAAGAACCCATTAGTTTTGGACCAAGTTCCATTCTTTTGGATTATGGTAATGGTTGGAAGTTACAGACCGTTTTAGATTCACAACAAGGTTATTCTTTTTATCATACTCTTCATTATGTTATTATGCAATAATTACATGAATAAATCCCCAAAATACAACGCTTACTAACTAAATTGGCAAATCCTAATGTGAAATTGTGATATTGAGCGTGTTTTATATCTAAAACTGCTATCAAGAATGAGGGTTCTAGCCGCCTCGGCCACATTGTAATGGTTTTTAAAGACAACGAACCGATACTTCCTGGCTCTTGTGTTGTAAAGGTGTAAAAAACCATGTTCTGGGCCGTATGAAGGGATATGTTTTGGTTTCGACTGATGCAGGGCCGTATGGCCCGTATCTGGCCCCATATTAAAAATTATGTAGATTTAAGTCTTTAAATTAAAACATTAATTAAATTTAAAATAAATATGAGAATGCCATAGTTGGAACGGAATATTAATGGCAAAGATAATAAATGTCTAACATTACTATTTACAATTTCAAGAAAATAAAGAGAAAATTTCATGTTTATTTGGATAATAAGGGAATTTGAAAGATATTTAAAACTAATTAGAAGATTGGGATGAATTGGAGCATTCTTGATCATTAAGTTTTTTCTCTTATTTTCTAATACCTAAAGTTTTGTATTCAAATGGTGAGTCTTTAATCCTATTTTTAATCTCCATATAAGAGCCCCTATTTTTAATCTCGCCCTAGGCCACGTAATGTTTAGGAACGGGCCTGGGTCAATGATGTTAGATGTTATCATAAATGCACCACTGTTACCGCATTACCGTTTCGTTCCCATAATCGTGAGTGTTATCACATTTTTACTCGATGGATTCTAGTTGTTCGTGTAACCTACAATGTAATATAAATGTAAAATTGTTGTTGAGAGTAGCAGTTTTTAACTTTAAAAGGAAAAGCAAAGTAATTTGCATAGTAGCTGGTATGTCTTCACTAACTTCTGTTGCCTTTTTTGTATTGCAGGTACCAAGAAGCAGGAAGTTTCGCAGGTAATGCCAATGAACTCTACTTCTTTCACTGTGGACAATATAACATATGTGTGCATAATAACATGAAGTGTGTGCATAATTTATGGTCAATATAACATATATGTGTGCATAATAACACATTACATCAGCCTGATCTATTCACTGTATATAGGCATTAGGACTGCTCCGTGTTTTTGCTAACTGAATTAATGTATGAATTTGGAATTTGCTACCGAGTATTAGTTCTTTTTTTAGCCCAAAATGGCTAAATTTGTGTGTTTTGTTTCACAATTTGAAAGGAAATTAGCGAATTAGCCTATTAAGTAGCGCTAGGGCTGCCGTTTTGCTTTCAATTGTTACTTTGAGACAAATTATTCTTTGCCAAAAGTGAATTAAGCCAAATACTATATCTTCTTTTATGTGAGTAGGGTTAGGGTGAAATTTGTGAATGCTGAATTATTAAAGTTGGATGCTGTATGATTGTGTCTAGTGAATAGTGGTAATTTGCTAGAATGAAGGCTGAAGTTTCTGGATTATTCTCTAGTGTCGAAGTGAGTTATTAAACCAACAAGGCCATTGGTATAAATTTAGTTCTGTCTGCTTACTAGTTGCTGCTGATGGTTTGATGTGAGGTTTCTTTGGTGCTCATGGGTCGATGTAATTCCATTTGCAGAACCAAATACATTCCTTTCTTTCCCATTATTTTATGCCTCTTAGCTAGATAGAACATTTTCCTGGATGGAGAACGTGTTACAAATGCACACATTATAGATTGTCACAAATAAGGTCTGGTGTTTGTTTCATGAACGGGCTGTGGACAAGAAATTTCCTATAGCCTTACTCATGACTTAAGATGTGACTATATTTTACCCTCCTCCTTTACCGGGGATTGGGATTGGCGATGAAAGCAATATATGTATGCTTTGATGTAATATTTGACAAGTAATGTTCACTCATTGATGCTTTGTTGACAAGTATTGACTTACACTGATTGTTGGTGTGTGTCTTCTATCCTTACTGACTAGTGACTAGTGACTTGCTTCTTGCAATTCATGTATGTTTAAATGCAAGAACACTTCTTGAGAAATTCCAAGCGTGAGAAACCAGCGTATCAATCAATGTTGTTAAAGTGCCATACTTCCCCCACTCTAAAATCAGGAATTGTCCTTTTTTTTTCAGAAAGCTTGCGGTCTTCAAAAATTAGTTTGATGACGTTGTTCTTGCTGGTTTTTGTTACAAATAAATAGTGTCTTTTAGTTTCATTTCTGTGGAATTTCCTTTCTATGTCAAACAGTAGCTTGTAGTGAAGAGTTGATAGATTTTCAGACCCACATTACTTTATGAGACCACACCAGACACTATTGTGAATATAAATTAAGATTTTGGATGGTAAATTGATTGGGGTCTTGTCATGTTAGCATTTTTATTTTTTAATACAGATGAATCAATTATTTGCATACTTACATTGCATCACTTATCTTTCATCAAAAAGAGGACTACACCTGAATTAGACAAATACAATTGAGATTGGGTTGCAAACTTGCTATTTGCTATTGGGTTAGGAGACTCACTCTTGTTCTTTGGACTATCATATGACAAATCTTATGTGGACAAGTTTAGATGTGCCACGACTTATGCAAAATTGACCACCCTCATGACTTTAGTACTCCCTTTTTACAATAAGGTTATTTTTGTTTTTTAGCAACACTTCTTGCTAACTGAAAGGTGTGTTTCCTAAGGATATATGTTATGATGGGATGCTCTGAGGAGGATTTATCAGAGTCCATCATATATGCTCTTCAATTCATACTCTCTCTTTTCACACTTCTCCTTGTCATGAGTTGTGAATCTAAATTGCATGAAACTATTCCTTTCTATAGGAAATTGCAGTAGGTTTCACTTTGTTTTATGGATTATGAAAATGCAACGACAACGCCAAAGCTTTAATTCCAAAATTTTAAAGTCGGCTATGTGAACTAATATATCAGTTCCATGGGTTGTCCACATAGTTCATCTTTTCAATTCATTTCAAATTTCCACCCTCTCAATCTATTAGTCTAAATGCTCATATCCCTTTCATCTCCTTTCATCTTTCATAATACATACCGCTATGCATTATAAAAAGGTGTAATTAAGAGGCCTTTACTCATTTTCAAGGCATTCGTTGTTCCAAGCATTTAGTTTTGTCAAGTATGCTTCCTCTTATTATATATCAATGATTATAGTATTTCACTTGTTTGAATATCTCTTATAACAATTATTAACACTCAATCTTTTAATACAAGAGCCTTAAACTCTAATTATGTAGTTAGCTACAACATGTACTACAACTACATGAAATGAATAGTCGATTCCATTGATCGTCACGTACGTTTTCCTTCACTTGTCATTCCTTTTCTATTATTATAACTTATAAGTTTTTAAATTACAATTCCTCATGTTATTCTTCACTATTTTCATTTAAGTCATTTTTGGCTTATCTCTTCCACTTTTAAGATCCCCAAGATTCAAAATTTCCATTTCTTTGATTAATGCCTTTTCAATCGTCTTTGCATATGAATAAACAACGCTAGTGGTTCTCATCATCTTGGCTTTAATATTTGCAACTATAAAACCTTTTTCATGCCTCGATTTTAGTTTCCATCCTTGAGGATATGTCCATTCATCCATTTTAGCATACATACCTCACCTAATCCCATCTTCCAACTATGATGTTTTTTGGAAACCAATGTTGACCTATATAGTAATACTAATCGAATTTGATAGAACTTTTCCTTGAACCTTACTTGGGTATTTGGTTGCTTCCAATCACACCACTCCATTCATAGAATTTACATGTCGGTTAATCGCTCTTTTTATCTAAAATGCTGACCTTATGTTCTTGGTACTTGAAATTTTTCATTTGGGGAGCTTTTTAGTTCTTAGTACAACCTGACACAAAATCTTGAACTCATTAATTTTTTGTGTTGTAGGTCACAAATGTAAATCACCTTTTCACTATGTGATCAACTGTATAACAATCGCACACCATTACATCTAATCTGTGTAATTAAGCCAATATCTCAAACCCTTGTCTTGTAGATTCTACGTCACTTTGCAAGCAGTTCAATTTCTCTTAAACTTGATAAAATTTGTCACTCATGATTTCACGATGACTTGTTATGGTTTTTATGGCGAACCCCATATGTTGGGATTAAAGCTTTTCCATTGTTGTCATCCAAAAGCCTACTCAAGTTGGAGCCACTTATTTTGCACGTTCTTTGTCACAATTAGCAAAAATTTGTTGAGGAACCGTGATGAATATGAAATTTTTGAGGTGATATTAATGACGCTTCTTAATTAATATTAGAAACCTACATTTAGAAAATGTTGCTTTAGGATGCTGGCTGGAAGAAGATTATATGAAATTGTGATCTTACATTTTCCATAAATTAGCCTTTTGCATTCAAAGAGGTGTGGGTGCTTGTTGCTCGACTCCTGCCAACTTCTTGTAAAGCTTCCTTTTACTATATGATATTTGAGTTATAATTAAAAAAAGAACTAAATAGTAGCTAAATAATAATAAAAAATAATAATAAACTAATAGCCACACCCATCTATGTCATCCAAAGCTAATCTTTCAAATGCACTGGAATGAGTATTGTGACTTGTGACCCGCATATGTGCGTCAATGATATCAAAGTCATGCACGAAAATACTCTAACAACGCATTAGGATGAAATCAAATGTGTATTCGATGGTGAAACGCCCATAGAAACATATCATATTAAAGAGTCGATGTGCGTTTAGGATGATGACATTATAATTCAGACGGTAGTTGTTGATCTTAATTGGAAGGATATAAGAAAATGGTAAATTTTTTGTTTCATCTAGAAAGCAATAAACTAAATTTCAGTCGTGCTATGGGATCAACTTTCATCTGTCGCAACTGCTATGACTTGACCGTTGTGCTTTCTCAACCTTTGCAGGAACCAAAAACAGGAGCAAAGAAGCAAACTCCGGAGCCAACAATCAATGTTATGTACATTGCGAAAATAGTTTTCGTTTTCCTGTTCATGTTTTTGCTGATGGGAATTTTTACATTAGCCCTTGAGAATCTACCAAAGCTAATTTTGTTCATCAACTCATCTACGTAATACTTGATCTACGGCTGTATAGCAAAAATGATCCTTTCTATTCTAATTGGTAGTTACTTCGTTCCTAAATAAACGCCACATTCGGTATATTCAGTTACTATATTCCTTTGATTTCTTTTTCGGTGGTCTTTCTATGGAATTCTGGCTCCATGATCAATGAATCATGTTTTCGATTTCAAAGGGGTTCATTGTGATCGTGTTTAACCCAGTTAAGGGCACTCTAGTTACTGTAATTAGGACAGCTTGAGAAAGCGAGCCATGAAAAGAATTAACTGGGACACGTGAAACACCGGATGTATTCTTACTGTATCAGGAAGATCCAGTTTGTAAGCTATACTGCCTACTAGAGCAATGATCTGAAAAGGGCCAAAAAACATTTTGTGCTAGCTTTTAATTGGCTCTGTACTTCACCAAAATGTATTGTACTAACTGTTGTCTATATATGGCTGCAATTTTAACGGAACCCAATCGTGCAACTGAACCTTACTATCGGTCTTGTGTTTATCAGTCAGTTGTTTCATTCAACTTTGAGCCTTTACCAGCTGTTGTTCAAGAGTGTTCATCATTTGTTCTCTCCTTTGTAAATTCCTATCTACAACATGGTTAGATGAATCACCGGAAGATAAGGTAAATGGATAGGCGGGGGCTGATTGTAAGCAACCTCGGTAATTGGAGCGAGACGGATAGCTGAGTGAGTGGTAATGGGTGTTAAAAGACTATTATGCTATGCCAAGCTCATTTTCACATATTTCTCTAAAACATCTATTCGCCACCTTAGTTTACCCATTATGTTGAGGATGATAGGATGTAGAAACTAGAAAAACTAAGGTTTGTAGTTTGTACCATGGATGCTAGTGAGTATAGAGCTTTCCAAAATTGCCCAACAAAGAGGGAAAATTTGAAAAGAATAAACTTATTAATTAAAAAAACACGTAAAGTTTCGGAAAATTTATTTCCAAAAATAAGTGTCTTCTTATCCAAATCTGAGCTAGTCAAAAAAGTCAAACTTTTTTTTTTTACTAACAACAAACAAAAAGTAGACAATGTTAATAGCGTTGGAAAGGCAAAATTAAAATTTCCCGAAATTTTTTTTAGGCAATTTTTTAAGAATAAGCTTATTTTGTTGATAAATCGGTCAAAGAGAGAAACTCAGAGAGACGGAGAAATAGGAAAAATAATGTAAATAGCATAGCGTCAATATGTTGGAGACTTGGAGTTGATGATAAACTATAATAATAGCCTAAAAGGCATTAATCTTGAATACTGAATACCTGATCCATGGTCCCCTAATATCCTTCAATTGTAAAGATGAAGAAACACAAAGCAAGGATGAA
The DNA here is from genome assembly GCA_019776075.1 of Amaranthus palmeri. Lineage (NCBI taxonomy): Eukaryota > Viridiplantae > Streptophyta > Magnoliopsida > Caryophyllales > Amaranthaceae > Amaranthus > Amaranthus palmeri. The sequence goes on along the minus strand of JAAKBH010000055.1, from coordinate 16,392 downwards.
GGATTTCTAATAATGAAAGCATAGCATAATATTTACATTTTGAAGTAGCTATTATAGCAAATACATACATGTATGGACTGGCACTATACAATCAAGCAACATTTTGGAAAATGGAACTACAAGTAACTCTATTACTGTTGCAAATGTGTGACCATTCGAAATTCTGATGGCTTGTGGACTCGAGTAGCTATGCCAAAATGTCCTGCGAGCTGCGGCAGATTTCATCAGCATGAATTGTTGGCACATAGACTACATCCTTCAGGGAACTGTGTCTTCGTCCGTAAAACAAGTACACAAACACTCCTATTGCCAGCCACGCTGAGACTAGCATCCACGTTGAGGATCTGAACCATTGAATACAAACATACAATCATGCTTGGGTTTATGATTCTGACTATTCACAGTTCGTAAGTAAGAATGTAGCTAGAATGAGTACAACGTAAAATAAACTCACCCCAAATTTATCAACAGGTAGACGTTGATCAGAATGCAAACAATTGGCAGTAAAGGAACCAATGGACAGAGGAAACCTGAAAAAAAAAAAAAAAAAAAAAAAAACAATTTTAATGTCCCAGCTACAGCTATTCAATGATTATAAAGAAAACAATTTAATGGCCTGTGGTAATTTTAAGGTGAATATAGCTGTACACATTTTTATTAACGCCATTGAAGAACAACGTACCTCCTGTGTGTCCAAAGCTGTGCCTTGCATCATCTTGATCAATGCAAGTGAGCACTGTTAGACCAGACAGAAGAAGACTGCCACCCACTCCACACAAAGCGTATCGGAACAAACTGAGTCAAGAACCAAGTTAGAATATTATAGATTTTAAAACATCCAAATATTAACACATATCCAATGCATATTTGTCAGTATTTAACTGTGATATAGCTAATAGTAGTTCCAAAAGTAAAAATTAGAAACCTCATGACCTTTGTGGTTAAAGGTCTTAGGATTATTAATTGCACAGGATATATTTCAACTAGGGGTATTCAAAACCGAATACCGAATCGATCAAAAACCAAGAAATTCAGTTTTCTGGATAATAAAAATCATGATCTGGTTGCGATCCAATTAACTCGGATATTCGGGATAACCGGTATATCCCAGATAAATCTGAATTCTTACGTAAATTCTTTTTTTATTATGCGCTTTTGTACACATAAAAATTTAAGTACATTTTTGTTTCTTTCTTTAATCAAAATTATATTCTATAGTTTTTAAAACAAATCACTATAGTTGAGTGTTCAAATGCTTAAATTAATTGACAAGTTATCCAATTTAGTTGTAGTTGAAAATTGTAAATATTAGCATGTTCAAAAGCCTAATTTAATTTCCTATAAAAAACTTTCTAACCGAATATCTAATTTCACTAAAATCTCAGATCTGGTATTCGGTTTGAAAACCGTATATCTCATTAAAATTATCCGATTTTAAAAATTAGATATTGGAAATTCCGAACGAATAAGTATGCACACCCCTAATTTTAATATACGAATTGAGGTACCACTGAACTCTTTAACTAATAGAGCAGATGGGTTAGGTTCCAGTTGAAGATCTTTAACCCATTACAATCAGACATTACTCTCACCTATTTTCTAGCTCTGACTTCAGTAAGTCTAACGCTCATCAATATGAAGACTGATAAAAGTGTTAACAATAAGTTTTTCAAAAGAACTTCATATACTTGAGGTGACTCTAGATAACACAGGGGAAAAGTAAAAGAATCTAAGTAATAAGATAACCTGCATGTATCCAACAAAATTTGGTAGGCAGTAATAAGTAGTGTTTATACACATTTTTTCGTATTAATTGTAGGAAGCTTTCATCTGATTACATACCTGGGAAGACCAACATAGGAAGCAGCAGAGGTAAGGAGCAGCACTCCAACAAGAGTAAGCAGGATAGTCCAACCAGCAATTTTCCTTCTCTTTTCATCGCTTAGTGTGTCTGTCAAAGTAACAAAACGATTCAAAGGCATTCCTGAAACTGTCCAACAGAAGACCCAACTATTTTGGGGTGCAACTCACGATAATTCACGATTAGACAGAAGTTATTTCGTTTTATCCAGTTAGAGAACTTCATTGTTTTTATTAGAAAGAGCTAGGCTCTAATAACATATTTTAAACACTACCTGACAAATATTGAGCTCCTTAACTTAGCTCACGACCCTATTCCCTTAACAAGGTCATACGGGTAAGAGAAACCTCCAAATTGGCAAGGTATGTAATCGAAGTCTCAATTTACTGAATAGATGAGAGTGCAATGTTGAATAAATAAACTTACAACTTCCATCAGCTACTTGCTTCAAAAGCACAGGAAAATCTTTAATAGCTACTTTGTCTAGTAGAGGTTCAGCAATATCCTTAGAAGTGCCAACATCCTCTGCAAATCCACTGTACCGCAAAGTAACAGCATCAATAGAATCCTGAATTGACGATGGAAGTGGCACCTCAGCTGGCGGAACATATCTTATTATTAGGAGTGAGATAGCCACCGTAGTAAATGCCAGTAGTGTACCAACACTGACCTGTACCAAAAAAACTAAGCTATTACGATACATCTCTAGGATATGACAAAACCCATCTAAGTTTTTACATTACACTCACATTTGGTAAATACTAACTAATGACAGTAATAACAATGCCAATTTCTATGAGATTTCCCATATCACAGTGGAAGGTAATTGGTATTTGGCAATGCAAATCACTCCCATAACATTCCTTCGTAATTTTATCACAAACACTACCAATACAGAGGTGGAATTGTGGGATACTGATTACAAAGAAAAGTTGGGGCTGATAAGCATTAACATTACCATTATTATTCCCTTATAATACAGATAAAAGAAAGGGAATAGAAAAATCATTTGTACCCCCAGGAAAAAAAAGAAAAAGATAAAGCAGGATGTCAGGGGTACAATCATCTCTTACACATTGGTTAGGAAGTAGACAGTACAGAAAAAAAAAAAAAAAAAAAAAAAAAAAAAAAGAATGGAGTAAGACACCCTCACTAACCTAAGAAAAGATACTATATATTGATTCAGCAACTATACAGACAAACAAAGTAGAGCTCTTTGATTCAAAATGCACCACTACGGATGATGAAAAACTCAAAATTGCAAAACTAATTGTACTAGAATGAATTACCAAGGTCAAAGAGTGATCACCAGTACGTGTCTTCCTTACATATATGACAATTCAAAGTAAAAAAGTGAACCAACACTGGTCTTCTGTGTATTAACATCATTGGACCAAAAATGCTAATAAAAGCTACGTATGTCCTCCCCTCCACCCCCCCCCCCCCCCCCTTATAAAAGAACAAAAGAGAAAGAATATATGTCTGGCTCAGTAACGCATCCTATTTCTAACCACTTAAAAAGCTTAAAAGACCATCATCCACAAAATTCTTTACAGATCATTCATCTTTATAAGCATTATAAAACACTAACCATTCCTGCCAATTGTGAAACATCCAAAAAGAACGCCATCAGTGCAGCAACAATTCCAGTTGTCACAGTGCTATTCACAGGAACCTGAGATTTTTTGCTGACCTCAGAGAAGAAGGATGGCAGCAAACCATCTCTAGCCATCGCCATAAGAATTCGTGGCTGAACAAAACATACTCTATTAGTAACATATATAATCAGTTTCAAAGATTTATAATTATATAATATTCAAGTTGTGAAACTATTGCTATCATTCAAGCTTCCTGTAAAGAAAACACAAAAGACAGAGGCTTGCCTGCGGAAGAAGTGAGCCCATCAATGTCGAGCAGAGGGCTGTAACTGCTCCAACAGTAATGATATATCTGCAACGAGCAAAAATTCTTATAAGAACTAACCAAGCATCACATATGAATATGTTAAACACACGTCTAATAAAAACTTACGCTGCCCAGTATAACCCATGACTCGTGAATGCAGAGGATATAGGAGTATCAGCATCCAAAGCATAATACGGTACCAGACCAACAACAACAATGGAAACAAGCATGTACAATGCACAGCATATAGAAAGTGCAGCAGCTATTCCTAGTGGCAAATCCCTTTGTGGATTTTTCACCTACCAAGGAAATTAAGTCATAATTGTTAGTTTTTCTGTTCTTTTGAGCAAGGAAGCTTTTTATGCCATCATTCATTTGTACACAATAGTGTCAATTAAATTTACTACCTCCTCAGCAGTGCTTGCCACAGAATCAAAACCAATGAATGCAAAAAACACTGTAGCAGAGCCAGCAAGCATCCCATCCACTCCAAATGGGAAGTATCTGAAAGAAGAGGGAAAATGTATAGGAAGTTATAATCATTTATAACCAAAGACAACTGGTCTACAATATCTGAATATGATAGCTCATTTGCCTACCCAGAAGATTGTTCATATCCAGGCCATCCATTTTGGAATCCAAGATACCCACCAGCAATTATAACGAAAATCATGGCGCATACATTTGCAGATGTAATAATGCCTTGGGCAAATGTACTCTACAAAATTAGAAGGTATTAGGTTTTACAACTGCACAGTGATTAAGTTTAAAAGTAGAAAGCATAAAACTAAAGCGTAAAACACTATACCTCCTTGATGCCAACACATAAAAGCCCAGTAACCACTAAAACAAGCATTGCGGCACAAGGGTCCACTGTGATGTCAAGAAAAGGAATATATTGACGGGCAAGGAAAAAGGGCAAGCTACTCTCATCACCAAAGAGCAACACCTAGAGAATCGGAATAAAATTTAAAATTAGGGTTTTATTACATCAAGAAATAAGTGACCGTCAGACAATGCCATTGATAATCCAAAATGATGTAGTTTAGATTTTATTACATCAAGAAATCTACAGAAGGAAAAGGAAAAGAGAATGAACTATGTAAATCCGACAAGAGCAGCATCTCAAAAGACCTTATTCACAGATAGTATGATGCAGAAGATTAAAAAGTAATATTACAGCTTTACAATAGGTACATCAAATCAAAGTATGGTACAGTAAATCAAAGTAGTACTAGCTAACAAGCTACGGAAAAACAGAATGAAACACACCAGATTTGGCGATATACCCCGAGCAACAGCAGAACCGCCAACAGTATATTCCAAAATCACTGCCCAACCAATTAGCCAAGCAACACTGAATCGTGACAAAAAAAAAAGATTAGCATATAAAGTTTTTTTGCAACTCCTTTATGAGAAGCACTTGCAGTATCATGTCAGCAGTATAGAAAACTGAAATTACAGACTTTGAACCAGGAGAAATTTCAAATGATCACCTTTCTCCGAGACAAATGTATGAATAATGATATGCACTTCCAGCTGAAGGACATCGGCTTGCAAGTTCTGCATAACAGAAGGCCGAAAGGCCAGCTGCTATACCAGCTATAAGGAATGAAATAGCAAGTGATGGTCCAGAGTGCTCTCTTGCTACTGTGCCAATTAGTATATAAACACCAGCTCCAATAGTAGAACCAACACCTAGCATAAGGGACCAATAATTCACTCAGTAAATCTGAATTTGTAATAGAGATGCAGAGTTACCAGTTTTCAGCTTCACACATGGATTGATTTTATTGTAATTTTTAATATGTTGTACCCATGAGTTTGATGAATTTCCACATTTTAGTATATTAATTAATCCACCTATTGAATAGCAACACTAAATCTAAATAAGCTTGAGCTAGCACAAAGGAAGGAAAAACCCACTTAGGAAAAACTTTAATTGCTATACTGAGAATTCTGAACTAATTTTGATTGCATTAGTCCAAATTACAAAATCATCAGGATTCCTTAGCATCGGCGCTAAGTCACGTAGCTCAGCTCTTCTTCCGTTGTTGTTCTCATTAATGTCAACTTCTTCCCATGTCAACTTCTTCCCAAGCAAAGTACAATTCATGCACAAGTAAAACCAGTGCACTCGTACAAACCCCATGTGTAACCACTTTCGTCGGTTGTATACCCAGACACTAGACCGCCTAAATCATCCAACTCTAACCTATCATCATGCATCCATTTATATCAGCATGTACCCCTTTAGAAAAAGTTTGACCTTAAATTTCGTTAATAAAAACCCTAACCAATTAAGTCATTGAACAAACCTTTTCTCTATGGCATGATCAATCACCTCAGGTCATGTAAAATCTGCACAAATGTCTAAACCTTCAACATTGCTCTTAGATGTCTCTAAGACTCTAACATAGTAGTTTCAACACTAACCTCATTGTCAACGAGTAGAAAAATGGGTATGAAATTTGAAAATCTTACTATAGATTTATTTGTAACATGCTATATGTTTTTAACTACATTCGTTGATCTGAAATCAAAACACACTTGTCTAGGACATCTTCCATAAGTTCTACCAAGTCATTAGTAACAAGCTCTCAACTCCTCTAAAATAGACTACTCTTCAGCCTCATCTTGGATGTCAATGGCTCATATCATTAACATCCTATCGTATGTAGCCTACAATTTTGATACATGATCATCTATACTTGAGAAGAAGAGATAAAGTACGTACTCTCATTCTTCACTCACATACCGGGTACCGCACAGAACGCAAATCTTAATCCTTCACGCAGAGCCTTAGCTTGTTGATGTTGCGCTCTTCTCAAGTGAACCAACTTCAAGTCTACAAAATCCACTGAGACTCACACAGCCTCAATTTACGTTTTTACTTTCCCTCATTTACTTTCCACCGAACTCTATTAAAACAACTTTTTACAAATGTAGCAATGCAGCAGAAATAATGGAGTTCACCTCTCAATACGATAGGATACTACATACGTCTAATATGGTGTATAAGGTGACAACAGTCAACAGGTACAACACCGCTATAAAAAAATCCCTTTCTAAGTATGATTGGGTACTACATGAAAAATTAATTCCTTCACCCCCTTCACGGATTCTCCAGCCTATCCAAAATCCAAAAAATTTACTTTAAATCATTAAGCATTCTCTCTTTAACAGCAATCAATTAACCATTACTTTCTCTCTTTACACATCTGACTTAACCACCAAACCAAGTCACATATGTTCCTTTTGAAGAACAGTTCCCATCACTCAGAAAAGTAGGCTCAATCAGACATTTCACAAGAGATTACAAAATCCCACTTACAGAAATTTAACTGTTTTAGCAACAGAAACAATACATACTGTTTTTAGACGAATCGAAAAACCGTCGTATCCAATAATTGAGCTCAAGGAAGATCTTCTAATAGATAAAGGTCAAATCAAAATAAAATAGTAGTATCAAAAGCAAGAATCTCAGGCTGATCACATGATTAAATCCACAAAAATCACTTGAAAAGTATGCCATCAACAATCATTCTATGTACAACTCATAGCCAATTATAAAATACAGCCAGAATATATTATCCAAAAATCTTTCACGGAAGCAAATATACCCAATTCATTAAAAATCAAATCGAATTACCAAAAAAATAAATAAATAAAATTACCAATAGCAACAAGATGAGGAACAGTTAAGGCTTTTGCTAATTGATGAGCAGTTGAGGAAGTGGTATGTTCAGAATCCACCCGTTTTCTCCTCACAAAGCTTCTAAAATCGACATAATTACCAGCATCTACTCCTCCCAATTTCCCTCCTTCACCAAAACCCATCTTTATCTTGAAAAACTTTCAAAAAATTTATAGAAACCCGATGAATTATTCAAGGAAGACACACAGAAAACAGAGATTAAAATTCAACAGATTTTAATCATGAAATTTAACGATAAAGCAGAAAATAAAATGAAAAAAATGAGATGATAATGAATAATGATTGAGTAGAAGTAGATAGATAGGGAAGATGGGGTTAGGGATGTGAGGGAAAAGGAGTAAGGAGAGGGAAAACGAGTTGTAACAACCGAGAATGGCGAGAGCAATCCCTCTGCAGAGATGTGTTTTTTAACCACAAATAGAGAACTACACTGTTTATAATAATAATATAGGGAATGGAATAATTGAAATGGAACAACAAAATAAAATAGAATTACTCCCATAGACAACTTCACCTTTTTTTTTTTAATATTTTATAAAGGTCAAAACATATAATTTCACGGCAACTTCTACATCTGTTTTAAAATATCTACTTTCTCTGTTCCATAATACTCGCTACATTTTCCATTTTGGGAAATTTCATTATACTTGCTACATTTCCTTTTTAGTAAAAAACCAATCATTTAAAGTTATACCTACTCCTATCTTTATCCTACTCTATATCTAATTATTCCTATTACTTTTTCATTTTTCAACAAATAATATTAAAAAATTTCAAAAAAACAACTTTCCACCTATTGCTCATCATTGCACAGTCACTTCTTAATCTTTGTGCCCATGCAATGGTAGCAAGTAAATCAGAACGGAGGAAGTACTTATTTATATTTACTCCCTCCTATTCTTCCTACTTGTAAAAATAAATGAAAAGGAAAAAAAGCAGTAAAATTCAATTCACAAAAATAATTATATTTACTCCCTCTGATTCTTCCTACTTGTCTCATTTACTTTTTGGTTACTATTTATTAATTACTTTTAATTTGTATTTTGTTTTTAATCTATAAGTTCAAATATAGTCATGTGGGATCTTATTTTATTCGTCTCAATGCAATGATTATTAATATCAAATTTTTATAATTTTCATCATGCACGATTAAAGGTATTAAAAGTTAAAATATTATCTCGATATGTGTGAAAAAGATAAATGATACAAGTAGAGTGAATAGCAGGAGTATAATATACTTAGTAAATCAATTATAGTTTTTTTCACATTTTCCACATTTTATAGGAGCATGTAGGATCACAATGTAGATTTCCTTGTATTTATTGAAAAAAAATGTAGATTTCCTTGTATTTATTCCGAAAAAATGTAGATTTCCTCATACTTTCTTCTTTTCATAATACTTGCTACTGACAGCGTCATCTTTCCACACAATATGTCACACTCAGTAGCAAGTATTTTGAAATAGAGAAAGTATTTCATTTGAGTATTCATCAATAGTTTTTTTTTAAAGTTCTTCAGTATAGTTGATATAGCAAGAATTTTTCTTTAACCACCTATAAAAAACGTGTTTAGAGAGAAATGCGTTTTTAAGAAAAATAATAAGCTGACTATTCAAATTAATATATAAAATTTTAAAAAGTATAATTTATAGTTGAGTGAATTTTAATTATAATTTTGATGTCTAACTTTGATATATTTATAAATTTATTAAAGAGTTTACATTCTCTTTCCAAATCTTATTAAGTTTTGTATTGAAGACTACATAGATCATAATTACTTTTTTTCATCCCCAACTTGCAATTTTGTTTCTTAGTAGTTCTAGCGAATTTGTTACAATTCTTTACAATATATATATTACTTGTTTTATCCTATTTTTCTATTAATTAAAAAAAAGGGATATTCTACCTTGTAAGCACCAGGTATAGTGAAATTCACAAACTAGCTATTCTTATTTGCAATTCTACCAAATAGCACTCAACTATTTCAAAAGTATCTACCGTAACGATATAAGACAAAAAACGTTAAATAAAACGTTAAGTTGTGAAATTACTGAATTGCCCTTATTTATTCTCCATCATCTTCTTCCTTTAACCCCTTCCTTCACCTTCCTTCACCATTAATTCACCTTCCTTCCTCCATTGAACCTCAGTCTAAGATTAATTTACCCAATACACTTTCAATTAAAATTAATTTACCCAACACACTTTCAATTAAAATTAATTAAAATTAATTAAATTGATAAAATTAATTAAATTACTGAAGAAGGATGCTTATGTTGGAGATGAAGCTTAGTCTAAGAGAGGTATTTGAGTATTAATTCTTGGGTGCGGGACCAATCGTGATTGGACAAGCTTGTGAATTTGATTATTCAGGAACACAAGCTTGTAAAGCTTTGAAAGAAGAAGGGTATGAAGTTGTTCTGGTAAATTCTAATCCTGCTACTATTATGACTGACCCAGAATTGGCTGATAGAACATATATAACTCCATTAGAACATGATTTAGTTGTACAAATAATCGAAAAGGAAAAACCTGATGCTTTACTTCCTACAATGGGGGGACAAACTGCTTTAAATTTAGCTGTTGCATTAGCTGAAAGTGGAGCATTAACTAAGTATGGGGTAGAGTTAATTGGGGCTAAATTAGATGCTATTAAGAAAGCTGAAGATAGGGAGTTATTTAGGGAGGCAATGAAAAATATTGGTGTAAAAACACCACCTTCTGGTATTGGAACAACTATTGATGAGTGTTTTGAGATTGCTAGTGATGGTGTGACCCAGAAAAAAGGAAGAAAATGGAGGAAGGAGATGACCCAAATTGATCATTTATTATCAATTTAATTAATTTTAATTGAAAGTGTGTTGGGTAAATTAATCTTAGACTGAGGTTCAATGGAGGAAGGAAGGTGAATTAATGGTGAAGGAAGGTGAAGGAAGGGATTAAAGGAAGAAGATGATGGAGAATAAACAAGGGCAATTCAGTAATTTCACAACTTAACGTTTTATTTAACGTTTTTTGTCTTATATCGTTACGGTAGATACTTTTGCAATAGTTGAGTGCTATTTGGTAGAATTGCAAACAAGAATAGCTAGTTTGTGAATTTCACTATACCTGGTGCTTACCAGGTAGAATATTCCTAAAAAAAATCTTCAACAAAATCAAATCTATCAATCACAATAGAAGTCTTCCGTTCCGTAATACTTGCTACCGAGTGTGACATATTATGTGGAAAAATATCACAGTCATACTTAGTAGCAAGTATTATAGAACGAATTCGATATCATTGAATTACCAACACTTTTTATTTCTACCCATCCATTTATTTGTGATATTTCCTTTTATGAAAATATCTCCATCGTGTTTTAAAATTTTCATCTACACAATTTTTTCTTTTGTAATATCTTCTATAAAAATTTTATGTCTCCATCATTAGGGATGAGCATAATCGGATTCGATGTCTGAAAAAAATCATATATGATATTTGGTATTTGAATCGATCTTATTCAATTATTCGGAGTCTATATTCGAAACAAATATTCGAAATATTCGATGTTCGATGCCAATTAGGATTAATTGGAAAAACGGATTTTCGAAATATCCATATTCGAGTATAATAAAAATAATTTTTTGAATATAATTTTTTTTTCTCATGGTTATTGGATATTTAAATTGCTTAAATCATGATGATATCTGATATCTGAAAACAATGTCAGATCCCAATATTCGATATCCGACTATTCAAAAAATGTTGGATTTTGAATATCCGAATCACAAAATTGGTAACTAAATCCGCATCCAATATCCTTAAATTTATTCAGATCATAATATTGCTCCGCCCTACCCATTAATCCCTTAATATATGTCTCAATCATCCAACAACATCATCAAACTAATTTCAAAGTTTCAATATCTCTTTGACTCTATATATACATTATCGAAAAAAATAAAAATATTATAATAAAAGTTATATATATTAAGATGAATCAAATAAAACATACTTCCTTTGTCCTATTTCATTTGCAATATTTTCCATTTTAGTCTGTCCCATTTTTTTGCATCATTTTTATTTTTGGACTATGGTCTACCACTTCCTTTTAATCTCATTCATACATTTTATAGTTGGTATTGAGCGAGACCGTCTCAAATTGAGACAAGAATGGGCCGGCCTAATTCGCGTGCGTTACTTGCTTTCTCTCTTTTTTTTCCATCTTCTGGGCATTTTTCAATTCTAATCTTATTTTGATCTTAAAGATATCAATTTCAATTCAAAGTAGTACTTAAACATACCAATTAAAGTAGGAAAATTTGCCAAGAATAATCCCAACTATCACCCGTTGGCCAGAAATAATCCCAACTATTGATTATTTTTTAATAATCCCAACTATTGATGAAGTTTGTTGAAAACAGTCCCACTCTATTTTCAACCGGCTGTAGCAGGTTTTTTGAGTAATTTTTTTTACCTTTTCTTTAACTTTAATATAGGTTTACCTAATTTGATGAAGGAAAGTTAAAAAAAAAAGGTAAAAAAATACTCAAAAAACCTGCTACAGCCTGTTGAAAATGGAGTGGGACTGTTTTCAGCAAACTTCATCAATAGTTGGGATTATTAAAAAATAATCAATAGTTGGGATTATTTCTGGCCAACGGATGATAGTTGGGATTATTCTTAGCAAATTTTCCATTAAAGTAAAAGTTTCCATTTGAACCTATAACTATAAGTGATCAATTTTGATGTTAAAGTGATCAATTTATACCTAATATGTGGCTATACTTCAAAATTTTAGAACGAAATTATATAAAATGGAGTTATTCTATCATTCTATGGATGAATTTCAAACAACAAAAAAAATGGTCACTAAAACTATCAATAATTAAATTTGAATTAAATATTATATAATAAATCTATGCAATTAGAATACTTATTTTTAAAACTATAATTGAATGTTAGAAGTTCAAAATTGAGTTAAATTATAAAATATCATTGTCAAATTATATGTCATAATTTAACTGTTAACTTGTTCAATTTGAACTAAAACTTATACTTTATCTTTATAGACTTTGAAATACTTATTTTGAAAACGATAATTGAAGTTTATACGTTCAAAATTGAATTAGATCATAAAACAATAAATACTAGGGTAGAAATTGATCGGTTTAACGCCACAATTGATTACTTATAGGATCAAATTGAAATTTTCTCTTTGACTGATAAGTTTAAGCACTACTTTACATTGAAATTGATATCTTTAAGGTCAAAATTAATACCTTTAGATCGAAATTGAAAATTTTTCAGAAAAATAAAAAAAATAAAAAACGAAATTTGGAGGGCAAAGCGTGCGCGTGTAGTACACGTGCCTAACAATGGGTGGGCCCTCTCGTCCAAGTTTTTGTGTACATTTTAACTATCTTTTAATTTCAACCACACAATCTATTTTTTCAATTCATTTATTACCATTATCTAATTTTTTCTTAAAAAACAACTAATTTCTCTTTGATTCAAATTATATAGGACAGAGTAATAATAAGTTACTCCCTCCGGCCCTAAGAATTTGGAGCATTTTCTATTTTCGTCCATCCCACTTAAATTGCAGTATTTCCTTTTTTGGACTATGTCCAACCACTTTCTTTTAATCTCGTCCATACATTTTAACTCTTTTTTAATTTCATCCACACAATTCATTCTCTCTCTTCATTTATTACCACTTTCTTAATTCTCAACATTTTTCTCTTTGCTACTATCTCATAGGGACGGAGGGAGTACATATTAGTCAATTTTTTTAAAAAAGTATTTTAAATGGAAATGATTAGGGAACGAAAGGCGTAGGTCTGATCTGTGTTTGCTTGTACTCCCAGTAGATCTCATCCCAACACGGAATTGAACAAAATAAGTTCTCTTTCTCAATTATTGACTGAGAATCTGAGATGACTAAATCTTTTGCAATTACTCAAGGACAGACGACAATGATCAACACATTTTTAATATTTTTATACTATTAAATGGAGTATTTCTACTTTTAAAACATATAAAAATGTAATCAAATAGATTTTGTTAGTACCCTTTAATCATATATTTTCATAATATAAAATTTTTATAATTTAAAATTTTTCATATTAAATATATATAAATGTTTAAAAACAAATTGAGTTGTATAAAAAATCAAATATAATAAATATTTCCTCCTATTTACTATAGGTGTCACATTTGTATTTCGTACTCTATTTAATACACTTATTTAATCTTTAATATTATCTTTAACTATGTATAATTAAACATTATGAATTAATATGAATAATCCTTATATTGAGACGAATGAAATAAAATCTCACTTGACTATATTTTAACTTATAATTAATAGAGATAAATAATATCTTAAAAATATATACGATATTTTTCATGAATATGAAGATGTATAGTAGATTAATATAGAACATAAAAAAATATATATCAAAAGTATATTGGTAATAATAGTAGGCACTAGGCAGTAGAGTATCATCAAGAAAGACAGAAACAGTAGATAATGGATGATGTGGGTGGGGTTACGCAATCCTCACCGCTTTGGACGGTTGTTCTTTTTCTATCACTAGACTAGATACTGTGTCCCTGTCTTGTCTCCGTTTATTTATACTTTTATTATACCCATGTCATGTCATACTTCATCCGTTTCGAAATACTCGTTATTTGTTTATAGGCATTATTCATCATTTAAGTTTATTTTATATAATATATATATATATATATATATATATATATATATATATATATATATATATATATATATATATATATATATATATATATATATATATATATATATATATATATATATTTGGCGTCAGATTAGCTCACCTGCTCAATGAGTTGAGTCTAGGTAGTCTAAGTTGGACAATAGTCAAGCTTTTGACGTCCAAAGACCACAAGATTATGGGTCAACGAGTGATATTACTACCAAGGAAGTAAAAGAAACTCTGAAAAAGATGGGGAGAACAAAGACAGTCGAACCATATAACATCCCCATTGAGGTGTGGAGGGGCCTAGGAGAAGAGGACATTTGTTGGCTGACTAACCTCTTTAACGTTATCATGAGGACGCATAAGATGTTAGAAAAATGGAGGAACAACACTCTAATACCTCTGTTTAAAAACAAAGGCGATGCGCAAGTATGTTGAAACTATAGAGGTGTCAAACTTTTAAGCCACACAATGAAATAGTGGCAAAGATTGTAGAAAGGAGAATTAGACAAGAGACGGTGATTAGAGAGAACCAATTCGGTTTTAGGCCAGAAAGGTCAACCATGGAGGCAATGCATGTGTTTGAGGAGACTAATGGAAAAATATAGGGAACAGAAGAAGGATCTGCATATGGTGTTCATTAACTTGGAGAAAGCGTATGATAGCATACCAAGATGTTGAGGTTATACGGGATATGTATGACAAAGTTTCGACCAACATTCAAACTCCGGTGGGGATAATAGAGTCTTTTCCGGTTAAAGTAGGACTATATCAGGGATCGACTTTAAGTCCTTTCATTTTTGCGGTCTTTATGAATGATATTTCTAAATCTATCTAGGAGACGGTACCATGGTGCATGCTTTTCGTGGACGATATCGTACTAGTGGCAGAAACTAAAGTGGAGGTTAGTAATAAATTGGATGAGTGGAGGGAAGCTTTAGAAGGTAAAGGGTTGCGCATTAGTGTAACAACCCGACTTACCATTGACTAAGCAAGACAGGTCATCACGGGGTTTACTAACCCAAGTAACTCAAATCTCAAATCATGACTCGTGGGAAGGGTCACAATGTCTAAAACATAACCTCAACAACTAATCTTAAATCTGAATAGCTAAGCCAAAGTCTAGATTAAACATACAAAGGCTCTATGTAAATCTAACGTAATCAATATACAAAGACTATTACACACTTACTAAAATCCAATACAAACACTACAACTTCTATACAGATTTATATCTAATGAATCTTCACGGTATACTCTAATCACCTCCGTTATCCCATCATTCCAGACTGGTACCGATCTGTAATGAAACTAAAAGATGAAAACAACAGGGGGTCAGAATAAACTGAATGAGAAGTAACCATCCAAAACAACAAAACACAGTAATTCAAAATATCGGTTTAAAAGCAACATCCTTTCCCTAGATCTATGTGCGCACAGGGAGTCTAGTTAAGAGGAACATCCATAGCTCAAGGCTATGTCACTCTCGGGTGAGGCTAGTCAATATTTGAATGACAATTCACCTCAAAATAGGGAGTAAGAGAGGTTTTCCCTCTAATCTGTCAATGACCAGCTTGTGAGCCCGATCAATTGACCATATCAATATCATCATAATCATTCATAACCAATTCATCATCAATAATCATCAGTTCAAAACCATTTGATAAAGAAACATTTTCAAAACAGTAGCTTGGCCAAGCCCTTTAAGGGACTGCTACTACTCACCAACAATGTCGCTTCAAGAGTCAAGACCAATTTTACAGCAGCTGACTAAAAGGGCTCGTCATGTAGTCGTATCCTGAAGCATAACAGTAAGTATAATTACCAAAGTGCGTTCGGTGCTACTAAATTAGCAAATAACTTATTACATCTCCACCTATATATGTAGATTAACCCAAGATTCTATTCTAACCATTTCTGATCATTAAAGGGTTGCGCAAGTTCTAACTCAACTCCCAATATGTCATCAAGAGATTTTTCGTCTCCCTAATTCTCTTTATATTTCCAATTTAAACACATATACTTCATATAAACCTAAAATTCATAAATCCTTCAAAGAATCTTATAATCTCCTCAAGGATGTCAAACTATTCCAAGTAGTAAGAACAACAAATATTATATCCCACAAATCACAATTCTAGATTTCTACAAGAATCTCCCAATTCATTCAAGAGTAAAAG